>JACATO010002156.1:0-27500 GCA_018389105.1 Nautilus pompilius | reverse complement strand
GAATCATCACTTCTAGCCAAGCTACTATTCCGTACAATACGTTTGTGCTGGAGCACATGCTGGCACGTACCGTGACTGATCATAATGTTCTGATTCATGTGATGAGGTTCCTCTGGAGTTTTAGGCAGATGACAAAACCTATAACAAAAACAAAAAAAGTTGAATATTTGGTCGCACCTTTTTTTCTCCTTAATATTTACAAAAAGAATAACTTTCCTTTTTAAAAGAAAGTCACATGTTTACTGGTTCCGACACAAGATCTTTAACGGCTATTATCCGAACAATCGAAATGCCATTTTTACGAAGAATTTGCATGATATTAACTTTCGGTCAGATTTAACATCACGCCAATACCGTGTAAAGCCGGGATTTTTTTGTTTGTTTATCTCAGTTAAATCGTTAAGATTAAAGCAAAGGTGACTTTTCATCGAAAATCTAAACGTTCGTTCTCAACCGAAAACGTGGAGCAATAGAATAAGAAATCAACCCAGCTGTTATATTTGAAAAAACCAAACCTGAGGCTATTTTTGTAACTTGAACACTCCAGAGACATGAGTCACGTGTCTCTCTCTCTCTCTCTCTCCCTCCATCTCTCTCTCTCTCCTCTCTCTCTCTCTCTCTCTCCCTCCATCTCTCTCTCTCTCTCTCTCTCCATCTCTCTCTCTCTCCATATTGGAAAAATCTCGACAGAAGAATAAATGCACAGTTGCGAAATCTACCGGCTTAGAATCATTTCAAAGATAACGTTTCAAGACCGATATTCCGCTGTATTGCCTTCTACAAGCGCCACAGAACCCGGCAAGAATTCGGACTTGATTCACGCAAACACTGCACTAACACAGACATTTCTTGTGTTACTCTTACTTAATTATCGTGTCCACACAGATTGGAACATCGTTAAGGCTCGGTCCTGATTCCAGAATCACTAAAAATCGAACCGCTCTCTTTAACTTATTCTCGATCTGATTACAGTGAAAACAACAACAAAAACAAAACAAAAAACCCCAAAATCTCAGTTGTTAATAATTTAAAAAAAAAAGATAACATGTCATTTATATCCGGGCTGTAAACAAACATCCTTTACACATTAGCAACCCTTGATTATTTAAAGGTTCGTTTCCTTTCTCTTTGTTTAGTGATGTCTTTCAAAAAATTTAACTGAGTTTAAAACAGTTATGCACGGAAACAAATAATTTTGTTTTTCCTTTGAATATTAGGCGAATGTTTCCGCACAATGCAGCGCAATCAAAATTTATATAAACAAATTTTACTGTTTAAATTTGGTCGTTCATGTTTGCTTTGATTTGGATACCTTCTATATTTTAAAGGGATAGTTAGTCTTTTTCGTCATAATTAAAGTGGCAGTTTTGGAAAAATCGACTATAACCTCGTGAGGTCAACTATTTGTAGATCCCTGCAGATGAAATTTCAAATGTTTTTTCGCGACATAACAGCTTTAAATAATAATAATAATAATAATAATAATAATAATAATAATAACAACAACAATAAGTATACGTTTATTAACTGTTATTGGCGTCTTATTTTTTTATCTGTCACCATTTCTGTTGTCAAGAAGGTAACAAGCAATTAAAGATTTACCAAGTATTTTTCGTCTTAAGGACATCTATTTGGCATAAATAATCAAATTATTAGGCCTAGAAAAGAGTAAAAATAGACAAAAATCATTTTTGCTTAATCTTTAATATATAATAAAAAGACTACCTTTACTTGACATTTACATAAGATTTAATATCTTTCTCATTTAATACCATGCTCGTACAAACTTCGCGCAGATGATCTTTTAGTTCTTGCAGGCAGACTTTAAAGATAAAGTCTTGTCCAGCAGGCACAGTGTTTTATGAATATGAGCAGATGGCGGAAAACTTAATGTTGTAAATGTTCTGTCAGTAATCGACGACGTCTCGTTGAGAATGTGCAGGCATTACATCGAAATGTGATGCTTTTTTAAAAAAAAAAGACTGGTTGATGAATATATAAAATACTGCAATAACAAGCAATAACATACTTCCAATTCTTGAAATTTATTGCCCGTTTTCAAAACGTTTATCAGCTGCCAGAACAGTTCCCTCGAAGGATTTTTTAAAAGATCATCAATAAACACAAGCGATTTTGTTTGATACTCACTCGGCAAGTTCATCCAAGATCTCGCTCATCAGCGACACCTGCTGGTCGTTGAGTTTGGCTCGCGCCAAGCGTCTGAGGATGGGCAAACTCCTTTGCACTTCTCGATGGACTCTCGCCGAGTCGTGAGTCAGCAACACCTGAAATATAAGAAAGTCGCCTACGATTTGGTTTTTTTTATTATAAAATTGTTTCTAAATTAATTATCATATTTTTTTGTATTCTGAACGAGTGCTCAGACATGAAAGGACATGAAATCGTCGTCCACGAGAAGTTTGGCTGACGTTTTGCTGTGAAAACCTTATCTGGTTTGGTGAAACAGATGATGCAGTCACATGTCTTTTTATGTGTTTATATACACATTGACTGGCCGCTTGGAAGGGCAAATTTTCAGTCAGTCAAACAGGGATGAAGAAAGGCAAAGGTATCACAGCATTTGAAAGACGCATGAGAGTGGATACGCGTCTAGCAGGTTCTTCGTTGGTAGGCTGCTACAAAACATCGGCCATCCGGAGTTTATCAGCAATGGCAAAATTATTTAAAAAAATGACTGCTGCGAGGAGAAACTGTTGGTGCAGGTACGCAATGAAGGAAAGAGGAGAAAGGCGGTCAGTCAGGGTAGTGAAGTACAGCTACCATCAAAGTAAAGACCAACTAACAGAGACATTAAATGCAGGGCAATGCACATCCATTTCTTAGATCGTTGCAACGAATAAACTATGGCAGTAGGAGACCGTTGTGCAAACCAGCGGTAACGGTTACCAATGTGAAAAATAATCTCTCGTGCAGTGTAAGGGGCGCGGATACCGTACTAAAGGGGATTCGCGGTCTGATGAGTCACCGAATCGCCTAATCCGTCTTGTGTGGTCTCAATTGTTCAAGCCTCGGATCATGCTTTTCCGGCACATCCTGGGTCTTTTGGTCCTTTTAGGAGGCAGAATAAATGCCAAAGCTCACCTAAGCATCATTACCAATCAAGTGCATCCGGCGATGATTTAATATGAACCCCGATGAAGACGGCTGCTTCCAAGACGATAATCCTCCCATCCACCCTGCTCGCATAGGGCGTTCATGGTGTGAGAAACATGACAAAAATTTCAGGCTTTCGATGGCCACCACAACCACCAGATCCCAATCCAATTGAGCGTATGAGAGATAATCTTAAAAGTAGCATTCGCCATCACGATCCTAAACCGAATGGAGAAATGTCTCCTGGACACCTGCAGCCGCCTCGTCTATTCTACGCCATACTGTCTTGGGCGTTATTCGGGAACAGGGTGGCCCAATTCGTTAGGCCCTATTAAGGTGTGTACATGTACAGTCCGGCGAGAAACTCAAAGGAATCTAACTGTAAACAAGAGTAGCTTCAAGATTTTACTGCCCAAGTGTCAAAACCCGTGCACTGTCATGTAACAAAATTTCGACAGCTTTCAAATCAATCTAAGAACATTAAAGATGCAAATTATTTAAATTTTACTTTAAATAAAATCCAAATACCGATAATTAACTGTCAACGGGTCCTTAAATCAACTCGATATAACTATACACCGTTGTTCACGCTTGTATTTCCACATCAGTAAAAGCCTTTCGCTCTCCTCAGTTCTGACATCAGTAACAAATTGTCGTTAAGTTGAAAATGTATTAAAAATAGAGCAAAACTGTCTAATACTCGTTTAAAGGTTTGCTTGGCTACTTTATGGAAACTTTGGCTGGTAAACGCGAATGTGTCGCTGACCTACACCAAAAAAAAGAACAGATTAAACACAGAACAATTGCTAAGGCGAAGTTCTGAGATTTAGCTGACACAGAGCAATGAAAAATCGAGGGAAAAAAATATGAATACCTGGGCTTCAAGAGAAAGTTTGAACATGTCACTCTGGGAAGAGTACATCTTGTTCATGATGTCCAGAGTTTTGATGACCATTTTGTCGAACCGATAATTGGAAAGATCCTGTGAGAAGTCAAACATGAAACGTTAACATCGACTTCAAGTTCTAAATATTCTCAATTTTAGAACACACACACACACACACACACACACACACACATACACGAGCCAATCTCCCAAATTCCTAAAAATCAAAATTAAACAAAACAAAAAAACTTTTCCAACAAGACAGATGTTTGTTTAATAAAACGAAAATAGAGCATTAATCACCAGAAGGCCTTGAAAACAATCTGATCAGAAGGATAATAAAATAAATGGGCAAAAGTCATTGAAACATTCAAAATTAGAAATGATTATTAAGTTCACTTTATTGTTGTTATTAAAGTGACTTTTGCGCACTTTATACTGGTGAACAAAGTTTTTTTCTAAGTTTCAAAACTAATTAAATAATGGAAGAAAGCTGTTAAAAATTGGAAAAAGAAATTACGTATTGTGCAAATAAAAATATCTAAAAATACTGCTAGCACAAAGTAAATTCATCGAGGGCAGCGGTGTACAAATGTAGCAATGGAATGAAATAAATTGCAACAATCTCAAAGTTATGAAGTTAAATTTATAAACTTATGACTGCTGAAAATATTAATGGTGTCAAAACCAATCAAAGTTGTATCGTTTTGAAAAGTTTCTAAAATTGACTGACATTGGAATATACAGTTGAAATGGTGTCAGGTGTAGATTGGACTTAGCATCTTCTTACTTTGAGTAGTTTTCACACAGAGTAAAGGGTTATTTCGAACATTTACCACCATCTTTTTAAGTACTAATCGAACTAATTAATAAACCGACACTAATAACGTGATGGGAATACGGATCACCAATAATTTCCGGTTCCTATCTCTTTTCCACGCGACTGCCGTTGGCTCGATGATTGAGGCACGTTACCTGTGACATTTTTAGCGGTAACTAATAATGGGCTCACCAGTAATATGGCGGTCGTGTTCTCGATGTCGAATATTGATGATGCATGAAACATTTCTCTGAGCTCCTTCGTCACTTCCTTTTGCTTCTTTAAAGCTTTTCTGTTTTAAAAAAAATAAGTGTAAACAAATAAACATTAGCAACAACGAGAAATACACGTTGGTGTATCTGTTACCCGATGCTGTTCTGTGATAGGGATTAGACTGAAATAAGCCAGGTTGCTGCTTCTCTCCAAATGATGTTTAGGAAGGGTTGCTGTTGGTGGTGGTGCGCGCGCATGTTTGACGCAAAGGGCTAGCTAGACCCGTCAAAGGAGAGGACCTGATCCCATACACCCTCGCTTTAAGAGAGCTTTTCTTTAGTAGCAAATATTCTTTCTTTTGCCCAAGTTCTCGGGAAGGTTATCGAAGCGATCGATAAAAATTCAATCCACTTTGGTCATGGCGCAACGAGGAACAGATGGGCCGTTCTCAGTTCCGACACCCTGTATCCCTACTTTGCTGGTTGAATGGGTCCGGAAGCGTGAGCCACGCTCTCTCGGGATAAGATGAGATCACCCGATGCGCTCGTTCGCCACTGAGATACTATCATCATCATAAACTACGGTGGTTACAATTCCGAAACGAAACAAAATCAGAAACCACTTTATCTAGATTACGCTTCCCCTTTCTCTTTCCTTCCGCCTTCCTCTTGTATAGATCAGGGTACTAAACCGCATTTTCGCCTGCATTAAATTCATTTCAGAGGAGCAGCAGTGCGTGGAAACGTCCACCTTGTACCCTGAAACGAAACAAGGTGAGGCAGAACCACTACATACTTGGTTTGTTCCTGCGGGTCGTACGTGTCATACAACAAAGGTTCCATGACTGTCAGAGTTCTCTTCTTGCCCGTTTGGGTTTCACTGGTCTTAAACTTTGTGACAAATGCCTACAACGGATAGACAAACAAAACCTGAAAATCTGATGCTGAAGAAAATATATATATTTTAAAAGAAAATGTTCGCTTGGTATTCAAACAGACGGGAAGGAAGGGTTAACAAGACACTGGACTGTCTGCGTGGATACATCTGGGTTTGTGTACTCAAAGAGCCAGTGGGGACCGCACAGTTTTGTACACATTACCACCTGCTATTCATCGGTGATAAAATTACTAATTAAAATTAACGTATATAGATACTATAAGAAATCATTAACTAGTTGTTTTGATATCAGTATTTCAGACCGATATCTCGTGTTTTCGAGCCCTTTCGGAGTGGGACCACCGACCGACGCACAATTATGACGGAAGAGAAGCGGTTTGTGACCTTCTTAATATAAGAGCGATGGCGTTACAAAAAAAAAAAATACCATTAAGTTCGAATTTACCAAAATTGTCTTTCAATTAGCAAAATCTGTGTAAGTTGTCGTAGTCTGTTCGCTAACGAGCTGCAGTGTCCTTAATAGGCGCTACATTTGCGTGCTTCATTTCGATTTCAAAGCAAAGTCTTCGAGATTCGAAAGGAAAGGTGTACAAGCTTCTTAGCGTATGGCGCATGTTAGAGCGGTGCAAGGTAGGTAACGATTTTCCTGACTCGATAACAATAAACCTTTCAAATGTATTGTCGCCAATTCCACTTTTAGAGAGCTATTCCAAAGAATAAGTCGTCTGCAATAGTACAAGTTGGCGAAGCGCTCCATAACAAGACAGCACTATTTTCAGGAGGTCTAGAACTTAAAATTACCTAGAATCTAATCCAACAAGCTTAAAAATATATTATTGAATCGGAATTCAAAAGGTATCATTTACCCATAATAGTTGGGAAACCTTCTAAAATCCCATTCCTGTTTGATCCGCTATCCTTTCGGTTAGCGACAACCCTTTCACACAGAAATCCCTATTTATCATGGTGACCAGAAGTCCAGAAAGCAAGAAAGGGTGTCCAAAGGTCTACTACTTATTATTACCATTTTTTGAGAAATAAAATGCTCACCATAAACTGCAGATATCCCATGGTAACCGGAAAAAAAAAAACCAAAAAAGGGGTCTTCTGTCTGTGATTTTGGCTGACATATCAGTGATACATAATTGCAGTAACTTAGGGGTTGTAGAGAAAAGCAAACAAACACAGGGACTGGGTGGAGACAAGTAGAGAAAACAAAAACATGTACACATTTTAAAGTACGACATAAAGAAAAAATTAATAGTTAGGGGGGAACTATCGTGTGTAAGAGGGCCGTACCTTTAAGCGTACGTTTCTCTGATATGTGAGAAGCAGATCTAGCACTTCCATTGCTCTGAAAGAAAAGAAAACAAAACAAGTCAAATTAATTTCCTCCTCGGGGAAAAGAAAAAGAGATGGGATCGCGACTGATATCGGCGAAAACTGGTTCTTAAATTTTGTTCTCGAAATTTCAGCACTTTGCGCCTTTTTTCAACTCCCAACTCCACCCCGCGCCCTGCCGACTTCTCGGGGTTTTCCATAAATTCCGTATTGATCACTCAGAGACATTCTATAGCCAGCGAGGCGTTATGCAGATAGCGTCATCTTAACCCTTCCGAGATAAGTATTCAGAATACTTCGGTAGCCCTTCCACTCAGAAAGCGGTTAGATCAATGTTACAGAGCAAACAACGATAGAAGATTGAGATAACTCCTCTGCGATGCGCTAAGTCAAATCTTAGAACAAATGGAGGGTGCAGGGAGACGCTTTGTGCCGTGTACATTCAGAAAACAACGCCAACAACAAAGCGTATGGATATACTTGGTGACCTCAAATTTCTCCTGGGCACGAAAAAACTTTTTTTTCCCCCGATAATACAAACAGTTCCTACCAAATAATGTATGAAGGAATGCAAAGTGGGTCAGAGAGTTAGTGCGAGTATTTTCCATCACTTTATTTGTAGTAATTAGAGTAACTAATGAGCCTACGGAGGGTTCAAGTTTTAGCCAAAAACTTAGCAGCGCGGCTTCATGCCCTATTCAGATCACGCGAATCATCAAAGACATAAACCCATCTATAATACCAACACCATTGCAATCTTGAGTCATTGGGACCAAATCCCGATGACAACAAAAGGGAACCATCATCAAAACACAGGTGCAACAGTTAGTCTAGATAACTCTAATAAGCTGATCGGAAATTCCCAAATTAAGCCTCCGTGCTTACCTTAAAAAAATGTAAGTCATGTAAAATTGATTATTAATTAATAAATATATTATTGAATATAATTCTAAAATGTAATGAAACTATATATGCGTGTGTATGCAGTATACAGTGATATAGGGAAGAAACCAGGCAAAATGCAAAAGAATTTTATATTTTATACTTCAACTCACTGATACTTGGAGTTCACAATGGCTGCAGTCTCGGGGCTCGGCTCGAAGCGCCGATCTGTGCGGTACTGCTGCACGGCACGCTGAGCCTCCTTGGAGTATCCTTCAAAGAGAAACGTTCACTTTCACTTTCATACCGTTTAACAATGCAGCATCGTTTCCGGGAACTTGCTGCATGAAGCAGAAGAGCCAAGAGGCTCGCTATTTGACGCTTGAACACGGTTACTGAAGAATGTGTACAAAGAAATTCAGAAAATAGAGAATAACACGCTGCCGATGTCCTCAAAAACGGACACATAATGGTGGACCAAATTATTGCATCAGTCTATTTTTCAAGTAGAATATTTCGTTTTCGCCGTGTGCGAATTCCAAGGTCCAGAAAAATGTATCTGAAAGGTCCGCTTCTTACTACTCATGTGTTACAATGAGAAGGCACGTTCTTAACGTAATAAAGCTTATTAATCCTTGTTTTGATATTCACAGGGCCTCTGTGCCAAATATCATAGCAATTGCCGGTGGTAATACAACCACAGAGTAATAAAGCGGTAAACTTCAGTATATTTCCACTTAGCAAACATTGCTTTGACTGAGGAATATTATTTTAATGATGGAAATAAATAATCGAGAAAGCACAACAGAGGTGGCTCATCAACCCATCTGCATCAGAATGAACAGAGGGTGTGGTTGGACTTCTTACTTCAGGCCCCAGTCGACCGGATGCTATGCACCTTTTTCCATTTCTCGTCGGCTCAAGCAGGTAAACAGCTGTTATTAAGTAAATAAAAACTAAATTTATTAATAAACCCACAACTTTAAATTTTGTCCCAAAGTAATATTCAGCAAATATGAGAACTGTAAAATTTACTGTACCATTCTCACTTATCTTCTTATAAATGGGAGCTTTAAAATCCGGAAGAGTCGATCACCTGTCTCTGTAAACTCTGTTCGACAGCACATATCTGCATTATGGCTCAACAGTTGAACGGTTAAAGACTTTCTTGAAAGCCGATCTAACGGTACCGTCAGATGTCTGCTAGACTCCTAACTGACATCTTATGTTCAGTGTTCTGAATATCCGACGGCACCAACAAGTCTTTCCGATGTTTCTGGAGAATGAACCTTACTGGCGGTGGGTGGTAGTTCAGTGGTAAACTTCCGGACTGCCAAACCCGAGGACCTGGTCGACCCTGACTATGCCTGGCCTAACCAGCTCCCTACTAACACTTTCTTCTCTCTCTCTCTCCCTCCTTCCCTGTACTGACGTCATCTCTCTCTCTCTCCCTCCTTCCCTGTACTGACGTCAGTCATCTCTCTCTGTCTGTACTGACGTCATCTCTCTCTCTCTCCCTCCTTCCCTGTACTGACGTCAGTCATCTCTCTCTGTCTGTACTGACGTCATCTCTCTCTCTCTCTCCATCTCTCTCTCTCCTTCCCTGTACTGACGTCATCTCTCTGTGTCTCTGTCTGTACTGACGTCATCTCTTTCTCTCTCTCTCCCCCTCCTTCCCTGTACTGACGTCATCTCTCTGTGTCTCTGTCTGTACTGACGTCATCTCTTTCTCTCTCTCTCCCTCCTTCCCTGTACTGACGTCATTCTCTCTGTCTCTGTCTGTACTGACGTCATCTCTCTCTCCATCTCCATCTCTCTCTCTCCCCACCACCGGCCGGACTGCGCGAGTTTCCTCCAGGGTATATGGCCTCCTGGCGCGTCTAAAAAGAAAAGTTCTAGTAGGAAATCTCTGCAGTAGGCGAGCGGCTAGCATCTGCGTCCCGTTCTCCCACGCTTGGTTTAAGAAACTGACGCCAGAGGGTTTTCTCTCGCGAGTGTGCCGACGTCGACACGCAAGTTCGAAGAAAACTGACTCTAGCAGGCTTGTCTCCTGGTGAGACGTATCTGCACTAGCATTTTTTTCCCTCTCCAGATAAAAGTTGTTTTTCTTTTTTTTACCTTTTCCTTTGTCTTTGTCCTTTGGAAAAGGGACATCATGTCGGCCGTCCAAAAGACTGAGCAATGGAGACAGAAGCTGCCTGACGTCATCCATGTCCATGTAATAGCCAAATTTCACCAAGTGCTGAAGCAATCGTAAAACCTATGAATAAGAACAAGAAAAAGAATTTTAACAATATGGACATCCATCATACAGCAGACAATTGATTTGTAATTTTTAACCTTTAATTCTACAACAGCATTCCTTTATTTCAACAGAACTTTGAAATGGACTCTAAATTTATTTCATTGGTTTAGTTCACTAAAGTTCGATTTAACTTGTCTTTGAAACTAATTTCAGTTAATTTACCTATGACAGTGCCAATTTTAGTTACCTTGTTTGTGGCGTCAATGATACTAGAAAAAATATCTGGCGTCTCCACTTATAGATAAATTGTCAGTTTTGTCATCGAATTTTATAAGATACCGCCCAAAAACTTAATCAAAAGCAAGAATATCAAAACATATATAAGCAAAAAATTTCTGCATACTTGCTTATATTTGTATACAGGGTCATTGACAACAAATCTCTAAATTCCAGATAAGGCCTACAGTTTCCACTGCACATCACCAAGAAATGGTTTTCTTACACTTGTAATAGGGGCACATACCAGTAAAGGAAAAAAAAAACTGTT
Source organism: Nautilus pompilius (assembly GCA_018389105.1). Classification (NCBI taxonomy): domain Eukaryota; kingdom Metazoa; phylum Mollusca; class Cephalopoda; order Nautilida; family Nautilidae; genus Nautilus; species Nautilus pompilius. The sequence continues at coordinate 16,555 of JACATO010002156.1, read as the reverse complement.
TCCATACTTCAATAAACTAACACCAGAAAGTATTGCTATAAAAATAAATCGAGAAACAACATTAAAGATCATCAAAGAAAATGTCAAGCTCTATAAATGAGCCTACCTGCAAATGTTTCTTCAGAAGTAAAATACGTATGTTGCTACAACACATCGCTGCCACTGTTGCTTTTTTTTGCATTCTTAAAGTGCTTGAAAACAATAAAATCTAAAGGTACTACTTTCAGGCATGCGTAAAAAGTACATCTAGAATATTCTTCAATATCTCTTTAAACCTTGAACTCTGCCTTCATTGACAGAATTAAGCTGTCGCTTACTAAACCTACAATGTCTCTCACTGAACAAGTTTTGACTTTATGGAAGGGACGTATTCATGTAGCACTCGACGGGTATCCATTTGAACGTTTGGGTTCCGCCCTGATCTCCAGCAGATTAATAATCATCAAAAACGTAGAGCTTTCTGCCCGAATGACAGCACTGAGAAATATTTACCTGTTCGATTAGCAGGTTGTGGCCAATCAGTGAGGCTGTCATGACGCAGTTCTGGCTGAGGAATTCCGCGAGCCAGTCTCTCAGCACCGGAAATATTGTCACCAAATCCTTCACCACCTGAAACGAGCAGAACTCGCTGTTAGAAAGGTTGTTTTTTGGTGAGACACGAAAAGATCGGCTCGTGCACATAGTCAGGACTCACAGTAAACAGAACCTGTGGAAGAAAAGCAATTCACTGGGAAGCAAGAGATGCATTAAAGAAACTAATTAATTGAACGAAAGCAACAATATGAAAATGTACTCGAGGAAAAAAAGCATTTTTTCAGAATAAGGTAAACCTTGTAACTGGAGAAGTGGTAATATCATAACAGACAGATGTTCACTGCCAAAGATAATAGACTTTTCAGGCTCAATAAAAGATGTAAAAACCCACATATGTTTTATTAAACTAATACAAATTTGCTGCGGATCAAATGGTCACCAAAGCATGAATGTTACGTCCAGTAGTAGCAAATTTACCTGTTGCGCCTAACTCTATACCTTTCCTTGAGATCTTCAACAGCAGTTTAACCGAATTTTCTCCAGCGCGTCCGCGCGAGATGTACGACTATCTGGATTTACACGTAAGCTTCAGAGTGCTCTCTGCTATCATTTTAAAAAAGTGTTTCGTCGCCAAATTGGTAATTTTTAAACGCTGATTGATACGGAATGGCATAACGGTGACAGACACGACATTTGATGGCCACAGAACTTGCCAGAGAAATTGGCAGGCTGGAGACTAAAGTAACTCAGTGCAATATGGCAGATGAGCTTATCGTAAACCAAAGTGTCATTTTTATGATCTGGATTCGGCATCAAACTTTTGGCAATGCTGCTAAATGATATGGTAGGGGGCCGATCCAAGTCACTAAGGTACCCTCAGGTCCGCTTTTTGTTCTTGCAAGCGAGAATGAATCGTTTCTAGACAGCAAATCAAATGGCGTCTGACCCTCAGAATCAACAGATGTTAGTGCCTCAACACAAATGTACATAATCGGCATCACGCTAATGGTATGCAGTCGAAGTAAAGCTTATCAGCATATCCCCAACCATGGGCCACCACAGAGCAGGGCGAGATTGGACTATAGACTGTGTAAGGTAGTCTGTAAGAGACTGGACCACTCTGCTTTTCACGGAACGTGTCCAGATTTTGTCTGGACTTTACAGATCAACGTACCAGAGTGCGGAGAACGCCAAATAAAAGGTTTCAAGAGGCCAACATTTCTGAACACCGAGGCGATGGTGGTGTGGGAATGGCGAGACTGATATCCATGCTTTCTAGATCGGCGCCATTACAGGTTTAAGGTACAAGAATTAAATCTTTGACGTTTGCTACACGTTGGTATCATTGGATATCTTATGAATGACAATGCCCGTCCACACCTTGTGTGCATAGTCGACCATAACCTGGATCAAGAGAGTCGTCTATATGGTGTAGTCAGCTCACTCTCTGGATCTCAATCCGTCACATTACATATTTGGAAGAGTCTTCGAGCTACCATTGCAAAATGTCTGGGTGACGCCATCGTATGGACGAGGTGGTCGGATCCAGAACACCATCAAAAGACTGAGCATTGGACACTGGTTCCAAGTTTTCATTCATGCTAGAAACTTTCACAAAAGATAGTGGATGGATTTCGGAACAGCCAATGTTCCATTCTGGAGCAAAATGTCAGATTTTACACCCTGATAACAAAAGAAGAAAAACAAAATCTCTGTTTTTGATGTTACATATTGTGATGTTATTTATTTTACTGTGTCTTTAACACTCGCCAACACTGATTTTGTTCGCTTAATGTATAGCTTTTACACCATCTTACTGAAGATACAAAAGATTTAAATTAATAAAGAATAGTTAATGAAGCAAACAAAAGATTCTTTCACCGCCTGACCGCTATTCACTTACGTGTATCTTCATCCGTCCAAAGATGGAAGTTACAGGTATTTTATTCATAATATGCTGCAAAATACATAAGATATTTTCTTTTCGATTTTCTCGATTATTTTATCGAAAAATTTGGGGGGGGGGAAAAACGATATCAAAATACATTTCGAGTTAATTCTTTGAAAAAAGTAAAGCGAAGTATTCGGGAATAAGTAGATATGTAGTTTCGCATTAAAGCGAAAGTAGATGAACGAGTAGCCGAAAAGCAATAGAGTCCGTGGGGTTCTGATGACCGTCTGAAACGTGTAGTGTGTCTGTCGTGATTAGCGAAATTTACGTGTAAAACGTTTCCCACTCTCCAGAGGTAAAGTCACGACTGCGACCGGTTGCCACTTTACATTACGCGGTGGGACAGGTGATACAAGCGTGCAACTGGAGCATGCGATAAAATGATGCAGATTTGAGAAAGATGACGATGAGAAAGAGAAAAGCAAATCACCAGACGAAGATATAAGTGCTTTTAGACAACAACAACAACAACAACAACAACAACAACAAAAAAAAATTTGGGAGAAATAATCTTTTTGCCGGATTTCCAAATAGTTTCTTCTCCTCTTTTTTTTTTGACAGAAACCAACTTCTTTCTTCAATGGGTTAATATTTAGCTAACAAATTCCATCGTCACCATCAACATAGTTTAGGGTTGTTAAAGAAACCAGGTCATGTCATCTTAACCGACGGTCTTAAAGCAAGCCTTTTTTTCATCAAGTAGAGTGACAGAAAATCATCATTCTTTTCGACATTATTTAATAAGCAGTATATAGTCAACCTTTTATCCCCAGGTCATAGATGCGACCAATCGGGACAGGACACTACGCCGTGAAGTACAGTTTCTTGCATGACGTTAGCTATCTAATTGCGAGAGACCCGAAACAGGAGAGAGAAAACGAAGCCACAAGCTCCGATAAAACGTTTACGTTTTTATGGGTAAGTAAGTACGATATCTTCTTTGGCGATTAGCCGACTGACTATTAAATGCATACAGAAATCCTTATTAAATATACAGTCATTAACTTTACTGTTATGCCGATCTCATCATGTTCACTATTCATCTGATGGCATTTGTGTGAAGGTTCTGAACGCATTCCACGATCGAGTTAAACGAGATAAGATCGAGTGCATTCTGTTTCCAGGTGTGGTTAACGGGTCCCGCACCCCATCTACGCTTCTCCTATATCATCGAATAATGCACTAGATAAAAACATCCACTAAGATTATTTGCGGCTGTCAAGCCAAAAATTCAATCCCGGACGCCTTCTTTTATTCAAGCACAATTATCCTACTCGAATTACTCCACTGCGGGAAAATAATGGACTAATGTAAAACTTTCCGGCGTGGAAAGGAATCTGCTTTGCTGCATTTAGACGGATAATTAAGCGCAAGCAAACGTTCTAACGGTTTCAGCTTATTAGGATGAGTCTGGATTTGTCGTGTAGGGTGATCCACGTGTTGACGTTTGACTTATCCCTGCCTGTTTTTCTTGCTACTAGAATTACCGAGATCTCTAAAGGAGTAGATGATACTAATGCATTTTTTCCTTTGTCTGTTTATTAACAACTATGAAACTACAACAAAACGTAATTAACCATTAGCCAAACCAATCGAAATGTTGTGTATTATAAAAGCGTTTCTTCCTGTGAAAGAATTGTGGGCGAATGGGAAAAAGCTGCCAGCTGCAGTTATTAACCCCAACACCGTTAAACCGATATCCGAACCGCACCGATAAATAGTTCTTTATCTAGCGGACTCTGTGCATCCTGAATATTTCAATAGTTAACTGGAAATAAAAAACGGACTTACTTTTATAATATGAAATTATCGATGGGCCTGTTGATCGTGACGATGGATCCTGTTATTTAAAGAGACCAGAAGGGGAGGGAACAATAACAAAAACCTACCTCGGTGTTGGCGTCCTGCCCCTGTGCTCCTGACACCTGAATGCGCAAGGCGTATAAAGAAGCAGAATAGTGAACACGATACAAGTTAAGGAGGGACGACAGCTGATCGCTTTAATACGCCTAGACAACACGTATTCTGTCAAGGAATTTTCTGCCCAATCTTTATGATGAAAATTTCATCTTCAATGACAACCTTTACGTAGTGTCCACATCTCATCTACTACTAGTACACTTGTATATTACTATTGTGAGAATAGAATAACCGCCATTTATAAGCCCACACTACCTGCTTCCACGAGGGATTTTCTCTCTTATAGCCGGCACGCACTGTGCCATGTAAAGGTGGCCTTTTGGTTTGTTAAACGAGGTGAATCTTTTGTCTGGCGATAGTGTGTGTGTTCAAGGAAAGAATTCCCTCACTGCATACCGCAACCAAGAAGCGTGAAATTGGGAAGGGAACAAAGGGGCCACCAGAGCAATGCGCCGTGCCAGGGTTTCCCACAATAAAGGAGTCTGTGATATAAATGCTTAACTAAAGGTGGGACATATTCCCTCAGCCCGGCGTACTGTATCATCTCAGCGGTGAGAGTCGCCGCAAATGTTTCCTGTTTGTATTAACTCTTGATTTCAATTTCCATAAACACGAAAGGCTATCGTCATATTAGTATTTATTTGTACTCTAGCATAGAAGTATAAATGAAACCGAAATATACGTCCACACCCACAAGAGCCGACCAGTTAATACTAATGCACTTCCTGGTGCTACATTCGCCATGACAAAGCATCGAACGGATTTGCCAACAGGTAATTCTTTAGCCGATTTAGGCGGCTACCAAGCTGGCTAGAAGACCGGCAGCGTACGTAGACAAAGACTAATATCCTAAGATGCCTGGACTAAACTGTCAACAGACAGGACATAAAAGCTTCATCCGATGGCGCTAGTTGAGACGTTGGTCGCACTTATTTTCTGTCGCCTGCTTCCTTATTAAACGAGAGAGGATGCGCGGAAGCACGGCTGCCTGCGCCGTGATTGTTTAATTATAGCCATGTTTACCACGAGGCGGGTCTACTCTCGGCTACAGCTGCTAATATCAGTAGGTGCGCGTTCGCACGCCATCATCCACTTACGTTCGTCACGAATTCACACGGGGGGCGATTCTACCATCGGTGTAAGCACGCACTGAGAAGTTCTATGGCTGTTCCCGACAGACAGAGTCGAGGTAAACCGAAATATTCTCGCACGACAACCGATCGTCGGCATCGCCAAAAGTTATTAATATATATATAAACTTTTTTTTTTTTCTTTTCAGAAATATTTTGAACGCAGACCGGCTACAATCTGATAACAGTGGAGGAACTAATCGCCCGACGTTTCGGGGTGTCCCTGCTCCCAGTGCTATCCTCCCCACACACACACAACAACAGACCCGTTCCTCTTGGGTATACAGCAGGCATTAGTATCGCCGTAGAGAATGTACTTGCGATCTGGGCCTGGTCGGTCGGGCCATTTTCTAGGCTGCGGCTGATAACTTCACTCCTGAAGAACACGTGCTGTTCTAGAAGGGGAAGCAATCGGATCTTATAGGAAGAACGATCCCGCGCCTCTGGCACGGACACAAATTTCAAAATAAAACGTCGAAGTGGAGGAGGAAAGAAATAGGAAAAGAAATAAACACAACAGCAGATAACATTAAACAAATTTGCATATAAAAATACTAAAAAGGAAATGGATCAATGGTTTACGGTTTCTAATAGTCTAAGATGCGAATAAAAGTACGGATGTTGTCCCTTCTGTATCTTTCACTACTCGGTTTTCAAAAATGCGCCATTAACGACAAATGCAAAAAGTTCAAAGGTTTTTAAAAATAACAAAAGGTGTTTAAGTTCAATACGCATGCTGTCTTAATGAACTGACATAAAAGAACCGAGTTAGCGTCTTTGAAGTGGAATATACACGACAGTAAAGGTGACGTAGTAAGGTAAAGTAAATAGCAAGTGCAAAATGGTTCTTTGGTTCATCACGAAATGGGAAAAGTCATTATTGCTGAAGTAAGGATTTAATCAAGAATTATGTGGAGAAAGTTAGAAGCATTCCTTGACAGAATAAACTAACATTTAAATAAAAATGTAAAAACAAAAAAAGGTTTGGGGAAGAAAAGCTCATAAAAACGAGTATTATGTTGTGAATTAAAAAGTTAATTAGTATCATTATATTTTTAAAAGGACTCTAGTCTTATACAAAACATTTACAAAAATCAACAGTATTAAGGAAACAGACGCCATTAGTAAGTATTGAACGACCACAATGCGACTGGTACACATGGTAAAGGGAGATTATTTGTTAAAATGAACCAATTAAATAACAAACAACTATATGAAATAAAATTAGGAAAAGAGTGGGAAAACAACAAGAAACAACTGTACCTTAGAAGGATCTGCGATGCAGAATCATAAGTTGCACATTACCTTGATAAAACGATACATTTTTCTGAGGCGGGTAATTAGAAAAGAAAGTGCTGAAAACGGTGATCTTGTTAATTATGGTCACTTGGTGGGTTTAGAGAAAGTACCCACCAGGCCGACTATCCTGTCGTCATTGAACGTGACGTCATCGCGCACTAGCTGCGAGTGCGCGTCCGTGAGATGGCGTGACTTCTGTAATGAACCAAGCTGCACAATGGTGGTCCGGTTGTTAGTTCACACTGGCATTTATGATAACTTTTCTTTTCCTTCTTTTCCCGCTCTGACTGGCAAACCACCGGCAGATACCGCGTGGCGGCAGAAGTCGACGGACGGTTAATTTATAAAATCTTTTAAGCATTTGGTACAAAGTGTAAAGCAAGGTGCTTTTCGTAGGGAGACAGTTTGCGCATATATGCTGGTGATGTCAGTGGAACAAGAACATCGCTGATGAGCCGTTGTGCTGATGCTGATGAGATTCTTAACTTGCAGTACCACCAGCGACTGGTCGCACCGCAGACCGTGGCAGCACCGGGCCAAAAGTAAAATCTAACAAGTTCAGCCGAATAATCGCTATCTGCAACGACTCCTCGTCTGCCAGACCAAAGAGTGGAGGAAAATGGAGACAGATATACTGCTTAGAACTCATTACAGTCTACGGTCCAAGTCGAACAAATTACATTCATACAATTAATTTCCAAGATGTTAATGAACAAACAAATTTTAAAGAAAGGTTTGTTGAGAAATTCAATGAATACAAAATCTGATTTGCAACCAAAGGTAGAGTTTTGAAACAGTCTTTTAGTTCTTGATTTCCACAATCAAACCCAACCGTCGATTTTTCCTAGTTTTCTGCAGCTACATCAAAGATCTTGGTGTGTTTTTTTTTTGGTCCAGTTATCAAATATGTTCCTGGTTTTTGTTATCAGTGGAATGCTAGCGACACATCCAGTTATTCACTGGAGACCTGAGTTTTATTCAGGTCAGATTCTTTGGTCACGCAGAACAGATAAGTGAAGCACGGATTTACATCGAGGTAAATAAACACTAAAAATGTATTTAAATGTAAACTATGGCATACACTATATCCAGAACATATACTGAAGCACCTGTTCCACATGATATTATAGAATAAAACTAAAATCTTTATATATATTATAGAAGAGTATACAAATACAGTGTATTTATATATTATTAACTGGCGGATGTAATTGTAGAATCACTAATGAAATATTATATATTTATCCCACAAGTCAGTTTATTGGTGCAATATTTAAATGCATTAAGCATAAAACTATTAGTAACAAATCAGTATATGAAAAAAATATCTATTTCAAACTTGTCTTAAAGGTTTTTTCATTAAAATATCCTTTATTCTTGGTAAATTATTTTATAGTGAGCCGACACTTATAGCGTCTAGTGTATCCATACTTTAGATATGGCATGAATTATGTGGTTAACTAGCTGGGGTACCCGACGCTTCATGGGAAAAATTTCTTGTATAAAAAAAGGTTTTATATAAATTTGAGAAACAAATATTTTGTTTGTTTAAATGAACAATCACTGCATGAACATTCAGTTGATGCTGATGATACACTTCTTAAGCTGTACACTTAAATTTAACTTTGTTCCATCAGAGCCTCTTTATAGAGAATGCTTTTACTTTTTCATTGGGGTGAAAATCAAGAGATTTTTGTTTTGGCCAACTCTTGAGCATCAAACACAGATGTCCATGGAGAAAGCAGGAATTGTTCAAATTGAGGCCAACTTTCGACGATTTTCTCTGTAATCTATTGATGATCATAGCAAGGCTGAGTTTTATAGGGAATTGGATCCTCTTAAATTCAAAGAGAATGAAGCTAGGCTCTGGTACCCTTGGATCCTGTCTTCGATCCCGAGGTACCTTCATTATAATTTGAGGCTGTCATGTTGCCTATTTTGAATGAGTTCAGCGAACTAAGTTTAATATATAAGGCTTCTGAAAAGCGGTTTTTGGTGACCTTTCAAGGTCAAGGTGCGGGATCCTAAAACCTTTTTCAGATCCTGAAGTACCACCCCAAATTCAGGTGCCTCTAGGTACCACGGTTTGGCCGTGAAAGAGTAACTAATAAACGCACAGGCACTTTAAAATATGTATACGGTTAATTATAACGTTAAGTAGAATAGGTAGTTAGCACATAAAGTAGACATAATATAATATACAATTAACTACACACAGGATTAGTTTATAACAAAGACAAGAGAGCAGCAACAAACCATAAACATGAAGATGACGTACCTGGATATTTTCTATGTATTTCTCGAATGAGTTCTTTAAAATTATTTAATTTGCAACTCATGTTTTCTCATTTCTTTAAAATTTAATTCCTATGTCTGTTCCAGAATCAGTGAAGCACCACTTCAAATTTAGTAAAACTATATTTTTATTTTAAAAAAGATGGATGCATGTTAACTATTTTAGCTTTTTCTTTGATTACAACTTGAAATTATGGCTCTTTAAAAAATTTGCAGCAACCGAGCAAATGATAATTCGTTCGGTCATCATTAGTATTTTAGATGCACTCTAAAGAATTTAGGCGGATATGCAGTTCCAACTAACTAGCCTGTAGAATCTGCAAGTAGCAGACTGAATTTTCGACAAATCCCTACTCGTTTCCGAAATTCTAGTAACGATGATTTTAAGGTAGACTTTAAAAAAGAAAAAAATATTGCAGATATAAATACAATTCGATACATTTCGGTAACCAAACCACTGACAATGGAATTAATAATTAATTTAGCTTTAGACATTTTTATGGCGATGAAGCAACAAAATTTTGAAAATAAACAAGCAAACCTGATGAAGGTAAGAACAACAAAGAAGGGGGAGAGGGAACTAAATTTTGTATAGTTTTTAGAGGTCAAAGGTATTAGATATCTTAATATAGACTAGCACAGCATTTGGTAAAAGCTGTATCCAGGAGCTTCTTCGTTCTGTTGTCTCGGCGACGTGGTATTGTTTTAGCACAGGCAGGGTATCTGTTCGCGCCGCTCCGCTCCGAAAATATCAGGCTACTGTGGCGGGAGGGAGGACAGAAGGGAGTGGGTGAGTCAGCGGTAAGATTAACTTACCAAATACTTGGCAGGTTAATTTAACAGTTTCCAGAGACACGTTCATAAAGGATCGGCTAGTCGCGAAGAAGCAAAGGGAACGCGAGTGTGCACTTTGCCCGTAACTTTCTCCGCGAAATTCACTGTTAGGGTCCAGAGCCGGCTTTTAGATCTTTAACCCTTTTCTATTCACGCCGACTACTGAGCGAGAGTCCGCTTGGAACGAAGAGTCAGATCGAAGCAGGGTTTCGCGAATGGTTGCTGGTAGGGGTGTACGTTCTTCGTATAAAACCCTTCCGTGGGTAAGTCCCCGAGATAACCGGAGACAAGGCGAGAGCAAAGAGGGGAAAACGAGGACCGATGGAAATAAAGCGAAGAGGAGAAATCACGAGAAAGCAGAAAAAAAAACAAGACCCAACGGACTGATAACCTTCGACAATTGATTTCAACACCGGGTGTTAAAGCAGCCGTCGACGAAGTGTGAAACTGCAGTCGTGTAATAATTTTGTTAATATTGTATTTTTCTTTCAATAAAATTTATCGTAATTTACACCTTTAAGGTGACTACAGGAGTGTCTATCATTTCCCAACCCTCTGTAATAGCTGCGAATGCGAGTTGCTTGATAACGGAAGTTATAGTCTCAAATCCTTTATTTATTTATTTTATAACACCTTTTTTCTTAAATAATCAAATGAGCGATAAATATGTGCGATATGTTAAAGAGAACCGTGTTGCTAACAGACCAGAATCTTGACCTGATTCTCCATCGAGGGTGGTTGTGGGAGAGCTCTCAGCGCTCAGCCTCTGTAACTATTGTCCTTTGTCCACTCAGATCAGAATGATCGCTTCTCTTGCCAAATAGACGCGAGAAGACAAAGAAGCTTCCTGCCAGATTTCGGTTACTGTCGAGGTTTTGTTCTCGTGTTTTATTTAGACAGAGGGACGATTAAACTTTACGATATTTTTTATACCGCTTTCAATCGAAAACAGAAAAGACGACCAAAGATCATGAAAGAAAAACTAACTGATATACTGAAAGAAAAACTAATTTTTTTCCTCCTCGATCTTTTATCGTAAGTGTCAGAATTTTTTCCAAAAAAAAATATTAATTCGAATTAGAAGACAATCATAATTAGAAGAAATAATCATTAAAATACCTTGTTTTTTAAATAGCCATTTTGCTTTGCTGTATAATACATCAAATACTTTTGGATAAAACTTTATTTTCGCTCTTAAGTTCTGCTGAAAAACACGTTACTGTTTTATCAGTGGAACTATAAACGTGTGGGAGGGATTACGTTTGTGAAAATTAGGAAAAGTCTCAGAGAGAGAGAGTAAAGAGCGATGACGTCAGTACAGAGAACGAGAGAGAGCGATGACGTCAGTACAGAGAACGAGAGAGAGCGATGACGTCAGTACAGAGAACGAGAGAGAGCGATGACGTCAGCACAGAGAACGAGAGAGAGCGATGACGTCAGTACAGAGAACGAGAGAGAGCGATGACGTCAGCACAGAGAACGAGAGAGAGCGATGACGTCAGCACAGAGAACGAGAGAGAGCGATGACGTCAGCACAGAGAACGAGAGAGAGCGATGACGTCAGCACAGAGAACGAGAGAGAGCGATGACGTCAGCACAGAGAACGAGAGAGAGTAAAGAGCGATGACGTCAGCACAGAGAACGAGAGAGAGTAAAGAGCGATGACGTCAGCACAGAGAACGAGAGAGAGAGAGAGAGACGAGAGAGCTGAGAAGAAATGGAAGTAAATCCAGCAATGCGCAGATTTCCAATGTGCTCAAACGCTATCCGCTGTCTCAGGGTTAAAGATAACCAGAAGACGATGACAATTCCACACGGTTCATCTTCCCGTGGTATTCAAAACAGAAAGGAAAATCCGTTGGTGAAATTTTCGTTTCCTGAGGCTAAACAGAGAAAAACTCCGGTAAGAAACCGGCAGACTTCCCACATCTCAGCTATATTTGAGTTTTCTAAAGTAATTAATTAACTCAAATTCTAACTCTCCCCCAGAAAAAGGACAATAATGATATCTTGTTTTCCGCCAACAGTCTCTTGCCTCCAAGAAAGCAACAAAAGAAAACAAAGAAACAAACAGAAACCGCACTAATATTTTTTTTTAATTTATTTTTAAAATATTTATTGAAGCGCTACAGATGTATTAATATTCCTGAAGTATTGCTATATAACCTGATAAAATTCCTTTTCTGGTCCCCTGGGAGGGGTGGAGGATTTGATCGTTCGATTCACTCTCCACTCAGTCAGAAGCCGCCTTATTGTTGCCCGACTACAAAGATCGAATTATTATAATAAAGGCTGTCGTGTGGGGATCTCTCGATACAGGATCATTGAAAACCAAACCAGCGTATAACAGAACTGCGGCCGGATGCCCGAGTTATTTCGCTTTTCAATAAAAAAATCTACATTCGTGATGTCAGAAGAGCATGTCTTTGTTTACGCGCACGGGGCTTTTCAGAAGCTCTGTTGCACATTAATATTACATTTTTTTAAATACTTAATAATGTCATTAATATGGGTTCGGTCAGGCATCTAAATTTTCCCTGGAGAAGTTGTTCAAAGTATCGGATTATCGGCCGAAAACTTTTCTAAAGATTAAAATTGACCTATTCATTATCGCCTTTCTCTCTAACCAATTGGTAATGAGAAGAATCCTTTGAAGGGTTACTACTTTAATTTGATTTTCTAATTAAAAAAGAAAATGAACGCGGAAATCACTGGTAAAGTATTGGGAAATGATAAACGCGTTTAAGATAGAATTTTTGTGCTCCTTAAGAACAGAAAACGAAACAAAATTAGGAGTTATTTGTCAGTCACAATAAGGTTGGATTCACTCAATTCTAATTTTAACCAATTTCTTCGATAAGATTCTATTTATTAAATAACAGGTCACTGACGTAAGGTGATTAGGTAGTCCTCCATCTTTGCCAATTCTGTAACCACTAACTGGGAGTCGAATACGTGTCTAAGTGTCACGGTCACGTAGTTGTGACGAATGAAGACATTTTAGGTGCAGCGAATGTTTGGTTGTCAGGTGGTCGTCAGGCTGACAGAGCGCAGACAGGCCAACTTGATAGAGTCGGGATGCATCGATAAATTTACAACTAAAACGACAAAACAGACAACTGAAATAAAGTTGCTTCATGTACAATGAATATATTCAGCTTCCTTGTATTTATAGGTTCCTAATAGAAGTAAGGCCCAGTAGAGACTGCGTCATAAAGCAGCCTCGTTTTCACTCAGGGCCAAAGCCTTTAGAGTAACTACTGATTACCACAACTGGTGATATTTTCATAGCTGTCACTTCACTGACGTCATAGTGGGGATACTTACGTACTGGCTTTGCTCCCTGTCCGAGTCTTTTGAACCGACGTATTCGTACACGAAGCAGATATTTGGGTTGGCCAAGACAGAGTAGTTGTTCCCAACGTCGACAAAAAGAGCTATGAAGAAAAAGAAAGTCGTGATTTACAAACCAGGAATCAACACAGACTGAAGCATATACAGTTCTTACGGTCTTACTAATGGTGACACAGAGAGAGAGAGAGATGACGTCATTAGAGACAGACATGGCGTCATTACGGAGAGAGATGACGTCATTAAAGAGACAGACAAGACAGTTTTTAAAAAAAATTGTAATTTAGTTAAGTGCTAAGTGTTTTTTCTCGTTTTGGATTCGTCAAAACAGGTATATATACTCGCTCGAATGTAAGGTATCCAAATGATTTTCTAAAATATTTAAAATGTCAACCCTCTAAGGTTTCAGATCGTTGTTTCCAGCAGCACGTGTAAACGAGAAACCCCGGCTAAGGCGATCAATGCGCGTCATGTAATCTCCATTTCCAGACCGACACCTTTGCTGAAGCACCGCGCACCCGCTCTCTTTAAACAGAAAGAAACATCTTGCAGAAACATGTTGCCTCCTAAAGTCTTCGGTAACTTTAAACCAAGACCCTTCCAAGCGTCCGTCACTTAAGTTCCTCCAGTCCACTTTTTTTTTTTTTTTTTCAAATTATTTATATTTAAGGGAACATTAAGCCCCGAAAACCCTGTAAGTTCCGTACTGAATCTTGCTGTTTCATTTTCAGGCTTCCATGGAGCATTCCAGATGTGGTCAAAGCGAGGTTTTATCCTTAAAATGGTAAAGTCTATTTACCTATATTTTCCTTTCCTGGCTGATCATTAAAATCTATCCCTCCCCCCCCAACACGGATAATGAACTGTGCGCTTTGTGGTCGTGGTTTACTCGAGCACCACGTGACACGAATTACTTGAACAACGGACGGTTGGCTTTTCCAGTTTATGAAACAAAAGTCGCCTCTCCGGTCGCAGTGTTGCTATCTGTAGAGCTCAGGAAAACTGGCGAAGTAGTTTCCATCCCATGATGCGAGAAAGAAAAAAAAAAATGAAACGGAAATACGATAACACTTTACCTTTCTATTATGAAGGAAGAAAGAAGAAATGACAACGCAGACTCTTTTATGGTGGGGGTTGTTCTGTATCGGCAATGAAAATAACTAACAGCTGGACTATAATTTATGGTCCAGTGGCAATATTCAGCATGTCTTTCTTTTCCCTTTATTTCCGGCCCTAAAGACCATAGTTGTCAACGTTTCAGAATCGCATGCAGCGAGTCCCAGATACCGAAAACTGTAGGGTTAGTCGGTGCGTTTTTTCCCCCCGATTTATTCCTTCTTTTTTTTCCTGATAGAACACGCCAACACTCAAAATCACGCGCGTGACCGCCTCGGATGAGCTAAAACTCAAGGGAATTCTATTCAAATCTACACCCGCGGCTGCTCAGTCGATAACACAAAGTTATGCTGGCAGGCGTCTGGCCCAAGCACAAGAACCACCCCGACGGTTACTCAAAGACCTTCGTCAGATTTCTGCCCAAAACCGCACTGATGGCTTCCCAGGTTTTAGAAAGACTTCAAAAATCGTCAGTAACAAGGGATGTCAGGGAACTCTAAAGAAAACAACGTTTTCAGGAATATCTTTGTATTAAAAGAAAATGATTAATCTCGCATGCAATTTACTCAAAGGTTTTCGATCTCTCTCCCTCCCTCCCCCCGATCTTTCTCATATACAAACACAAACTTATCAAAAGTTACGACATGCATATCGCTGGCACCAGAGCCATTTTACCAATTTATTTCTGGCTAATTCTCCAGAAGAGCATCTATCAACACCGCTCTAACCAGAATTACTTCCCTTCTTCTCTCCCATAATTAGCGCCCACCTAAAAGCTTTCTGTTTTCGCGGACAGCCAGAAGCTAATTCTTTTAACGCTTCTTCTTTTTTTTTATGTTTTCAATCTCGCTTTCCCGTTGTCGTACGCCAGCCTTCCTATTTGCTGTGAACCGGTACCGCGATCTTGGCAGCAGCCTGCTCCAGCCAACCGGTCCAGCAAAGCGTTTCCTTCCTCCCTTCTCCCCACCCCGGCTGTTGTTCACTCCTGCCTACCGGTCACCCCTTTAAACAGCTCAATAAACAACAGTTCCCCCACCTAAAAAAAACACTACTAGACAATTCGCCGCAGTTTTTTTTGTTTACTTATTCTCAAAGGGCCCTCTTCAAAATAATGACTGCTCCCGCGAAGTCCTCGCCATAGCAAAACTGTGTGAAGCTTCCGGGTTTTGACCGAAGCTGATCGTGGAAGCAGATTCGGCCGTTTTTGAATATCTCGCGAGATAACTACGTTTATACGAAATGAAGCAAATTGCCACGTTTCCTTCAAACGTTCACAAAGAACAAAAATGGAACCCGATGTATACTTTGATGGATGAAGCTGCTTTTCGTAAAGCAGGCGGCAACACGTGTTTCTCTCGGGTACTGAAGATAAATATACTAAGTTTCTCTTAACGCCGCATCGTTGCTTCTTCACGTGTCACGCAATTAATCCAGCAGAAAAGTTTGTCCCGTATGTAATACCGGGGCTGCCTCTGACATCGAATAGTCTCCAAAATGAAGACCTAAGAGGCATTGGAAAGGTATCTCTGGATTCTTCGATCCAAACTCTTCCTGTTCGGGCGAAGTTTCCAGCCAAGCACCGACTCCTGGTTCCGCCATTCGAACTCTCACATTGCTTCTCTAGGCAGCACTCGGGCCGAAGTGGGTAACAAACAGAAAAACGAGGGAACTCAATGAACATCCTTACCTTCATCCACGCCAAAGATAAAAATAACAGCGATAAAAAAAACTCAGAATAGGCAGAAGTGATATGGTTTTTCCTCACCCTCGGGTAAAGGACCACACGCTATTCACTCCCTTCTAAAAGGAAAGCACTTTTCTTTGTTACAATCAAAGATAAAAGACTATGCTATTTCTTTTCTCACCTGGGTGTCTTAAACAACGTTAACAAAACTACCAAATTATTAACCATATCCAAAGAAATTCTACTTTCAGTATACAAGTACTTCGTGGCGTCTATACTTAAGGAAGGATATTCCAGTGAATATTTTCTAGATGGATTCCAGATTCCTGGCGTTTACACTCTTCAGAATGCTTAGGTAGATAAGACTGATCCAGTTTTGAGTTTAGCGGTCTGAGAGAGAGAGAAAGAGAGAGAGAGAAGAGAGAGAGAGAGAAGAGAGAA
>JACATO010002155.1:0-419645 GCA_018389105.1 Nautilus pompilius | reverse complement strand
GACACTAAGGTTTTTATCCATATTACCCGGCATCGGCTGTCTGTCGTGAGCAGATTTTCTTTCCATACAGCGAGACGACTACTTAAACAACTAGAAACGAAATGGTGACGGAAAGTGTCAACGTGTGTGGTTCTATCGGCCTCTGCCTCTCAGAAGGCTCACTAGAAAACGTCCTGCATATGAGACTAGACTATCGGTGGCAGCGCTGACATGAATTGTTAGCACCTGTCTCTTTGTATCAACTCACCTGTGGGTTCTCCTTCCCTTACCGCTGAGAAGAATCTAAAGATGGTTGTAGTTGAAAATTTACCGCAGCGAGCTTTTCCTCGGCAGATGCTTCTCGTTTCCATGTACATTTCGAGTCGTTCAAATGTTTTTAAATGTTGTAATCTTGATTTTTGACTGAACGCTTACGGTAGATTCAGCCTTATATCATAAAACAGCACATCGCGACTGGCTTTAACGAATGCCTTTTCCCTCTTGCTCGGACTACATTAGATACAACGCGTATTTGGTTCTGGTGCGTGCTGTCCTGCGACTGCGCTGTTTCGGTTCCAGAGATACTGATAGCAGACCTGGACTCTCAGCTTTATTTCTTCGTTCGCTGTTCATCTCTTAAGTGTAGATATTTTCTCACGATGGTAATCTTTTGTTTACGTCTTTTTTGGGGGGGGTCCGACGATTCCTCGTCCGGAGAAAGAGGAAAGACGGCCGGTTGTCTGCTAGAATTCGTTCTTCGCAATTTCGTGTCTTCAGTAACGGAAACTGTTTCTGGGGAGTTCGTGCCCACTTCGTTTTTCCATTTTTATTTTTCTTGTTTTCTTAAGGGATCACATAGGACTTTGCAATGGAATATCCTTGTTTCTTCTACGCCGACGGCTTTCACTCTCGTACTCGGTTTATTAGCAATTAAGCATTTTTATAGAACGGGCAAAAGACAGATTGATAAAAGTGGGAATGGAAACGAGCGGGTCCAAGAACGTGCCTGGATCTACCTCTTGTAGAGATTAAAGGTAAAGCGGGCGAAATGGAGGCGACGTCAGACGGTCGCTTTCCTGCAAGATGGCGAGGGAGGGTGTGTGTGTGTGTGTGAACTTCTGGTATTTCTCTCACTGTCAGCTTTATTCGCGAAGCGGCCGGCAACAATGCGGAAAGCAGCTGTTGCTCCGGCATTGGGAATATCTTTAACAAACACGTTCACCTGGATTATCTAATTGGCGCAGCTGCTTCTATTTTTCATTTTTATCCCATTTTCATCTCCTCCTCCTCTCCCCGGTGTGTTCGCGGGGTCAGGGGAGGGATAAAGTCGGCTGCATCTCTCGGTTCCAGCCGTCGGTGAAAGTTCGCACTCATCAGAGGGTCGTAGATTGCGTTTCGTTCCCCCTCGGGTCTCTCGCCTTTCCCGGAGATCAGCCGCGTTTACCTGTTAGCGTTCTTGGTAATCGCGCCGGCGACTGACTTTACTACCTGCAGCCTGCAGATCCCCGTGACTCACGTTGACGGGGCCTCATCACTTCGGTATGCGAGCGCGCGATCTCTAACTTTGGTAACCAACACGGCAGGGGTCCGCGCGGGCGACATGTTTACTCTAGTTATTAATGGATATTTAACTATTATTATTATTATAACAAATCGATGAAAGCCGCGATGGAGGCGCAGGGGCAGGAATTCTGCGGGTTAGGGAGGTAACCAGTAGATGTCGGAGGTGAAGGTCGGTGAGGCAGCGGAACTGCTTCATCTTTTCATCAGCTTTTAAAAGCAACAGGAAATACAACAGGCATGATGGGGGGGAGACAACAACCGAAAATACCTGGGATCTTAGACAAGAAACCTCTTTATCCGACAGGCTCCTGGTTGAAGTGCCAGAACCACGCATCTCTTAGAATTTCCACAAATTTCAATGAAAGACCGTCTCCCCCCCCCTTTTCACCGCATCACTCCGACCGTAACGAGCTTTCGACCATCTCGCCTACCTGTCGACGGTTTCCGAAGAATTCTGAGACTAATATTCCGGTCCCGGCATCTGCCATTGCCTTGAGGAGCCGAGGATTTCTGCTAGTTGCAGTCCCCCCCCACCACCGACGGCGATACCGATTCTACTGCTATCGCAGCTCTACGTTTGACGTTATCTGTTCGTTAGACGTTAGAGATGGCGGCTTTCTCTGCGCCGCGTGACGTCGTCGTCTTCGTCGCTGAGGGAATAACATCGAGACACCAGAAAGACCAGCACCAATTCTCTGCGTTTTCAGGCTTAAAAGTAGTTACGTAGCTTCGAGTTTTCACTGTTGTTTTGTTTTGTTTTTGCTGCTTGTGGCGGGGGGAGAGAACCTTGTATAAGTCGCGATGGCTTCCTGTCTACTTTCTAATTACTGACCTCTTACGCTGGCGCTGCAAGACAGCTGGCACCACGGACAATGGCGGGGTTTTACCAGCCGGTATTGTCTGTAATGGTTTCGAATTGTTGTCACTACTTACCTGTCTACATCGGGCAAGAAGTCCCCTGGCGCGGTTTCGCAAGTGGCGGCCATGAAAGGACAGCTGTTGAAGAAGAAAACTTGTGTAATTTCGCTGGTATGCAAAACGTTAGCTTCCGGTTGGTGACTTCGCCGCACAGCATCGATTTTGTACGAACAAAAGTCGAAGGTTCGTCAGGTAATCAACCGTCCGGACAGCCACCTAGCGTTGGAACCACACACCCCCACCTCTACTTGCCGACTGGCACCAATCCGGTCATTAACTCGCACTGGCACGACTCTCGCGGGGGGGCGCGGATTAGTGTGTTCCAGCTTGAATGCAAAATTCAAGCGATATTATTTTTCTTCTAATAGTAATGTTTGGCCCCCCCCCCACACCCTCCTCGCCATACCCCGCCCGTCATGGCCTTTCAGCGGATATCGCGATGAAATGTTATTTAGGTCTGATATTTATTTTCAAATAGGTTCCCACGATTTGAGTGTCAGGTTTAGGTTCGCTGAGAAAAAGGACTAATTTAAGTTAGCCATATACTTTTTTTTTTTTTTTAATTTTTTTCTGAGGCCAAGCTGCTTAGCGACATCTACGCGTTCGTGGTCCGTAAGCTGTTGCTGAGCTCGCTGGCGTCGTCAGGTCGCGGCAGTTAATGGTTCAACTTTGGCGGTGTCACCCACCACGCCGGACCATAATCGGTGGTTTGAAGTACCTTAACCGTTAGAGGACTGTCCGATAAACGAATTAGAGACGACCGACATAAAAAAAACAAAAAAAATCGTGAAGAATGTAATTTAACTGACCAGACAATTTGTTCGCGGCCAAACGGTCACCGAGTGGCCGGAAGTTCCGACTGGCTATGCGAGCGGCGAGTGGTGGTCGTGTGTGCGATGCCCAGAGCCTGATGTGATTGCAGTTGGATGTGATGCCGACAGAACCGAGTAATAGTGTAGTGCGGCGGGTAATCAAAAGCCGGGTGCTTCAATAGAAACGGAAAATCGTTAACCAGTGCACGATGACGGTCATCCTTACTACCACCTGTCTCGACAAGGACACTTTAGCTCTGCTGGTCGGTGCCTTAAACCAGAGAAAACGAGACGATGGGTGAACGCGTAGAGAACTACCGTCTTTAGACCACATTTGACGACGGTTGTTTAGCAAATACTTACTTTTGCGCTTTTATCAAAATAGTATTCGTCTGATGTATCAGCCTTGCCGCTGCAACCAACCTTTCCCCCTCTAACCAAATGAGGCGGATGATGTGGTCTCTTTCTCTCTCTCTCTCTCCCCATTTATTTCAGATCTTACGCCCGCTTTGTTTGACACGAACTGTTTCGTGTTTTGTTCTTCAAAGGAGGTTTTAGTCATCAAGTGAAATCATCCTCGGTTTTGTCGGCCGGGGTCAGGTCTCGTGACTTCCTGAAAGACGATCTCGGATAATCTCGGGAGGAGGGGGGGTTCTGCTTATAGATAAAATTATTAATGAACACGTGACAGGAATATTCGGAAAATCGAAGTGTGAACTGAATCGCATTAACACGCACGAAACACAACAAAGAAAGCTACGTAGACGTTACAGACTTTCTTTTCTTTCTTTCAGATATATAGTTGCGAGCTTAGAAAAGATGAAACAGCGTAGATGTTCTATCTGACGAATATAAGATCCTACATTTTGGAGTTTCAAGTTTAAACCCTCCCCCCCCCCCACGTGACCAGGATTTTGGCGCTATCCCTAATGTATGACAGTATAGAGCCGTGTGATAAAGCAGTCGAATTCTCAAGTGAACAAGGTAGGTCCCGTTCTCAAAGGGCTAAAACAGATCGCGCGATATAAGTGAAAACTGCCTTCTCGCGCAGAATGGAGGTCTTCATTAACGTGAGGTGTTGAAAATCAGATCTGTTGCCGATGGTGCTGGGTAACCCGGGAGATTGCCTGCGCGATTCCTCGTGTCCTTATCACCGCCACCGCACAAGATTCCCTTACACGTTATTATCATTGCCGGTACCTTGCTGGGTTCTTTAATTGGGAGATGGCCAGGGTTGTTTCGGAAATCATCTGATCTTAGCCATCAACTTGTGCATCCCTCCCGCGTCGCTTTCTGCTCGGTTTCCGTTAGTTAAAAGTTACAAAATTAGAATCCGTAGAACGGGTTTTTTAAAGATCAGCGTTAGATTTGTTTTTTTAAAATTTTGAAACATCAGTTGATTTACGCGAACTTTTGTTTGAATTCGGAATAGCAAAAAAAAAGAAAATCTGGAAAATTAGAAATCTCTCAGATGGTTGGAGATGGAACCGGAACTCGGCGGCGTTTCCTTCGCATAGCGCATTCAGTGTCGGGTCGAAACCTCGCTGAATTCGGAGGAAGGGAAACGGTAACTCCACGACAATTCCGACTTTTCCCCGGAGGGGGGGGTGGGAAGAGTTTACCGTGCGGTAGATGGCGACGATTGCTTCTGTACAGCTGCAAAAAAAAAAAAAAAAATGGTAGCTTAAGCGTTGGACGATGGAACCCTAAAGACTTTCCTGGGATTTACCAGGGAGGGACGATCAAGCATCTATCGCTGGGCCGGTTAAATCAATTTTGTCTAACCCCCCCACCCACCTAGGTTGGCTTGTTTGGTTTTGGTAGCTAATGGAAGACAAACAGCGACAAGTCGAACAAAGCTTCCGCAGGAAGCCTCTAATGGATAGTTTCGGCGATCAGCCCCTTCTCAAATTTTGTCGTTGTTTCCCCAGCAATTTACCGACCGATGTTGCTTTGTTTGGTCTTCGGTTTCTTTCACTGCCTCCTTCAAGCGACGGGTCGTGTTCTCTCTTAGCTCAAAAACTGGTTTTCCTCTGCGCAAACAAAGTAACGTTCAGCAGAACGAGAGAGAAAAAAAAAAAAAAGACACGATGGAATATTAAAGTTTCTTTTCGGGTCGGGATGCCACCCTGTCTGCCGCTGTTTCCGTCTTTCCGCATCCTGTAACGGCTGAGCCATCTTGAACAGCCTCCATTAGCTCGTGCAATCCTCCCTTCACCTCCCCCCAACGAGCTCGTCTAAGTACCGCTTCTCTCTCTCTCTTTCACGCCGCCCACTCCTCACCGAGTGGTGGGTAGGGGGGGGCAGCGGAAGAGGTGCTCCGCGCCTGCGCACAACCCGGCTGCCGAAAACTGGGCGCAGGGAGGACACCACTGCCTCTTTTCTGTTCTGTTTTTGGACCGGTCCCAGGAAGGGGAGGTAAAAATTAGTTTTATCCCCTTTTTCTGCGTATTTATCCGAAAGGGCAGAACGACAAGAGAGAAGTCTGGCTTTTTTGGATCCATCGATGCAGCGAAATGCTTAGCAGATCTACGGTCCAACAAACCGCTGGACCAGCGGGACTGGCACTGCCACGCCGCCTGGTGTTCCAGCCGTTTTTAGAGAGAGGATGACGTAAGAGTTGCTGTAAATACTGGACCGTGAAGCGGAAAGTTCGCGCGGCGACTCGGCAGCGATTTTCGTCCGCGCGAGAAAGCGGAAGTCAAACAACATGCCGGCTTCGGGATAATTCCCCCTTCTTCTTTTGTTTTTTTTTTTGAAAAATGTTTATTTTTCCGATCTTTGTTTGGAAGGAAACCAGGGTAGGAAAATATTTAAACCGGGCGAAAGAAGCCGGGAATGAGCGACTTGCCCGAGGCGAAAGAGCGCTGTTGGGGCGATCTGAATTTGCATAATTTAAATAAAAACGAGGCGACGACGGGCGGTGACTTCAAACAAATCGAAGACAAACAGACAGACGAAAGAGGAGAAAACAACAGACCAGTGTCTTCCTCAGCAGAATCGGTTTTTAAAACTATGCATTCAGATGTCGTTCTCCGCTGTTGATGCTGAAGGGAAAGACTCCCGTGAAGAGGTTTTATTGCAACAACAACAACAACAAATTTTTTTTCCTTTTAAATTTCTCGGTATTATAAGGAAAGCATCTTAAGGAGATAAAACGACAATAACAGATAAATAGGAATCGTAAAAAAAAAAATCCCGAGGCGACAAAATCTAATTACTGGAAAGATGGTAACTTAAAAAAAAAACAAAAAAGTTTGGTCGCTTTTTTTGTATATAACACAACTCTCGAGGTGCAGCGCAGTAGCCAGGTGGTTAGTTCAGTAGACCGTTACGGTGAAAGGCACAAGTTCGAATCCCGGGCTCTGTGTGTGTGCAAGCCTTCCTAGCATGGTTGCTTCTTGCCCCTCCCCTCTCCCAAAAACATCGTTTAGGCCGCGTAGGTTTAATCCGGGCACTCCGGTTTCCACTTATTCCTAAAAGTGAAGACTTCCGATAGGTGGGGGGGGTGAGGCTTTCTAACGAATTTCGGTAGATCCGTCAATGTCGGAGCTCGCTGGCGGCCGTAGTACCCGGTGCCACGTACCACTGTCCGGATCCCATTCTACGTTGACGGTATGACGTACAACGATAACGAAGTTCAATAACGAAAGAAATTCTTGTCAAAATACAATCAGCGCCATTATCCCGCGTTTGGTGTTGATATTAAAAGGAAAGAAAAATCAGAATATGTTTTTAATGCATTATGCCAAAGTGTAATATTTTTTCGTGTTTTATAGATAGCCACTGTTTCCAAGACTCATTGTTCCTGTATCAATATTTTTATTGGGTGAGTTAATCAAGGCACACCCTTGTTTTCACTATCTACCTTTGAAGTGTGATTCGTATTTGTCTTGGCATTTATCGAGAAGGTAGTTCTCGATCGACGCTAGAGGGCGTGGAATATTTCAAGAGGCTTTTCTCGTTTGTTTGTTTGCGATAAATGTGAATGTGTATCAACCCTACCAGTGTCGATCGATGTCTTTGTGTAATTTTCGTAATCAGTTTCTATTCAGTCCAGCGTTGGAAAAGTTGATAAACTTTCCTTATTTATACATATACAAGCACGGAAAGAATCGATCAGACTTAAAGTACATGAAAGTGAATTTTAGCTGGGAAATTGTATAGATAAAGTGCCAGACTTCTTTATCGCATACGGTTTCTTTTGTTACAAGTAAAACATAAATATACTTCTACTGCAGGTGCAAAAAGCGCAGTGATGGATCACTGCGTGGGGGGGGTGAATGTTGTTGTTACCAGGTAGTTCACAGATATCAATTCATTTATGCGGGTTTTTCCATTGTTCTTGGCGTTTTTGCAAAAATTCTTTGCTTTTCACCTTCATTAATCCAATACAGTACAATTTTAATACAAAGAAAATTCATTTGAGAAAAGTGAAATATAGTTGATTTAAGTGTACCACAAAGATGGTAGATGTGATCAAATGAACTAGCGTGGTATTATTTATAATAAATAAGTTAATATTATGTGTACAAGTAATGCAAGAAATAAAAGTATATTCCCCATAAATACCTTCGTTTTATCTGTATTTTAGCTATTAGTAATTTCTTTCTTGCATTTTTAATATAACAGTCGTTAAGATTAATATAGATATTTACTGGTTATTTTTTGTGTAAATTCTTACGTGCGGAGTTTTTCTTCCTGCTCGCGTCTGTACAGGTGCCCTGCCATAATAATTTTAAAACTCGTTATTACAGTATCTTAGTTTGTTGCAGAAAACGGCACACATAGACAAGCAATAGGCTAAAATTCTTTATCGTATTACCTGGTCAAGCCGTCTCTTGCAGCATGGAGATCCTTTACCTTATTGAATATAGGAAATTTTGTATTAAGGTCTAGCCAGATTCCCTCCTATCCGTGCATGTGAGAGCCTCCTTTAATTCCATGTTGGTAAGACGTGAATATGGGTTTCTTGCAGTCTCTGGTCGCACTAGAGATGTGGCAGGTAGCACCATGTTCCTGAAGAATATGGGCGTAGAATCTCAGTATAACTTGTTGGCACTACGGTAGCATATGCCCTTAAAATAGCAGTAAATCTAAATAATTATCGTTATCCTTGGAGGCAAACGCTAATTTCTTTCCAGCGGGCTAGGTTGCAGCCCATCATGACACTCCTTCGTCCATACGTGACCGCGGGCTGATGACTTCGTCACGGTTCCTTCCCTCTTTTCAGATTTTCTTGTCATAAAACCAGACTTGGGTGGTAGACTTGATAATTTGTTCTCTAATTGTAGAATCCAGTTTTTTAGGTAAATACTTGCGTGTAGCCCGTAGGTTTTTCATTGGCCAGGACACTCGTCAGATATAAACCCAACCTAGACGTTCGATTTCTATCCATAAAATGTCAAAACCTGGAGTTATCGAACAACATTCGCCATTCATACCTGGGGCCTTGCTGGACGCGCCATCTAACCATACCTTTAGGCTTGTTGCACGGTCTGTAGCCAGGTCGGTGGAGATGACTTTGGACAGTTCTTTGGCTTATTCCTGTACCGTGAGCGGTGTCTGCGATGGAGAATCTTGGCGGTGAATGCGGACGTGGCGAGCAATGGCAGCACGCTCTTGGCGTGGCATCAACTTCTCGATAATATTGGCTACAGATTACACGAGAAATGTTGATCTTCAGCCTATAACGCGAAAACGGAAGTATCGTGAGGTCCGCCTGTGGTGGTAATAATGTACCCTGGTTATCTGCCCATCCAGACACAGCATGTGCTTAAACAGCACTGAAATATAAAAATTCTGGTCAGATACGTTCGTTTATGCGGTTGGCCAAGTTAATATAGCAAGGCGCTAGATAAGCCGTAATGACCTACTTTCACGTAGCAAACAAGCTAAAATAAATTATAACTGATCTAAGCGTATTCAGATAAAGTTCGTTTTGCCTAAATTAACATCGCTGTTTTTATTTATTTGTCCATCCATTCGTGACCTATTGTATTTGCTTTCAAATTTTTGCACCCCGAAGTACCAGAGTAGACAGGACTTTAAACCATGTCGCTGGTAAGTGGGGGGTTTCAGAAATAGAATGCTATACCGCTGGTGCTCAGATACGAAGAACAAGGACACCACGCACTTGTAGCTACTGAACAGGCCCGTGTATTTGAGTCGAGATAGAGCCGAAATTCAAAATGGACGACACTTCCGTTGATTTCGGCCGTGACGTCTGTACGCCGGGTCTCGCAAGCCCTCCGGCTGAAATATTCTGTAATAATCTTCCTGTTTTTGTCTTCTCTTTTTTTTTCCTTCCGAGTAGCTTCGGTGCTTTTTGAATATCGATTTCCATTTGTAAAGCATTCATATCTTAGCGCCACGGTGAAGAATAGAATCGCCCTAGCTATTTCTGGGACTCGTCAATCTTCTGTCATTGTTGTTTTCCCCTCCAGAACCACCCAGTATCATCTTATATTAGGCTTGTTCCACCAGCTTTCTGTGCGTGCTGGAGCGATGATGCCGTTCCAGCGTGTCCTTGGGAGGGTTTCAGGGGGCTGTAACCAGGCTGTCGGCTACACGGCTTTTGTTTTGGATGGCCGGTTGTGGAAGACCTTTTGTGAAGTGGCTGCGCAAAGACAGAAAATTAACAATTGTAAAAAAATAAAATAAAAGGCTTTGAAAAGAAAATACACAGGAGATAATTGGTGGGGGGATAAGAGAGCCAGCCATCTAAAGTGCAAATAATAAATTATATATACAGGAATTTAACTAGGACGATAATGCAATAAACAGCGATGAAATATAGAATAACAAAAATTACTAAAATATGGACGGATATTGAACTGTGTTAGTTTGTTCCTTTAAAGGTTAGATATATATAACTCTAGATTAATACGAGTAGAAGCAAAGGAAAAGTCACCATATAAAACTTAGAATTTTTAATTTTATACTCAATTAAAAGACTTTTTAAAGATTATATATATATTCACTTGCATGACGTGTATTTATCGTACATAAAATGATTTCCATCTCAAAGGAACTAATGTCTGTTAATATGCAGCTTTTAATTTTTAGGAAATAGTTTTGTTTCAGATTATCTGCAGCATTAATTCAAAGGGTTTCCACAAAGCTTTCATGTTCTTCAAACGTGTATTGATGACGCTGTAGCTCTCCTGTCAAGAAGGCTATAAGCATCATTGTGCGTCATAGTTCTGAATAGTGCTACCACGTCGTCGTCGCTCTCAAGCTGAAAACAAGCAAAATGGGTGGTTCAAACTATTTAATCAATTCTTCTATAAATGTACTTGACGGTTTGTTTTTGCTAGTGTTACTGAAGACATAGTGATAGATCTCAAAACTAGGTATGTTGGTGTTTCTTTAGAGTGTAGAAGTGCGCGAGTGTTAATGACTTAAGAGAAACTGCTTACAGAATGTAGGGCATTTATCAATGTAGCGTATAGAGAAATATTACACTGGTCGACAAGTATTTTTCATCAAGCACATGTCAAGGTGAACTTAGTGTAGTTTTTAATGCTGATTTCAAATATACGATTAGTTTTTTGACATCACGTACAGTTTTCAAGATGAGAAAGTTTTTTGGTTTTAGCTCATGCATTATATAGAAATTCCAATTAATGACGTGTATGCATGTATTTCATTTACATCATGGAAACATACCTTTAGAATAAACTACATTATTCATTGCTGCATAGTTCAGATGCAATATTTCATCATCTTAAATTAACCAATCAACTGACAGACATTATTCGGAATCAGACTGGCAGACAAGAACATCATACCAGCCAGGACTGTCTAGCGTCAAGAATACGCCTCTTGTAGATCCATATAATGTCCTATTGCCTCCTTTGCACATAAAGCTTGGACTGATGAAACAGTTTTTAACGACACTAGGGAGGAGAAATGCCAGAGGGTTTGAGTATATTGTAGAAAAGTTTCCCAAAATCACACAGGCGAAGTTGAAAGAGGGTATCTTTGTCGGACCCCAAATTAGAGAAGTACTCAAAGATGTCAACTTCAAGAAACACTGGATGAACTGGAACTGCCTGCCTGGAATGCTTTCAATTGGATCTGTGAGAATTTCTTGGGCAACAAGAAGGCAGTGGACTATAAGGATGGCATCAAGAATCTTCTGAAATGTTACTCAGCTATGGGTTGTCGCATGTCACTGAAAGTTCACTTCTTGGACTCCCATCTGGATTTCTTCGCAGATAACCTTGGAGCGGTGTCTGAAGAACATGGTGAAAGATTTCACCAGGACATTAGTGCTATGGAGAAACGGTACCAAGGCTTCTGGAATGACAGTATGCTGGCTGACTACTGCTGGACACTTTACCGTGATCAACCAGATCAGGAACACCGCAGGAAATCCAAATCACAATGTTTCTAAGTCTGTTGTTCTAACTTTGTCTGTTTTGTCTGACTCATTTTTTGTGTATTCACTCTTTGTAGAATGATAGTGATGGTTTTTAACTCAATAAACTCATTTACTTTCTAAAAATAATATGTCCTTATTTATTACGTTAATGATTTCATATGTACGAATATGTAAATATTTGCATGTGTCTACTGAAAAAACTGCTACGTGCTGCATACAAATGGAGTGAAATTTTTAAATCAGCATGAAAAATTAGTCTAAAAAAGTTGGTTTGCATTCATAATGAGTACAATACATTCCATTTTGTTGACCAGTGTTATTAGTCTTATTTACTTATACAACCCAGACAAAGATAAGCAAAACAGGTTCTGCCCGTCGAAGTAAACCATCGGTTCTGTTTTGTCCGTGTTATGGAAGACCATATAAGAAATAAGTATCCGTCTCTCTCTCTCTCTCTCTCTCTCTCTCTCTCCTCTCTCTCTCTCTCTCTCTCTCTCTCTCTCTCTCTCATATATGCTTGTAGTTTAACGTTGTATCCAGCAGCAAACAATTGCAGATGGGTTATGGTATAATTTCTGAGTAAAACTCGTCGGGAAAGATTAGAAGTTTGAAATAATTCTCTCTCATATATATATTAAATCGCTGACCGCAGTAACATTAATGTAGGGCGCGTATCCAATTTTGAGGGTTAGGGGAATTGGTGTAAGTATAGTGTCGATAATCGATATCTTTGCTCTTGGAAGGGTAAAAAAAATGCTCATCTCAAATGTTGCTGCACGCACGTTTGAGTACATCTTCCCGACCCCACCACACCGACATCTTTCTCCTGCTCATACAGTAACCGCGGCGCGCTCGAAGCCGTAGCTGATAACGTTTTGGTGCTCGTTTGTTTTTTGTGTTTTTTTTTTGTTTTTTTTTTTAATTTCTCGGAAGCCAGTGATCTCTCTGAAAATCTGATTCAGGTAAAATACAGCAGCCATAATCTTTAAGTTACATTTTTCATTTTTTTTTTTAAATTTTTTTTTTAAGGCCGTTATGGTCGCCACTCTTTAAAACTATGCGGTGACGTCAGCATCCGTCTCGCGGGCGAACTCGAGACCCGGATGCGACAAGTGCGCGGATTTCTTGAAATCCCTACTTTCGTAATATAGTTTTTGTGGATTTTTTTTTTTTAAATTTATTTAAAAGATTCAGTTTACGCGCTGGTTTTATTATACTCGACGGTTCTCTCTCTGCCACTGGAGACTGTTTTTTTTTTGTTTTTTCTTTCCGTGTTCTTTATTATAAAAGAAAAATGAAGATTTTTCTCAAAGATAACTAAATAAACTTTTCTCGAACTGATAAAAGATGGGGACAACATTCTCATAATTTCCATGAGATGAGATTTGGGGGGGTAGAAGACAAAAAAAGAAGATGTAAACCGTCTTTTAGGGTTTTTACCGATCAGGGTTAAATAGGAATTCATCCGTAGTTGAAGAAAATTTGCAGTGGGTGTACAAGATTTTAATTTATTTGTAATACTTAAAATTAACATAAACGTATTTTGAAGTAGACTTGGTAAATGCTTCAAACTCGGCCATCAGTTTGATCTTTGCGAGTTACTATTCTTCACCTGTGCTCATTTGATTCATATGCAAGCGTATTAGCAGCTCGGTTTAAATATTGTTAGAATGGCTGTATCTAGACGAACTTAAAAAAATATATATATAGTTAAAATGTATTATTAAAATAATTACGACAGGAATTTTGCTAATAAATAGGGAGAGATTGGTTGCCTAATGTGGGTCGTTCACGATGTCAACGGAAATCGGCCGTTACAGATCTCGCTTCTTTCCTAAATTCTACGGGAATTTTAGGCCTGAGCCATTTTTTTTTAAAATTGTTTTCTTTGGCCCTTTGAGACAAGGCAAGTAGAATAAAACTTTATCCTCCCAGCGGGTTTCTTCTCGTCCTGTAGTCTGACCGGAGAAAGACGACTTCACGGATACTGGCCATTATTGTAGTTGTATTTCACCTACCGCCAATGAAATTATTGCGATTCTTGTGTTGAAGTCGAGGTCTGTTATTTCGTATTTTCCGACAAGCACTTATTGTTTTAGGACTGTAGTTCATCAAGGTGAAATATAGTTTTTGATGGTGTTGGTGATAGCATCCATCAATGGATTGTTTCTTACACGCACCTCACAGGGCCAGAGGAGAGAGACGAAGACGCGGTGTGAATTAAGAGTTGCCGATTTGAGGTAGCGAAGGTCCGATCCTCGGCAAACCACCGGCCGGCCGCTGCCAGTCCAAGGCTCACCGACGAGCGACAGTGGATGCTGCACTGGACACGTCAGGTCTAATTGTTTTGCACTCCATCGGTTTGGTCGCGGCCGTCCGGCAAACGGCCTCCTGAACGAGTCGGCACACATCCGGTGCGCTCGAGAACTGAGATGATGAGTCCATTGATCTCGCTGTCAGGTTGACCCACTATTCATCTCATCCACGGAAATCAGACGGTGGCATTTAATTCCATCTTTATCAGGTCTTTTGCGAGCGCAAAGTGAAGCGAAAATGTCTCTACTGCTCTCTCGCTGTACCCCAGGAATTCTGGCATCTGAGGTTACTCGCGGTTTCCCTATTTCAATCTTAAAGTATAAGAATAGTGTTGAATCGTGCGTTGTACTGAACGTGGGTCCCCCCATAAAATCCTGTCTTGTCACCTTTCTAGGATGGTGCTGAGGGAAACTTAAACTGTTCCTACCTATACAACTCCTAAAAACACCCAATTTGAATTGAAGAATTTCGTAGTACAGTAGTTGAAAAGGAGAGATGATTTTAGGATTTAAGTCAGAACTTATGACGTCGATTATAGCCCCCCATCCATAAGTTTAATTGGGATTACCGGTGCTGTGACCAACCTACCGCTGTAGAAAGAGCAGACAGGCTCGGCCTCGATTGTCTCTCCACTCCCACCAGCCTGAAAAACGCTTCTCGGACCTGTCGTCGAATTCCTTCCAGCCCCGACCACAAA
The DNA here is from genome assembly GCA_018389105.1 of Nautilus pompilius. Classification (NCBI taxonomy): domain Eukaryota; kingdom Metazoa; phylum Mollusca; class Cephalopoda; order Nautilida; family Nautilidae; genus Nautilus; species Nautilus pompilius. The sequence continues at coordinate 404,971 of JACATO010002155.1, read as the reverse complement.
TCCGAACAGCTGTTCAATAGACTCGTGCCGTCTCTGCGGTACCTGATCAGAAATTGGTGAGATGGGAGGGGGACTAAACGCCGTAGCTGACAAAGAAGTGGGATTTTGTGTGTGTGTGTTCTTGTTTAATTTTCGTACCGGAATCCTTCGGTCCACAAGACGTCCGTCGCACGCGCATTAACCAGCCTCCGCCGCTAGGCGGCGCGGGATGAGATGACACTAGATCGCCTGCGAAACTCCTCGCGATGTGGCGGGGAAGTGGATATGGATGGGCTTTTACAGCGCAGGCGTGGGAATTTGCCGACGGAATGTGGCAGCTAGCGATTGGTTCCGTCGGCTCATAATTCTCTTCATGAATACAATTGAAAATGAATGCGAGAAACTCGGTTCTAGCATATGGTCCGGATAAGTTGTTGTTGTTTTTTTATTTTTTATAGCTAAATTATAATTGTATCTCTTTTCGTTCGCAATGCAAACGCGAATTTCTCCAACTATCAGCGACAAGGCTTTGATAGTTGCATCTCTCCAAAGCTGTTGTCCCGGTGACGTTACTCGAGCTGCAGTGGGAATATCTGCTTTGACAAAGAAAGCATCGAAAAGCAACGGTAATTTTTTTTTTTTTTTTTTTTTTTTACCTTTACGCCGTTTAGATATTGATTTTACTGTACGAATAAAGATCTGGTTTTAAATTTCCTTTGCATGTGACAACGTTTATCCGAGCCGAGCTTAACATTAAATGTAATTCTAAAAAAAACATGTGTACGACTTCGAGCTTCAATTGTCAATGCGGTTTATTTATTAACGTATCAAATAAATGGCTTTGAAGTTATAAATGAAATAGAATGTGAAAATATATGTTGAAGCAGAAATAACCCTGAGAAATAAAAGCATTTATATAAACACAATAATAATAATAATAATAATAATAATAATAATAATAATAATAAAATAATAATAATAATAATAATAATATAGTAGAGAAAATCTTTACATCAGTTAACAGGAGTTGATGGTGATAGAGGGCAGGTTAAAAATCATATGAATTGATGTTTTCAACCGGATCTTGTATAGATTATGATGGGCTTATTCCTTCTCGTAATAAACCATCTCAAAGTATATACGGTGGTGTCGAAAATACTTTTGTTGTTGTTTAATTATTCCGTGACTAACTGAATGTTTAACCATCTATTGTTTCTGATTGATCAGTTGTACTTCAGAAAAGAATGCATATCCTTTGGTCAAAAATGTTCCTTTATTGAAGTTCGCCTTCCTCAATTAGCTTTGTTACCTTGAAGTTAATATTCTGTTTTAAAGCAAGGCGTTGCAATAACTTTGGCTACCACTGTATATCTATCTGATGCCTCTGAAGAAAACAACAAGATACAGTTCAAGACCCCCCCGAAAGTTTCCTGAATTGTCGATTTGAATTAGTTACATTTACAGCTTGTTTGAGTGTTAATTTGTTCTGGTCATGTATGTTTTAATAATCAATTATAAAATAACTTAGACGATAAATTTATAGGTATCAACATTTAGGGAAAGTAGGAGGATATTTTTTTTTAAAAAAAATAACTATTTCCCAAGTTCAAAACAAACATCATTTTATTTTCTAATTAAAATCTATTATTTAGAACGAAATATTTTGGATTAATGCTTTCAACTATTTAGAGAAATTACTTTTAGCGTTTAGTGTAATCGACTTTATTTTCTATTTGTTTACGCATAGGAATCGGTAAAAATACACGGTAACTCGCGCCCTAATCACAGGTGTAAGGCGACTTTGTTAAGCACCAATAGCGGATGTACCGCACATGAAACGAGAGCCGAGATGTTTTTAACCGTTTAACAGCCATTTCTCGCTCGTTTTTAAAACCGCTGACCTTCGTCGGTCGAATGGCATCGACATGGTGGAGATTCTCTCGGTCGGTCGGTCGGTCTGTCTGTCACGCGACTATGGGAATCTGTATGTTGTTGTTGGTGTTGTTTTCTCAGCACAGGTATCTGGTTAACTGACGGACCTTCTTTCTTCAAAAAAAGAGAAGAAGCCCGAAGATCAAACGAATTCCCGTATAATTACGCGCCAGAATCAATTCGCAATCAGCGCAGTCAGAGTGGAGGGATATTTTATGGAATAACAACACAATAGGTTATATAAACAGTTGTAAACGTTGTCCCGTCACTCCTGGCAATACCGCTAGACATGTTCACGCCGTCGGAGCCAAGGAACAGTTCCATTGCTCCGCTTTTAAACTCTCTCTTTCGCGACACAATGGTTTTATCATAACCCGGCTAACGGTATCTGTTTTTCGCCAAGCTATTAAAAGTCAAGTCTCTCAATAGCTGAGCAGTTCCAAGTATTTTATTTGGTCTACTACAGCCTAAGCTGGATTCCACAAAGTGCGTTAGCGGTAGCCCCGGGAGCGATAAACGGTTTTAAAGGAACCATGGAAACGTTTCGTATCAGACGCATTTCTTTTCCGTTAATGGCTATAAATGCTATAGTGGAAGGCCGCAATAAAACAGAAATACCGGAAGAGCGGGGTTTTGAATTCCCCTACTTGCTTAATTTGAATTAAATTTTGCTGTAAACATTTTTTTAAAAAAAAAAAAAACTTAATTCAAAAATCTAAAAGCGAAAAGTGTTTATTAAATTCCTCTTAATATTTTGGTTCCTTTATATCCATTTGTGATGGATGAATCCGAGGAAAACAGAAAAATGCCTATATTCGCGTTAAAGGGGAGGTAAATAGTTTACATTGGTGGAAATTAATTTATTCGTGTAGACCGGATGCTCCGCGGCCTGGATTCGTCACTGCGGCATGTGCCATCTGGCGGTTGACAGAGTGGAGACCATAACTTGCGGGCTTTGCCAAAAGGCTTTGCTCCGTTAGTCGATAGATGGCGCTTCACGGTGAATTGGGTTACATGTGCAGAAATCAAATGCCGTATATTTGCTCACGAGAAAAAACAAAAACAGAAAATCGATTGCTAAATAGTCCCGGTATTTCGTAAAAAAAAGGGGGGTCGATGGTTTTGTGCATTCGGACCAATCAGCTGTGGTATTTTGCGCGAAAACCGCCGTCTGTTCGAGAAGTCAAAACATTTTAGGTCGTCGTCTTTTCTGTGTATCAGTCAAACTTTTGTTGCTGTTGTTGTTGTTGTTGTTGTTGACAACCTGGACAGAAACGCGTGGAATACGGTTAGCTCTGGCCTGTGCTTTTAATAGCTTCCATTTTATAAAAAAAAAAAAAAAAAATGTATTAATTTGTTTCAATTTACCAAAAGATGAAAGCAACATTTACTGTTATAAGTTGAGTGATTTATCGGCGCCACCACGACAAATTCCTTACCGTAGCGCACCGAAAAAAACAAAACAGGTGTCTGAGAGTATGCATGAGCTCGTTACAGGTATTTTGCATCTCAATTTGAATTCGCTTATTTCAATATTTAATACTTTTAAAAAAATGGTGTAGCCCACTAATTCTTCTGTATGTTAATATTGTAGTTTGATTTTGTGACGAACCAATTCTGACCATTTCTTGGTTGTATCACGCGCTACAATATTTGTCTGAAATCCTAATTCCCTAGCGATCGTTACCGAAAAAGATGATGAATGCTTGTTGCTCCTTTTAATTTCTTAGATATTTTAAATTGTGTATACGTTAATATGCGAATTATATCCATTTTTATTCTCAGTGCCAGGGGTTAAACTTGAGAATAAAATAACTAGCACGAAGTAGACTATTTTACGCGTGTAGGAATGAGGAAGGATGCTTTTTGTATGAGAGCTGAGATTGACAGTCACTGCTACTGCAAAAGCTGAATATTTTTTCCCCACTGGAAACGGACCAATCTATTCATTGAAATTCGAAGCCAGGTGAGAGCGCACATTAGTGGTGAATCATCACGCTACCGCGGATTTTTAACAAACACAGCATCACATAAATGAAGTGAAGAACGAGGACTTAACAAACAAAACGAAACATGAAAGAACTAAAATTAAATTACTACATGAAAAGGCCAAATGAAAAGAAAAAGGAAAGTAGGTGCCTGAATTAATCAGTGGGCGACTCGATTCACCGATAAACCTTGCCAAAATTGATTTTGGAGCCGAGCTGGGTGATATCGATTTACCACGCTGTCTTATCTTTACAATGGGGAGAGATCTACTTTTGGCAATCCTTTTAAATATTCCGCACATCAGCACGTCACGTGATCGTGTCTCGGCCAGCAACGGGGACAGGTGGGGAAATAGCTGACTTTACTGGTGGCCTCGGTGATTTCTTTGATCGGTAGATCGATCGGCAACTGGCCTCTGAGAGAGGTGGCCCAACAGGCCAACATCTACCATATAAGGCTCCAGAGGAAAAGAAGATAATCTAGTTTTGCTTTTCTTTTTTCTTTTTTCCATACCTGGAAACTTTTGGTGTGCTCTGAGCGAGCTCTCGAATTAGTTACCAACATTGGATGTAATGCCGGAACCTTGCGTCGTTCATCAAGCGAACGAAGCCTTTAGTCGCTAAACTTGGTTAGCTGAGCATTTAGATTGGTCTCGAATTTCTATTCTTCGTCTTAACCCCTGTATCGGAACCTTCAGCAAGATGCTCATCTGCTTGGACCCGCGCACCGTCGGTGGAGAATCAGTATCTTCTGTGTAGCGAGCTAACATCTCAAAAAAAAAAAAGTGAGCATCGGGCGTTTTTGTTCTTAACGTTAGCGGTAAAACCATTACTATGTTAGTTTCCTTTTCAATTTCTCTACTAAAAAAAATAATAATAATTTTAAAAGTTATGGTAGAGTTTGGAGGAAAGAGGGTCGGAGATCATTAGTCTTGGTGATAAATCTACTCAGAATTTCGTGTCCGAACCTGTTCATCGGTGCAGAAGGGGAAATCAGATTTAAATGCTCACAAAGGAAGAATCCATCTGCTGTAAGTCTATAACACGCAATTATCTTATTCTTTCTCCTCCAAAGTTATCGGGGCGATGAACGCCTTAATGTTAATGCGGTGGTAACAGTAGTTCTTGGTGTTGATACTCTGATTACAGGATCGCGATCCACCAACTTGTATACTGTAGTCATCAGCCCAGTTCGTCGTGCTTTGTTTCAGATGTTAAGACGGGAGAACTTTAGTCACGACAGACACTGGCTGATTACGTTCCTCTCGGATGAACCCGAGAATTTGAAAGTACCGTATTTTGCGGCATATAAGGACGCACTTTTTAAAATATTTTTTTTTTTTTCCTTTCAAAATTTGACCCTCAAAATCATCCTCCGTCCTATATGGCATAAAACACGAAAGCGATGTCGTCGTTTCCCCGGAAAGAGGCCGGAAACGGACTCGCTGTCGGACCTCGTGGTTTCCTCACCTAGGGACACGATCAAGGCCGCGCCCGCGGTATTCGCTATTTGATACCCAGTGCCACTGACCAGGCGTCTCTTTGATCGAATGCAGAAAAAGATGGGAAAGCTTACGTTAACTCTCAAAAGACCCATTGTCTACCGAGCCGCGATATCGAAGAATTCTGATCTGGTCGGAGCGATTCGTCAGCCTGAAAACGAAACGAAGAAAGAAAAAAAAAATACAATCGCGTTATTAGTTTGGAATTTCAGCTTTGTGGTGTGTGTGGTGGGACTGTTTATTTTCGCCTAAGTCATAAATATAATAAGCTAAACAGCAATGCAAAATTACCAAAGAGAGAGAGAGAGATGGTTCCAGACTAGTTTTTCTGAAAACTTACTTTCGCTACCTATAGCACGTCAGCTATGACGTACACGAAGTTGTTTTTGTGGTCGGATTGACAGTTTTTGGCGACGAAAATTTCGGTTTACTGAAATACTCTTGAAATTCATGGTGTGTGTGTGGGAGAGTTGTTATAAAATCCACGAGGTAGGTGTGCTTATTTATTGGCAGACATCGGAACTCTCTTAATATAAGATGACGGCTCAGAAAAGCCAGAAGCTGTTGCCGATTTTGATGGCGTGGCTGTCTGAAATTCGGACATCTTGTAAAAAGATAACAAGTTCATCCGTGCGCACTGTGAGTAGCTCATTGATTTTTCTTTGAAGTTAACTAAAGCTGAGTAGGGCCTCCAGGCTACAATGTTAGCCAACTTTGAATTGTTAATTAAATCTAAAAAGGCTGTGCGAGGCTCAGCGCCTTTGGAAGCTCACCTCTACCGGTGGCCATATTTCTTTACTCTTATTACTCCACATACATATTTGTGTGCGCCTGATATACTATAATAAACCTTCTGTTTATAAGCATCTGACGGTCTTCGATGTCTATTTAGTAAAACAGCTAGTGATTGGCGGTACAAGGAAACAGTATACCCTGATATTTCGGCTTTGTTTAGTGTAGAGTACACCAGAAAGATGTTTTAATGTAACACAGCGACATCTGCAGAATGTCTCAGTCGAAATATTTACAAAACAAACATGGAGTTTCAAAAATTCAAATAAAGATATATACTCAGTAGTTATACTCAAGTTCCAGATGGTTCTTGACCCCGTTAAGAACAATCACGGTAAAATCGGCCGTACAATTAAAGTTTAACCATAATTAGGAGAATTGGTTCTTAAGATTTTCTCACGACAGCCGGAAACCCGAGAACCTGTGATTTAAGATAAAGAAACAAACAAATCACCAGCGAACGCCACCTGGTAGTGATGGCGTAAACCAGTATTTAAAATCGTGTTAACGTATATTTACACTCAAGGATTTTGCATAAGCCACTATGGCTTTCCGCTTTCTTATCGCCTCAACCTCCCCCACCTAAGAATTCTAGGATAAACCGGCAGTCAGCCGACCGCACTGTCGGGGTCTGGGGCCTGGGTTCGGCGCGCGCACGTCTTTGGCATCCTTTGTCAGTCTCCCCACACTAGCGCAACATTGGCCGGCTGGTCGTTAGTCTCTGCCACGACGCTATGCGTTAGAACTTGTAGCGAGGTGGACGGGATTTTGCAGCAACGCCAGTGACGTTCCGATGGATCTTTGCTAAAACCAGTATCCAGGTCCGGCCACAAAGCCATGCGCCAATCATCGATGGCGTTACACACGGACTGCGAAGCGTATTAGATAACTGTTTTGAGATTTTAAAAAATTCAGTCAGCATCTCTTGGCAATCATAAAAGCTGTTTATTTTTGTCGAGTATTGACGGCGAGATGTAGTTACGCCTGAAAGTGCTGTATCAAGTCGGGTTAGAAGATGGTGGCGGAGAACAGGCGAGCGCCCGTCCACCTGCTTGCCGTTCTCTAACGACCGGTCGGCTTAGCAGTTACGCGTGACGGTTTATCTAGCGCTGTACGTTATTCTATTTGCTTTTGAGAGCTGAATAACCATCCGGCTGATGCTGCTGCAACAAATAGCTTTGTAGAGCTTACATCTTTTGGGGATTGTTTAAGTTCTTACACCACCACCACCACAGGCAAACAAGCAAACAAAAAGCTTTTGCTATGTCAAACCTGCACTATCAGCATTTCTCGCAGAGCAGCTAAAAATAACTTGCAGCATTTCTGCTCCACTCCCCAACCTCTCTGTCGTTTCCGTATCTCAGATTTTGCTGAAAATTGATTTGGGCTTCGGCAGATGAGGTAACGCGAGGGAACTACATAATAAGTAGATTAGAAAATGATGCCAGACGTTTTGTTTGTCACCCAGGGAAGCGGATAGTGGTTCGGTAGATCAAAAGAAACCAGCTAATTGAAAGTAAAGCCAAACAGCGCCTTGGGACAAAAACTTTCTTAGCCAAATGGCATGGAAGAGCATCATTAGAATAAAAAGAGGCTGCGATACCGTGGCTTTACGTGAATGCATCCACTGAGTGATAGCCTTACTAATTTCCAAGGAAATGTTTCAAAAATATTGCTACTGGTGTCCGAATTTGTCGTTTTTGTAAAACTAAATGTATTCTACAGTTAAATTAAATTTTCTCACTTTGATCTTTTCCGTACAATATGGTGGCTTTTTCTTCTAGTTAGGAGTTTGTTCTATCTTCTCTATTCTTCGAATAATTATTGCGGGAAATCCTGTGACTGCTGTTTGCCGACTTTCTCTCTGATATACTGATGTCATCTCTCTCTCTCTCTCTTTCTCTCACTCCCTGACGTCATCTCTCTCTCTCTCTCTCTCTCTCATACTGATGTCATCTCTCTATCTCTCTCTTTCTCTCACGCCCTGACGTCATCTCTCTCTCTCTCTCTCTCCTCTCTCTCATACTGATGTCATCTCTCTCTCTCTCTCTCTCTCTCTCTCTCTCTCTCATACTGATGTCATCTCTCTCTCTCCCTCTAACGCCCTGACGTCATCTCTCCTCTCTCTCTCTCTCTCTCTCATACTGATGTAATCTCTCTCTCTCTCACGCCCTGACGTCATCTCTCTCTCCCTCTCACGCCCTGACGTCATCTCTCTCTCTCTCGCTCACGCCCTGACGTCATCTCTCTCTCTCCCTGCCTCCCTTCCATTGTAGCAGGTCGATTGTTGCGCAGCCTTAATAACACATTTCAGATGTTTATTTGGAAACTCTCTACTTTACCCTTTCGTATCACTGTTTAAAGAAAACGGAGCATCCGGATAAAAGGGGGAGAGAGAATATCGTCCAATCAAAAAGTTATAAAATTCAAGCTGGTCTCCGCCCTGAACGAAACTGATCTGGTGAGATATCGCAAAATTTTAAGCAAAAAAAAAAAAATGAAGTTGAAATTTTTCATTAAAATAAATTTAGAAAGATTCATAATTTATTGCATAATTATGCTTTTAACAACGCAAGATCCCATAACTATTTGAGTAACAAAAGACAATGCTGTCGCGTTGCGAAGGTGCTTTCAAAATCACCGTGGTATTGCATTTTAATTACAAGACTCCGGATTTTACTGCTTGGCCTTCCTTTATTTTGTTTTGTAAAAATCAACAATAGTTTAATATGGTTAATTAACACATGCAACTCTAATAAATTCTTGCAGAGAGTAACTCCGTGACTAGAATACGAGAGAGAGAGTCGATAATTCGGGTTCTTTCTGATTCGTATCATAACAGCATCGCATCCTAAGTACGTAGATTTCCATCAGATGTTTATTAACAGAGATCGTAGTTAGGGTTAGCAGGGAGCAGGATCTACCCGCTACATTCTTGGTTCACGCTCAATTCGTGTGCTTTTCGCGCACAAATGGACGGAAATGAATTTATCTTATGTGTTACCACGAGCTACGCATTTTCGGTCTTGTGGCTGCGGTGCCCGCCACCGGGCAGACTGTAACCTCCCGGCCAGTCGCTAGGCGGCGACATCTGTGGCGGCGGCGGCGGCGAACGAGCCGTGTAGCTACACACCGTGATTTGAACTGAGGGCTGTTTTGACTTGCTCACGGCGAGGGGTGTCCCGGAAGTTCCTGGAAAGAAGAAGAAAAACGACCCCGCCCCACCCACCTCCTGCATCAGAGATGCTTGCCGCACCGAGCCCTTACCGACCGGGGCTCGAACCACTGGCAGATCGTTAGGGTTAACATCTCCACGAACGGGGGGCTACGTAGCTTCGCGTTGTTTATCACCCTCGTTAAAACGCGAGTGACCTGCGGGTCAAATTTTGGCCCCTACTTTACACTTATATTAAAGGATGCAAACAACAATAAATTTTTGCACAAAATCACACTGGAAATGCGCAGACACCGTAGGTTTAAATTAGCATAATAAATAAGAAGCCATCAGGTTTTATACAAGATTCCCCCCCCCCCTCCAGATGCGACTCTGTTTCTTGATTAGTGAATCTTCAGTATCGTATCACAAAGGCGTCTAAATCAGTCACCGAAAACACAGATTACGGGATATACGAAATAAAACTTTTTTTTAAAAAACGGATGAGGTTATCGAAATGTAGGGATACATTACCGGGCCAACATAAAGTTATAAACATTTTATTTTTATCCAGCAACAGGCGCGGGTTATCGGTCGATTGCAAGTTGGCTGACACGCGGACGCGGCTCAACACGAGAGATCGTTTTAGGGAGAATTGAGATGAATTATCATTCGTGATCACTGGCGGGACGGTTTAATAAAATCGCACTGATCGATATACTGGCTATTCGTCTGTATATTTCACAGCACCTTGCTGGTTTTTCCTAGTCAATTATCATATGTCTTGAGAGTCGGGAGGGGCGACTGTCTTCTACGATTTCTCTATAACTCTCACTTCGTTTATGACTGCGATGCAACCACGGTTATAAAACCAAGTTCCGTGAGGATTCTTCCGAAAAAAAATGGTTCCTATGATTTTTACTTCTTTCTTTTGAAACTCCGCAGGCCGGCAAAAACAAAATACAAGCTGCTAGTGGTTTACTAGAGCCTGACTCGAAGGGAGAATTTAGCCGCTATCGCCTCCTACTTTCACTTTCACAGCGGCCTTAAGGTCGCGCTAACCGTAGCCAATGGACTTCCTGGAGATTGGTCAATGGCGGCGCTTCGCCGAACTCTATTCTAACGTCGTACGACTCACAGCCCGCTGTAACTATCCCGGGGACAGGTCTTTTGAGCGAGCTATTAAATATAACGTTTTTTTTATCTATCTGGGCTGAGATCTGTACGTTAACTTTTCTCTCTTCCCTTCTGAAACAATTCTTTGGTGAAAGGTCAGAAATCGAGCAGATGCTGCAAAGAGGAGGAGGAGGTGGGGGAGGAAAACAAACAATTTTGTCGGTTAGGCTGATTACTGAAAAGTGTTTATAACCGACAGAGAAGTAGTGGCCCCGCCCGCGTGTCTCTCTCTCCCCTCCCCCAGACCACGCTAACCGTCTCGCAATTTTAAAGGGTGTTTTCCCTATTTCAAGACCGCGACTCGTGGATGTCTAATCATTAAAGGGAAGAAGAAGAAGAAGAAGAAAAAAACGTTTCCGCAACTCCCTAATAGGCGAGAGGGTCCCGAAAATAACCAAAGGGATCTTAGTTGTTTTTTTTTAAAAAATTTCGAACTCTTTCTCTTTTTTTTTTTTAAATTATATTTTAAAAGCGTAAACCGACCACGGGTTCCATCGAATCTACATTCCGTTTCCTGTGCCAGACAAGCGTAGAGTCGGATCGTTGTTGCGTGGGTTGTGGCAGCCACGGTCTGTATTTATCCCGTGGCAGTCACCGCGGGCTTACCGAAAATTATCGTCAGAAATGTCAGAGGTCATCCTCTCCCCCCCCCAAAACAACAACAACAGCAACAGCTTGTTAAATCGAATGCAGCAAAGTCGGAATTACGAGCCTGGCCCCGTCGATCGGCACGGACGTCGGCTTCTCTCCTCGCACCTGTTTGTGAATTATTCATAAGTTGCGAGAAGTAGTAGTTGGTCTGACAGTTAAAAAAAAAATGTTTTCTACCTGTCGATGATGATGAGAACGGTTTCGATCAATACTCCCGTCTCAGCTGCCGTGTGGGTGTTTTCTTTTCTCTCGTTTTATTCCTGCCCAGGTCTTAATTAAATGTCTAAAAATGCTTCTGCTAAACTTAGCAGCTTCGGTCCGCCCGAAAATCTCGCCCGGGTCATGCAGCCGACTCTGTTGCGCATGCGCTTGCTCATTAAATGCCGTTGGGGGGTTGTTACTAAAAACAGGAGTTCCGGTTTAATTGTTCGGTAAACGCACCGTCGCAGTTCGTTAACTTAGCTACGAATGCGAATAAATAGGATCGCCTTCCTACGATGTGTCGTGGAATACTAACCTTTCCATCATCGGGTTGCAGTGATATTTATTCCAAGAATTCGCAGCTTTGTTGCCAGGGTCTGCTCGTGTTGTTCGACTCCAACGCAAAGTTTCAATTTACATACCATTTTATCCTGCAGTGGTTTCTACTATCGTATGCGTGGCATATGCAGCATCGCCAGCGAGTCTGGGACAAGATGAGCATCAGCCAATATCGTCGATTTCAGTCAGATTGAAAACGAAAAAAAAAATAGCGTTATTTTTTTTTTTTTTTTAATAGTGAAAACAGAAATTTGATTTACTGTCAAAAGAAAGAGATAAAAAGCAAAGCCCCCACAGTAGCCTTCCTTTGGTGTGTTGTTCTGAGCTATTTGTCTTGATAATTACTGCCGAATTAACCTGCCCTCTATGGAACACGCTTCTGCTTCCATGTTCAATATCTCACGCGCAAGGATTGACAATAGACAGGCAGACAGAGCTTCTGATAAAAGGAATAGGTTCGCTGAAGAATTACCATCGGTTCGTGAAGGTAATTAAACAACACTTTTTCTTTTGAACATTTAAAATTAAAGTTTTCATAATTGCTAGAAAATCTTTGAAGTGTAGGCAAGCTTGTAGGAAAACTGAGCCGGGGGGGGCGGGCACTGTCTTGTTTGTTGTTGTTGTTTTTTTTTTACTCTAGCAGAAAAGGTAAATCTGGCAAAAGGAATCAATTTGACAGGTGGAATGAAGAATCCGAGCTTCCACGATTGCTTTTTATTAAGTTTTCCAGCCCCGCGCCAGAGTTGGTCTGTTCAGAGATCAGTGTCTAAACTTTCGGTCATTTTCTGGAAACTGATCCATCGTTACCCGTATCAACGAAAGCCAAAGAATGGACAGAACTCGAGCCGTGACCAAGACGACCTGGTAAAAATTCCGTGGTTGGGGAGAAAACCCGAAAGTCCAGATGCTGCGGGATTCTGGGGGTCTGTGCCGAGTAATTGCAGTTTTGTTAGTTTCCCGGATCTAACAAACCGCGTCTAGTCGTAGTAAACGTGTCCTCCGAAACTGTAGTAACTGCGTAGAGAGAGAGATGGAGAGAGAGAGAGAGAGAGAGAGAGAGAGAGAGATGATGAGAGAGAGAGAGATGGAGAGAGAGAGAGAGATGATGATGAGAGAGAGAGAGAGAGAGATGATGAGGAGAGAGAGAGAGATGGAGAGAGAGAGAGAGAGATGATGATGAGAGAGAGAGAGATATGATGAGAGAGAGAGAGAGAAAGGGGGGGTCTGTCTAACGATCTTTCCCTCTAATCTATTCCTTTCGTGGGAATCTGAAGAAGAAAACAAAAAACGAGGGTTGTTTGGGTAGACTACCATTACTTAAAGATGCGAGCAATCCTGCTTCACAGCCTTCTTACAGCTATTGGACTTCCACCACGGGCATAGTTCCAGCTCAGCGTTGTAGTTTCTCTACACTCTTAAAGTTTTAATTTAAAATGGCAGCAGAAGTTTGAGTGCGTGTACCTGTTCGAGAGAGAGAGAGAGAGTATTTCAGACTGTTTTGTCGAATAGCAAACATCTCTCGTCGTGATCTATTCCCGAAGACGACTATACTCCAGTCACACACACACACACACACCCGCGCCCAGCCGGGCTAGCAAATCATTAGAATCTCACAAAAGTAGTTAATTACAAAGTTTTACGTTACTCAATTATTTAAAGTTTCTTAAGCGAAAACTTTGCTTTTAGGTTATAAATCTGTAATATTTACGATAAAGAGCGTATTGCCTTCTGTAAATAAATTAATATTTAACTGCGCAGAATTAAGTTGCTTGCCAAATCGATAATCTAAATGAACTACGCTGCCATGACACTCACTGTACGTCGTTACTGCGATTTCCAATCGACCGCCCCCAGCGCGTGATGGGGAATTATTAATACTATTTATGACGTGTATAATGGATATTTTCCGAATTGGAAGCTGCAAGCACGGATGCAACCCGAAGCGAGGCTGTCGAAATGTGATTTCCGACTTTTCACTCCGGTCCGCTCTTCTGAAGTAGAAAAGGCTGGGTTTGGTAAATCCACGGCGGAGAATTCTGACGGGGCAGGCGGGTGCCTGACCGCACAGCTTCATTGGGGCCCCCCCCACCCCGAGGTTTCCCCATTAGCAGAGGGTGGCGTTTAAACGACGTCTTGGTTTGAAGCTAGAACCAGTAGACGCCTGATGGAAGCAAGTTTGTTTAGCCCATCGCACGAGGACAAATTCGAACCTCTACTGAAACTCGTGTCGACCCGTCCGATAGAAAGGAACTGGGTGCCCCTATCACGCGGGCCGGAAGACGGGATCTCCCTGCGTTGTTGATGACGGTAACCGATATTCAGTGTTGTAGTAGCAGATGAAAAAGTGTTGTCTGTATATATATTTTTCTCACCGCGCGGTTTGGTAATAAAATACACACACACACACACACACACACACACACACACACACACACACACACACAAAAACAACAACAATTAGACCCGTGTGGAGATCTTCTTTCGCAGATGGCCTCCAGGTAAGTAGAAACTAGATTAGCTCTGGTTAATCTGATCGGTTCCAATGTTACAGCGATAAGCCGCGAAGAAGATTTTTTTTTTCTTTTATAGCGATTTTTGTGCGCATAAGATACCAGATGGGGAACGCAGGGTCCCGATCAACGCAAACCCAGGAGGCCGTCTAGTGCGAATTTAAAATGCAGGTTTCCCCTCATCGATGTCCATCGTACGGCGCAACAGTTTACCTGACCAACAGCGGACAGGCAGTTGGGAAGGGTTAAAAGCGTGGAAAATTGTGTGTGCGGCCATTCAGGAGCAGTTGGCGGTGACGTCAGTAGAGAGGTTTTAACAGATTGACCGCTTTCCAATGATGGTTCTCTCCCCTCTCGCGCGAAACACGCGACGGCGCCGTTCGGGTAATTGCCAGGTACTGGCACAAGCAGCGGTTCAGATGGCGGAAGCCTTAGCAGTGGACGAGACCGGAAGCAGCTCTTTTTTTGTTTTGTTTTTTTGGGGGGGGCTGCTTTGGCACCGAGAGCTGCTGTTCCCACAGGTCCACCCACGTCGTAAGTCGGTAGTCGGACGGTACGTGTACGAATCCCGGACGACGACCCGACAAAGACGATATACGCCAACTTTAAAGATTCTGTTCCTTGAGAGAGAGTCGGGGCTCTCTCTTGAGGTGCGCACGTGACCGCCCTTAAAGCGAGCACGGCTCGTTTTTTTCTGTGCGGAGTCCACTTTCACAACTAGAGCCGCCTGTGTAATTAATTGTGATAAACTGATGGGGGGGCTGTCAGTCAGTTGGGAAAGGGGCCTCAGCAAACAGCAGCAGGGGTCTGGTAAGGGATACGTAAAGGGTTTTGCTAGTTGCTCATTATAGGCAGGAGCTGGGCGCCTGGGGATGGGTGTGTTCAGTGGTGGCAGACAGGTTTCTGGACCGACCGACCTAAATAATCACTTTCTGCCGTCGTCATGCCATGGGAAAGTCTTTCATCAGAAAAATGGTACACTGGAAAAAGAGACCGACAACAGCTAAAGCAACCAGAGGCGGCGAAACTAAGCTTTCAAGGTCAGCTTTAAATAAAAAGGGACATAATTAGAAATCTTTCATCTCTTTCAACGGTTGAGGTTTGTTTGTTTCGTTACTGCAGCATCTGGCTTGTTTTTAAACTTTTGCCACCAATGTAAACGGGCAGTTAAAGCGAAAAGATTATCCCCTTCTAAGCAAAATGTTTCATTTGTTTACCAAATTTCAAAGCAATTTCATTTGTATATTTTCCCCTGCTTGTGTGAATGTCAGGGGGTTAGTTCCTGTACAACGTCATACTTTTGCTATCCAGCTGGATTGTAGCTCTTCCCAAAATGTTAAAGGTTTCTTATGTCAAACTTAAAATCTGATACTGAGGATGTCAAAACTACGGACTATTTCTGATCAGAATCTTCAAAGAAACCGTTTTCTTGTTAGATGACATTACAGCGTAATTTCTTTCATTCTCATTTGTTGCGATACTTTTTTTTTAAAAAACGATATTGATTTTCGTAGGTGTGCCGTATTTGCCCCACGCGTCACTAGTTATGGTGGTGACGTGAGATTGCGCACTTGTAAATTTAGGTATTCTACCGTAACGACTTAGAGAGAGACAAGTAAATAACCTACTTCCTGTGACACCACTAGATCTGTTTGGTGCTCGGGCTTTATCCAAAAAAAAAAAAAAAACACGTAACTTAAGGTTAGAAAGTTTTGGTCTGCTTATTTTCCCACCTTTATCCTAACTTCTCCGCTTTTCGTCCATTATAACTAGCATTTAATATTTCTTTTTGTTAAAGCATCAAATCAAAAACAAACGAATATCCGACCTTCTGTTGGCCCACTGTACCTGAAGCGAGCTCATCTCACGTATGATCTCTTTCTGACATCCATTCCCTGATTCACACTTCCGAATTTGCCTACATTATTGTATTATCAAGGGATTTCTTCGCGTTAAAAACAAGAAACTCTTACCATTCTACGGGAGTTGAAGGGGGAGATACTAACACTGCGAAACGGGCTTCCTATGAACCAAGACTGGTCCCTAACCCGTAACAAGTTGTATCACAAGCCAATCTATGGAAAACCATTAACTCGATGCGATTCTAAGTTTGTTTGTTTGTTTGTTGGGGGGGGGAGAGTTTGTTTTTAAAAATCAATAATCGATATTCTACTTCAAATTCCGTCGTGATTTGGCCAGCCGAGAGGTACTTAACTAATTGCTTGTGTAGATGATTACTTGGTTGTGGCGCAGACAGCGCGAGTTCAGATTTTGTCACTTCAGCACGACTTGACTTCGCCTTATTTGCCATCAGATTGCGAGTCCGGGCGGGATTTCGGTGCAAGACTCTCGCATCGGACCCGTGTACACACATTCGGTGCGTCAGCAGCCAGACCGGGAATCGAACGGTGCCGAATTAGCGCCAATCCGCGCGCGCGCGCGCGCGCGTTCAGATCTTAACGTCAAACTCACTTTGGCAAAACGGTAAAAGGTTTTTTTGGTCAACAAATGTTCTCGAGCAGATCAATCGCTCGATTCCCAAACTGTCGAGGATGCTGGAATCTGACTAGGTTTTAATATCCTGAAGTAGTAAATTAGAATTTTTTGCTCATGAATAGCAGAATATGAAGAATACATCTCTCGTTTAATTCTCCAGCGCGTGTTCTACGTCAAGTGGACAAATATTTAAGGGATCTGCGGGCGAAACCGAAAATGACAAAAGTAAAATTTGATGTACATTTAAATGTTTTTGTTTTGTTTTGTTTTGTTTTTTTTTAAAAAGGAATTTAATTCTAAAAATGTAAAAGAAAAAAGTTTTTTAACCACAGATTGAATAAAAATTATTATCGATGTTATATAGGTGACACTAGGTTCAAATCTCTAACGTGAAGAGCAATTCAAACAAAGCGATGGCGCTGCTTGTATACATCCGGGGCCCACAGTGACGCGCTGTACAGTGAGAGGACCGGACCACCACCTTAGTGGTGCTGCAGCCATTTGACGAGCTGGAGACCGTCAGACGGGCTTATCCAATCGAGGACGGAATCGCATAGTGAAATGAAGCAACAGGCAACTATGCGGTCAGCTATGAAGTTGCAGGAGAAGGGATGGAAATGACGGGGATGGTGCCATATGTTATGAGTTCACTTTCTCAGCTATTTTTTTTATTAGAACACCATTTTGTATTAGTGGAATTACCAAAGAAGGGAATAAACTTCTGGGCAGGTGTAGTTGATGACGATAACATTAATCAATTTAAGAATCGTACTTACGGCCATTTCTCTTTCCGGGGAGGGGGGTTCTTGTATAAGCTACGGGAACTTCCTGTCCCTTGTAGCGGAGACCACCTGGGGGGGCTAGTTATAGCGATAAGTTATTAAAGCGCCAGTACTCTTTAAGAAAACGTACAGACGAGGCTGTAACTACGTCATGTACTTTGACCTTCGATCGCAGGCAGAAGTACATATGACGTCGGTTATAACTCATCCGCGCCAAATTAATTCTGTAACAACTAGTCCTAGTCGCGGTGTTCTCTACTAAACTAAGCTAACAACGAAGCTATCGTCACTTCTCGACTAGCTAGTGCTTGCTACAGATGATGCCTACCGTAACACGGCATAGTTTTTTTAGAAAGTATTAGGTTGTCACCAAAGTTTTGTCTAAAACTTATTTATCAAAGGAAGTTCCATTACAATCGATACACTTCTGGCAGCGAGTTACAAGCGCATTAATACAATTTTGAAAAAAAGTCTGGATTTATGGAGTCGATAAACTGTTGGAAGACAGTTTCGATTGCTGCTTGGTTGGAGAAGGATTTCATACGGAGGAAGCTGTCGAGAAGTTTGAAAAGGTGGTGGTCTGTGGGAGAAAGGTCTGGTGAATGGGCTGGGTGAGGGGACTTTTGCAACATGAAGACGAGCGGCTGTTGTTGTTGCATCAGGACTCACGCCATGGCAATACACTCAGAATGAGCTCCTTCCGGAGCCTTATCCTTAGCTACCAAGAAGCATGTAACTAAGCTTCACCCACCGCACGCAATAGAATGGCGGTTGCACATGCGCAAAAGCAACGTTGTTATCATTCCGTAAACGGCGGCTTTGATGGGTAGAAAGCTGTAATTTGCCTGTAGTGGAGAGGCTTTGCAATTCAGGACGAAACCTGAAAGCTCTTCACACCATAGTGAAGTGCTATGGCGCCTCTCCTTCGTGAAGGCTTGCTCTTGAGGATTTCAAGATGAGCAAACCTATTATTGGTTCTACGAGCTAGGCATACACCTACCTCGCTCCCCGACCAACAGATTTTTTTAATAGCCCATGTAAACAGAGCACGCCGGCTGTTGTTGGGAGAGTTTCTGATGAACAACGTTTAACTCTCGACAGTACCTTTCAGCTGTGATGGTTTCGCCAGGTTGCAAGAAATTATAGTGAATGACACCAGTTGCAGCCCACCAGACAGTAACCATGACCTTCACTGGATGGAGGTTAGGCTTCTTGTCTCTGTCGAGCCACTGCGCTGATCGTTTGCGATTGTCGTAAAGGGTCCATTTTTCACCACGCGTAATGATTCGGTCAAGAAATGGGTCGTTTTTGTTTCTGATGATAAGCGAAGACCAGATCTCCAATCGACGATTTTTTTTGTAGTTCATTCAACTCGTGAGGCACCACCCACCTGTCAAGCCTTTTCGTCTTGCCGAATACGTCAAGATGCCGGGAAACAGTTGCAGTGCTTACGTCGAGCTCTCCAGCAATTTATCGCTTTCTTGGATCGGCTTCAACTGAGGCTTTCGGACGGTCGTCATCACAGCTGGAAGGACGTCAGCTACGTTCATTATCTTCGAGGCTCGCATCTCCTGGTCGAAACTTTGCCAACCATCGTTCATCTGCTGTGTCCTCGCCCCGTGTCACGAGTCGTCTCGCTCGCTCGGTGGCCCGGCTTGAACTCGTGAAGCAAAATGGCACGAAAAACTTTTCTATCCCTGCTTCACTCAGAACCCTGGAACAAATATCCATTTTATGATTTTTAAAAAGGTAGGTTTTGCATAATGTGTGCCAAAGCACAGGCTACAAAATGATACATAACTTATCTACATGCACCTTCACGATCAGGCAGAAAATGAACCCCAAATTAGCATAATATGAACACCGACAAGACTTTTGTGACGACCTAACATATAACTGAATAACTAGTGTCTTCATTATTTATCTACCTTAAGTCTTAAGCAAGGAACTTGTCTGCTTGTAATTTAGAGATTCGTCGAAAAAAAGAAAATAAAAATTCTAAAAATTAAACGGAAAATTTATTTAGAATTTGTAAAAAGTAAAAAAAAAAAAAGATTGAAAACGAGTTTTAAAGGCTTACAATTGAAAAAAAAAAGAGTAAAAACTGTATATTTCGCTTTCTAAATTATGGAATTTCAATTAAAAATAAGTTACTAAACTTATCCTCAATAAATCAGAAATATATTCTAAAAATTTAATTCAAAAAATTATTCGTTGGTTCTTTAAAACTATTTGCAAATGGCGATCATTTGATATCATAACTGATTACGTCATACGCTAAACTCCTGATACCCTGTCCGGCCACAGTTGATATTCAGATGATGTCCCAGCCGTAAGCGCGCACTTGTTGGTTTGTACGACCAGTAACAGTCTGCCAGGACCCGTGGGACTGGCCCGGAGTAATTTTAACGAAGGCAGATTCATCTTTCTTCAAAAAACTGTTCGTATTTTTTTTTTTTTATGATAGATTACCCGCCATCTCGTATATTTATTTCTATGCCCGTCAGCATCTACTTCCGTCGGTGAAGTTTCTCCGTCTTCTCGGTCGATTTCTACGGGCGATACAGTGATCAAAGAGTTTCTGCAATCTAGAAACACATCTGAATTGGCAATTCGACAGACCTCCCTAAAATAAAGTAGGAATTCGTTTTACTTATAAACTAATTAAGATTTTTCTTGTGTTCGGCGTAGAAGGTAATAATGACCCCTACATTATATCATAGCCGATTCCGGGCATTAGAGGGACTGAAGAAAAGGTTGTTTTTTTTAGCAGACGTTTCTGCTTTATTCGCCATTCGTGCCGGTTTTTACCTGCCAGTATTTCCCTACGCTGTTGCTTTCCTCCCGCCTCTTCTCGGCACCTATTGCACTCGACCATTAACGTAGGCCTGGAGTCAGGCGCTAGCCGCACGAGGGCAACGGTTGAGCGATACCGTAAACAATGGCAGGCACAAACACGACGACGTCGGCCGACTAAGGCGAGAGCCCTGCTAAAGCTTTTCTGTTTATCTAAGAGAGAAACCGACGGGATTCGAATCCCAGCCTCCAGTCAACACCAGGTCGCTTACGCTCCCTCCCCTTCTAATGGCTGCTGATTCAATAGTTTTCGAAGAATCAAAACTCGCCTGTGGACCTGACATCACCCGTCGGATGTTAGCTAGCCGACGGGGTTGTCTCATCGCTTGCTTTGAACTCACAGAACAGGTGACCCGTGTGGCGGGCGGGCGGCGGGGGGGAGGGTTAACGTCCAGCTACCATCTCGACCCGCGCGCCAACCGTTAGTTCAGCGTCTTTCTGACACATTCTCTCCACAGTCGCAGCTGTGCGAGCCGCTGTTGCCAAGATGACGCTATTACGCCATAAACGTCGACATTGCGCCAAATAGTACGATGGTTAACCTATAATAACTGCCGCTTTCCTCTCTCTCTCCCATATCTCATCCTCAGCTCGCATTACAAAGTAAACTTTTTAATGAAAAATCTTCATAAATTTATTTGAGATGAACTCCGTGACCGATCTGAAAGCAGCAGGGATTTGGAGATAGAGAAGCACGCCCTCTGGTGTATGAATTATTAGATATTTTTGTTGTTGTTTTTTTTTAGTTAACCCACAGAAACAAAGCACACACACACACACACACACCAGGGAAGCATGGCAACAAATAGGCTGCTTTCTTCACGTCCTCTCGGTGAGAGAAATTCTTCACACTTTGGAGGAAGACGTCAAGCGGAATGGCTTCCATACCTGACGCGCATAATTCGCACATTATTGCGAATGTCTATACTTATGCCTGCTTCACGCCTTAGTGACTTGCCGGTATTGGTGTGAGAGGAAGTGTCTCTGTCTGGAGTATCTATCATGTGGGTTGGTGGGAGTGGGGGGGGGAGGGGGAAGGGTAGAGGAATTTTTTGTTTTTTTCTTCCCCCCTATTCTCTGCGAGATGCTTACGGGCGAAAAGCTGCATCAATCAATTACCGCGCCGACTCAGCTGGTACATCTGCTCTCGCGCGTCTCACGAGACTTCACGAGACGATCGTTTGTGGCGTAACCGTCTGCGCTTCTCGCGAGAAAGGTTACTTCGCGAGCTACTGTGACTGCGAACCTGTTACCACGGCATGAACTGTGCGCACAAACTATCGCTTTTGTGATGTTCCACAAGTAGGCTTAGCGTGTTTGCGAGAGGAAAGCAGACCGCATTTAAAGGCTGGCGTCTATCGCTTTGTTGTCGCAACTTGTCAACATCAGATGACTTGCCGTAGATCTTCTGTTTACCGTCTCCTCCCTTCCTTTCTTTCTTTTTTCCTATTATCACGATGAAATCTTAGAAGTGAATGGTAAAAAAACACCGGTCGGTGAATGCATGCACGGTAGCTCCGGCGAGCTTCTTTCATGACCGCCACAGCGATTACATGAAGAATGGAAACAGACGTCACAAGATGGCGGCCCGTTCTGGAGAGCAAATACGAGTGTGTCTCGGCTGTTCTCGATGACCTCCCCTAACAAGAGATCCGTTAGCCTGATGACGCGCTGGTTTTAGAACTGCGCACAACGGAGACAAACCACTGGCGCCTAGCAGAGAAAAATTAATCTACACGAAGTCTACCCTGACTTCGAACTTGTTATTGTATCCAGATGTAAGAAAAGAATAAATAAACAAACAAGGTTCCAAGCAGAATGTAATTTCGAACTAAGTCCCATGGATATAGTCCTAGTTAAATGTGTTTCAAACAATTGCTGATCAAATTAACCTGAAAAGGTTCGTTATCACAAACAAGTCCTGAGAATGCATTAGAGGTGAAAGAGTAAAACTTAGGTAAAGTGCTGACCTTCATAGAATAGACAAATTGTCTCGAAGGCCTCTTCACTTCGACCAAAAGTCTTAAAGTGCAGAGATAACAAATATGTCGAACAAAATAATATGTCATATGATCTCCTTCAACTAGGTGGGTTGCACCTGTTGAAAATTTACACAACTGTCAGGTGATTAAAAATTAGCATAAAGATGGTCAAAAAAGGAGTAAAACCTGTCATATTTGTGCAAATAATGAAATTACAGCACATTGAGAGTATGGTACTTCGACGATGTACTGATAAGCAGTGTTACTCGGCCCGGAAGTAGACAAACGGATGTGGCTGCTGAACTTGACGTAACACTGCGTTATCAGCCGACTTTGGCAGAGTTTCATGAAAGATCTGGCAGAAGGTGCCACAGCAGAGCTGGCTGTCACGATAATTATTAGTACATCCATCTGGGTCGCCATAACCGCGTTTTCTCGGCACGTTCCATCCAGTACGAACTCCCCGTAGGTCCGTTCACCAAACCGAGCCGGTCCCGCCCGGGATTCGAACTCTGGCTTTAAACGACATGGAAAGAAGCGTCGAGTTGGATTTGTACAGAAAATATTATTTAAAAACTACTTAACCATACAAGAAGTGCTAGATATAATTTCCTGTTTTAAATTGCCCACAAGCCAATATAACCTGTTGTATATGTCACAATTCTCATCAAGCACGTAAAACGATCTGACAGCCCCGTTCGGTTATTGGGCACGAAGCGGTCAGCGCCGACTCTATTTTAATATCCGAGTCACTCGACTCTTTACTCCAGTCTTTTTTCTCTCGTATACTGACGTCATCTCTCTCGTATACTGACGGCATCTCTCTCTCTCGTACTGACGTCATCTCTCTCTCTCGTACTGATGTCGTCATCTCTCTCGTATACTGACGGCATCTCTCTCTCTCTCGTACTGATGTCGTCATCTCTCTCGTACTGACGTCATTTCTCTCGTATACTGACGTCATCTCTCTCTCTCATACTAATGTCATCTCTCTCTCTCGTACTGATGTCGTCATCTCTCTCGTATACTGACGGCATCTCTCTCTCTCTCGTACTGACGTCATCTCTCTCGTATACTGACGGCATCTCTCTCTCTCTCGTACTAAGGTCATCTCTCTCGTACTAATGTCATCTCTCTCTCTCGTACTGATGTCGTCATCTCTCTCGTATACTGACGGCATCTCTCTCTCTCTCGTACTAATGTCATCTCTCTCGTATACTGACAGCATCTCTCTCTCTCGTACTGATGTCATCTCTCTCGTATACTGACGTCATCTCTCTCGTACTGATGTCGTCATCTCTCTCGTATACTGACGGCATCTCTCTCTCTCTCTCTCTCGTACTGATGTCGTCATCTCTCTCGTACTGACGTCATCTCTCTCTCTCTCTCTTCTCTCTCTCTCTCTCTCTCCTCTCTCTCTCCTGAAGTTGCACCAGGAGCTAAATTCACCCTCCTCGCCGCTCGAAACCCGCTGTGTCGCTATGTCTATTCTTCGGTGAATAATTTCCGGGTTTTTGAAGGGTGATATGGCAGACGGCGCAAAACCACTGTACTGTTAAGAGCTGGAACTGAATTTAATTACCTCAAAATGTACTTTTGTAAAAGATCGTCCCTCAAAACGCGAAACGGTATAATAAAGATGTTGACCGGCTTCTTAACATTTTTTCAAACGGATTTTCAGAACTCACTAATACCTAGAAAATACTGTATTAACAGAAGCCGGAGAGAATTCTGTGGGTTAATCTTATTGAGAATATAGAATAACTTTCCCCAAAAAACTGAAACTCCAGACAGACGTGGCAGTTTTCCTACGTGTGTGTATTAGCTTTCAGTATATCACCAACGCCAACCCTGAGTAACAAACTGGATGAAATTTGGACAGATCTCATGAGCGACGGACTTGGTTTGAACAGGTGAAACGAAAGAAACTACTATTTCCGCCACAAGTCGACTGTTTCCGGTAAATATAAAAGGGAGAGATTTCTGCAATGCTACTGTTTAGAGAAAAGTCCGAGAACAAAGCAGATGGCTGTAGACCAGTTTCTCTCACAGGCTTCTTGGCTAAACCATCGAAATGAACTGTACGACGACGTTCGAGCTGGTGGCTAGAATTTCAAAATATCCTACCAACAGAAAAGGTAGGATTCAGAGAAGCTAGATTTATCAGTAATTATCTGGTGTGGTTTGCAGAGTATGTGCAAGATGCATTCCAGAGAAAAGAAAATATGTTGTCACTATTCATAGACCTGCAGTCAGCACATGGAATCAACTCATTCGATCGGTGCCGTCAATGCAAGTAGTCAAATGGATTAAATCTTTCGTTTCTGATGAGTATGCCATGTCCAAGGCTGATGGCTACACTCCATCCTCATCATATCTTGCACGAAAGTTTACCGCAGACAGCTGAAAGTAGCTATGCAGTGGAAAACGTTCACTTTACACAGGTAGAAATTTAACCCCTTTAAAGCGTTATGCGCGAACATTCGCTTGTCGAGAAAGTCGACGCAGCGATCTCGAAGGGCTCTGGAGCATCGCGTCTGAAGTTTTTGGCAGCTTCTCCTCGTCCAACGCTTTTGGCCGACCTGATCGTCGATGATCCTCTACCGAACCGGCATCTTCAAATTTGCTAATCAATGCCATTACAGCTTTTCTGTTCGGAAGCTTTGCATCAGGAAATTCTTGTAAGAACTCATTTTGAACTCTTGTGGTGTATTTACCGTTATTTGCGTGCACTTTCTTGGTGAGAAAGATTCGTTCGGCGTTTGAAAGAACCATTACTCAAAAATTACAATTACACAAAAATCACTTTTGACTTTTTGCAAATTTACTACTAACACCTGTTGGTCATTTGGGGAACTAGAGTACAACTCAAACAGAACTGCCATCTGTTGGTCATTTTGGGAACTAAAAACAAAGCACAAGGAGAGGAATTTAAAAATTATCACCCCGTATTTAGATCAATAGCATTACAGCTTATAGAATCAGCTCTTTGGCTAAAAATGTTGATTATATCATTATTGGGATCTCAAAACTCAAAATTTACTCAGAAGAAAAGAATTTAAATGGAATCTGGTTATGGAAAATTATCTTAAATACGGAGAACGCTGACAATTTTGCTTTGCAGTCGACGATCGTGGGGCAGACTAATGACCTCAGATATGTTACTTTAATTTGTTACCTCTTAAAGGAAAAACACCGAGATACTCGGAGGTACTCAGCCAAGCTTTGAAAACGCATCAGCAGTGTTGTAAAATTATTCAAGAATAAATTGAGGACCATGCCCTGAATTGCAAAAACTTCTTTGGATGCGGACAGAATACAAACGAGGCTAATATTATAGCCGAGATGGACTGTGGCAGTAAAGCATACGATTGCCTGTTCCTCTACGAAAATATAGATAAGCTCAACGTTGCTTAATACCAAGCGGTAATAGGTTGTGCTTTACGCAGGGTTCCTACCGTCAGTCTTTTAGGGGAGGCTGATTTAGTTCTCTTCACACTTAAATTCTTGAAGAAAAGCAATCAGATTCTTAGAGAGAATCAAACGCCAACGTGTGGATCACCCCACACGACGAGTTATGAAACAAAACGCCCTGTCCGCTTAAGCGAACCAACATCACATGGCAGGGTTACAAAGAGCTAAACGAGGAGTTTGAGATAATTAGGCTGATAGGGAACCACTGGCTAACTGCCGGAAGTCGGCGCCAGGAACAGTGCCGTCGAATGTTATGATCAATAAAGGTCTCACCCTGTCACACTATAATTAAATCGTCCTCGATAGTTGATCTGGTGAGCGAAGCATAAGCTACTTTGTTACGTCAGGACGAGATGTGGTAAACAGATGAAGCAGTGGAAGATGGTTTTAGGTCTGATAGTACAGGGGTATAAAAAGGAAGACAAGGCAGAGGTAGCAGCCAGTTATCTGCGCGCAGCGAGACAGTTTAATTTTCAAAAGACTTAGAATATCTAAGTTCACTCGAGGTTCTCCACCATGCAAATATACTTGCCGACAACAAATCTTTCTTAGTTTCTAAAGAATGCAACAACAACAACAACAGAGAAACTGGTCTGGAGTTAGAAGAGAAACCATGACC
This sequence comes from Nautilus pompilius, assembly GCA_018389105.1. Classification (NCBI taxonomy): domain Eukaryota; kingdom Metazoa; phylum Mollusca; class Cephalopoda; order Nautilida; family Nautilidae; genus Nautilus; species Nautilus pompilius. The sequence continues at coordinate 378,538 of JACATO010002155.1, read as the reverse complement.
TATTGCGTCCGTAGAGCTGTCTGAAAGTCTGTACTGCAGTAGGGTGCCAAGATTCGTTGGTCCAACGGGCAAAGAGCTGGAAAGAAAGAAAATAAAAACTGTCAAAGATACCTGTAAATCACCCCGAGCGTGAATAGCATGTCAACCGGAAAATTAAGAATCTATGTGGCTTTGAATCTGGAAACAATACATACCCCGATTTGAGGAAAAACTTTATAATTAACAAATGTGCGAAAAGGTTTTTTACACGTCCCTCGGGAAATCGGCAGGTGCAGATTGCCAGACTGCGTGCTGGCCGTTCTTTCCTAGATGCCCATGGGATCGGACTGGCCGCTCGAAGTCGCTCCGTTTGTACTGCAGCTGAAAGTCTCCCTGAAGATGTTCAAAATGCGCCCCAAGACAGAGACAGTTGTGTTACGGCGGTGCCGGGAAGCTTTCCCAAACGCTAAAACAACAGTGCGTTTTCTCAGACTGAACCGTCGTGTCTTGGAAATACTCTGAAGCGTTTGGCGACTACTAAGCGTGGAGTGCGAGAGCGGCGATTCGTAAATAAGTTCCACTTGACCGCTTTATCTCTTTCCAGATCAGCTCGCGGCCAGATGTCTCGACTCGTCGGGCGCTGTCGCGGTCCATCCAGCCGAGCAAATAACAATCGTTTCTACGGGAGGCGGGTAAATGATAGAAAATGTGTTTCAGTAGCCATACTATTAACTTTGTCTGTGTCTTTCTGAGCGACCGGAATTGAGAAATCGCCTTGCGTTACTGGTTAAAAGTAAAACGAAGGAAGCAGCAGTTGTTGTTGTTGTTGTTGGAATGATATTCTTCGTATAACAGCTAAATTAGGGCACGAGACCTTGTACCACGAGCTGCTGAAGTGTGTGTGTAGTAGTAGTAGATATATCTGAACAGATTGCTAACCTTTAATGTTTCTCCTCTGAATGGCTTCAAATCGCTTTTATTGGCCAGTATCCCGTGTAACCGTCATCTGGATAAAACGGTCCTAACACAGTATGCATCAGATAGACAGATGTGTGCTGTGAATAAACAAAGGAAGATTTCTTTATGGTTTGTGTCCACGTGACTTACAGAAGTATTTCTAGGTTGGAAATGCGTGCTTGTAATGGATGCTCACTTTGCTCTGGAACAGCAGTAAGCGAGAATTTTTTTTATTATTATTGCACTGATAATTAATCTAAGTGTGTTCATCACTATTAATCGTGGAGTGCAACCCATTCGGTCAAGTCTCAGGACTGTCTGTCTGTCTGTCTGTCTGCCTCTTTATTCGGCGTTAGATTTGAGAAAAACGACTATTCGCATTATACCGGTGCTGGTACTTCTTGGATTTTGGTCAAAAGGAAACGGATCGTATAGTAACTTGGATGAGGTTTGTTTTTGTTTTTTTGTTCTTTTAAATCGCATCGTGATGCTTCTCTCTCTCTCTGTACTGACGTCATCTCTCTCCTGTAGTGACGTAATCACTCTCTGTACTGACGTCATTCTCTCTCTGTACTGACGTCATCTCTCTGTACTGACGGCATCTCTCTGTATTGACGTAATCTCTCTCTGTACTGACGTCATCTCTCTCCTGTAGTGACGTCATCTCTCTCTGTACTGACATCATTCTCTCTCTGTAGTGGCGTCATCTCTCTCTGTACTGACGGCATCTCTCTCTGTATTGACGTCATTCTCTCTCTCTACTGACGTCATTCTCTCTCTCTGTACTGACCGTCATCTCTCCCTGTATTGACGTCATCTCTCTCTGTACTGACGTCATCCTCTCTCTCTGTACTGACGTCATCTCACTCTCTTTTTTCTTTCTTCCTTTTATAAGCAAAACACCGACGGATACTCGAGAGCTCGGATCTGGTTTTATATTAATCGATCACGTGACGCCAAAAAAGAAAGAAACTGCTTTTGTTTTTCCATTTCGGTGTTGCTAGGACAACTTGGAGTAATGGTTATCATGAAACCACTCTACCAGAACAGTTAATGTGGATCTCATTCTGTGCTATCACAGCCAGCCATTGCGCGCGCGCGTGTGTGTGTGTGTGTGTGTGTGCGTGTGTGGATGCTGTTAACTCGCTTTAGTAATTAACAGACGACAGTATGCTCTGCCTGTCTACCCTGTTTATGGTGAATCAGCAGCGTCCCCCCCAAAAAAAACCTGGTGGGTAAACTTGGAACTAAGTACTCGGTCACAGTTCGGAGAACAGCGACCTCTTTTACGCCTTACAGCTCCGTTCTTCAGCCGCTGTCTCCACCGAAGACGATCCCCCCGTCGTTTCATACATTTAGTTCGTTAGGGGAATAGAAAAACAAGCAGTCCAGTCTGTTTCCTAGGAAGCCTGTTCGAACGCAGACAGGACGCACCCCGTCACTGCTCGCAGCCGGATTTTCTCACGTTTTCCCATTAATCTAGCAAACATGTCTGCCGGCTTCGGTGAGACTGCGTCCAAGTCGTGGTCGTCCTCCGAACAATTATTGGAAATACGAAATGCTATTCATTAATATCTCTATTTCTAAATAAAACTTATGACAAGAGAAAAAATAGGATGAGTCATGCATGTTGTTGTTGTTGTTATTGTTGTTAACAATTCTCTCTTTCTACTGTGTCGTGGACGCGGTCCGCTCTACGTCTACACACCAACGTGAAAGCTCCTCTCTCTCGTACTGACGTCATCTCTCTCTCTCTCGTACTGATGTCATCTCTCTCTCGTACTGACGTCATCTCTCTCTCTCCCTCCCTCCCTCTCGTACTGATGTCATCTCTCTTCTCTCTCTCTCTCTCTCTCTCTTCTCTCTCTCTCTCTCCTGTTTCACATTTCCGTGGATATTATATCTGTTCAGGATAAACAAAAACTGTTAACTGCCGACTCCAGGAAAGAGAGAGAGAGGTGGGGGGGGGGGAGAGAACTCGGTACTCTCAGTTTTTTTTTTATAAATCGATCTGTTTCTGGGCGAAATCAAATTGTCAGTCCAACCAAACGAACGGCGACAGATATTTCTCACGTCTGTTCGGTTTTTGGAGTTCTTAAATTAGAATAAAGTTAATTTTCTTTGCATTTGAAAAGTTAGAATCAACTCAGTTTTATTTATACAGATGACCCCAAAAATAGGTATGCCTGTGAGGTGAGTTAGTAGGGGCGATTTCTAGTCGTAAGAACTTAGAAACAAGATCGGAACTGTCGCGAGAAGAATGCTCGACAATCCAATTCTGGTAATTTTAAGCCAAGGAAATGTTTTTTTTTTCTTTTTTTTAAAGTAAGTTAATAAATGAAATGCTTTCTGGAGTTTAGCAGATTTTATTCGTAGTTGCTATTGACTTTCTTGCATGATAGCACTCGGTTACACACCCACCTGCCTCGGGACAATAAGCACCTGGTAAAACTTTAAACGGGACACCGAACGCACAGAGCCACCAAATTGCCCGTATTTTGCCATTGGTTCACCGAAACTCCGTAGCATCCCGTTCTGAGCAAATAATTTATCGGCTTCTCAAGAAAACGTCCCGATCGCTTTGTTTTCTCAAGAGCCCGTTCCTTTAAGATCGCGGCGATATTAGCGGCTGGCTATTCTCCACATCTCCAGCTACTCGGGATGTTACAAGAATTACTTCCATCGGGGTATCTCCGTTTGTTTGTCCTCCTCCTCCTCCCCCTAATTTTTTGCGCAAGCTACAGACGCAAACACCGCTTGGCTGTCGTTTCCTTGTGGCTTCTTTCCAATTCCGACTCGTAGCCGGACCGTATCTGGTTTTTCTCGTTTTCCTTTTTATTTTTTTTAATTTACGATACACTCGTACAACCGAGACGCCGGGCGAAGAACCCCACGCCCCGGTTGCTGGCAGTCGCTTCGGGACGGCGAATACATCGCGCACTCACAAGCTTCCGTTGACGCGAAGGAAAACCAACGTCTCGCGTCTGCGATTGTTGCTTGCTCCACCTTCACGTCAGCGTCGCTGGACACGTGATTTGATTTATGAAGAGACAATTAACGGCAAAACAATTATAGCCAGCAGTGAAATCATTTGCGAGTTCAGAAAAATGTACAAATTATTTTCTCGAAATGTTGTTGCGTAACCGATAGCATCTCATTTGCAAGAATTGGTTCTTATTAATGCCTCGTGAAACCATCGAATGTCGTAGTAAATCGTAAATTTTATGCTAAAATGACTTTTTGGCTTCATTTTTTTAAAATACCGATTCATTATTTGCCATGGTGTTGTTTAGCCCGCATATCTACTTGTTTCTGAAGGGTGAAGGGCACCAGTTCTCCAGGGTTATGAACAAGATGGTTTCGGCCATTTCTATTACCCTAATAGCCAAACTGCATCTTGTCATCTGCCCGGGGCACCATCTTGAGTCTGGAGTCTGTAAGAAGAAAACGCCGACAAAGGAACAATGGCGTAGAACGGTTTCCTTCTCAGCTTTGCTTGCCCCCTCTCATTTTTAGGAAAACGATGAACGCTGAAATAGTATTTCTTCTCATTCATCTCCTTCTTGTCCGACGACGCCTTGCGCGCGGATGATGGGTGACCTCACGCCAACGTCATATAATGAAGAAGCCCTGGTGGCATTCGACTGCAAAGTTTGCGGAAAGTAAATAATTTACATTTCTCTCTCTCTCTCTCTCTCTCTCTCTCTCTCTCTCTCATTATATCGCTCGCCTGTTGTTTGAGTTAATAAATTCGCATCGCCATTAATCCTCTCTATGAAGTCTTAGAAGAGTAGCCATTCCGGAATGCGATAGCTCGGTCTAACCGAAGTACCCGGCCCATATTAGGCTACTGGGAAGGTCTAATTAATTCTGTGAGAATAGATCAATAACGGCAAAGGGTCAAACGACAACCGCGGCCAATGATAGGACAAATATGTATGTCCACCGGTTCGCATTACTTTCTGATATTACACTTCTTCCAGAGAAGTTACAAAATTACTTTAAAAGCCGAAAACTCCATTATTGAATCACGCTATTTCTCCGCGCCACGTTCGGTCATCGTACGGAAAACCGACCGAATTTTCCAGATGTCGTTGTCTTGTAATGTTTAAATGCCATATTTGCTCGAACTAACCCCGCGCGTTTCTTGGTTATGGTAAAAGAAACAAACGCGATGTATATAACAGGAAAAATGCGAGATGCAGCTTCTCTTGTTTACGACTGAACGTTAACCTATCATAATTTACTCCGGTATTGTCACACCCAGATACGATCTGCCAGGTACAATTATCGCTCGAATGATAAATTATTCAGCCATTCCGAGATTTTAATGATGACTAATCGAAGAAGAACGACCAAGCGGCGATCCTTTATTATCGCAGCGGCACCGCGGTCAAATTAACAGAATTTAAAGCGAGACAGTTCCCACATGAATGTAAATGAACTGAGGCCCTGTTTCCGAATGGAATCGATCCACCTTCATCAGGAGAGTGTGGTGCGGTTTCGGGTATAGAAATAATGGTGTCGTGACGCCAGCGCAAGTTTAATATCTGGAAATATTGGTTATTTAGCGTCGGGGAAATAGTTTATTTGGGTTTAAATGTCTCAGGCGCGCAGAGAAATCAGCAGTCACGCACACACACACACACACACACACGCACACACGCACAACAGCTCCCGGCAAACATTAAAACAAAGAACCTGATACATTACACTGTTCACAAAAAAATACTACTTTCTCTCTCTCTCTTTCCTTTTTTTTTTTTTACATTAATTTTGCAAGATTAGAATATACTTAAAAATCCGATTGCAGTTTTAATTTTAAAGTCTGATGAACAGATCTTAACGTAGGGGAAATTTTAAAGAAATTTTCTAATTTTTAAAAATTACTATAACAGAAAAACGTTGGGGAGGGGGGAAACGATCAAAAGTAAATAAACCGACACCAAAGAGAATTTTTTTGAAACAAATAATTGCCTTTAATGGTGGTGGTTCTCTTAGATCGACGTCTGACGGAGACGAGGAACGAAAATCGCTGTGTTTTACTGCTCCTCTTGCATCGCCGAAATGTCATTAGACCTCAGAGCAGTTTTTGTTTTAATTTTTATCTTCGGCAATAAGAGAAGATTAGCTCCCTTTATTTTCATGTATTACCCGCACGCGAAGACAGGTGCGTGCATAATGCGGTTGAAAATCAACACCGGCAGTCGGTCGAAGAAATCCCATCCCTTCCTTTCTTTTTGACGAAACTATGATTCCATTCCCCTAAATTAATGTGACTTTCATTTCTTAGAAAAGAAAACAAAAACAACAACATTATCGGCAGACACACCTTGGATCAGCGTCGTCGGGTTGAGCTGTTGTGTTTTTTTTTTGTTTTTTTTTGTTTTAAAACTAATTAGACTAATTTTTCAACAACAACAAAAAGCAAACGTGGCTTCCTGCCAGAAATTGGTTTCGGTTGAAGAGCATCCGAGAGAAGGCGCACTGGCGCTGTTCTGTATCTCGAAGTCTCTCCGGAAAAATCGCGATCGAGCCGAGAAAGTATCGAGCTATGGTCGGTACTCCACGGCTTCTTATTTTGACAGTCGGAACAATTGACTGTAATTAAATGTTGTTACAATATTGAAAACCGGTTGTCGGTATCAAAATAAATAAACCGACTATCTCAAGGATTGACTTAGAGTCCGTGTTTCCAGCAGCAGGGATAGGAGCAGATTAATTTTTAAAAAAAACGGATGGTTTAAAAGTTGTCATCAGCAAATTCAGCATCTCGACACGGCGATTGCATGTTCTGATGAATCAGTTGGAACCAGTGATGACCTCTCTCTCTCCTTTAAAACTATCAAAGAAGAACACTGTAACTTTTTGGTGAATTTCTAACGTTAACGTGAACCATAAGTCCCTCTATAGACGGAGCAGATGTCTCTGGAACTGATCGAATGAAACCAGGAACGCACTTCGAAAACAAACTTTAACAGTCGATGCCAACCGCTCGAGACCTTTTACCTCACGATAGAATGAACCGAGTAACAGACAAAGGAATAGGATCTCCTTATTCGACTTTCGTCTGAAATTAGTTGTTAATAGGCAACACTCTTGCCCCATCTCAGTTACTCTCCTAGCCACAATTTCAGGTATTTACAACGATGTTGCTACTAAAATTTGGTTGTCATAAATTGCTTCGTATTTCGCGCGAATGTTTGCTGGAAGGTTATGTGATCGAGGACCCACTCGGAGATGCTGTTTTAAAAGGTCTGCAGACTCTCGCCTTCTGCTTACACAAATATTTTGATTTACTATTAATAAACATTACGTGTACAACCGATATATTTCGCTAACACCGTGGCATTATCTCCCGGCTTGGAGAGAGACTGCAGATATCGGTAAATACCAACAACAGAAAGCCAATTAAACTTTGCAATACGCAAAGCAACCAGAGCACAACATTGCTAAATATATTCTAGTTTGTTTTTCTTTTTTGCGGAATAACCTAAACGAGCGACAAACTTCCGACGAAGTTACAAGAACAGTCAGATTACGGCAGAGCATTGGCATTTTGTCGATAGGCATCTTATGGTTCACTTCATCTTGGACACCACAACGCTCCATTAAGTTCCGGCAGAATATTTGACTTGAAAAAAGATTATCATTAGAAGCATTTGAAAAGATTCGCAGTTAAGGTGGGCATGTTATCGATGAGACCAGTCAAAGAACAGGCTATTAGCTCGGCTCTAATGCCATCAACTGTCTAGCGTCAGCATGTGCAGGTAATGTTTTAGCGTATTGATTGAAGATACCGGTCGAGCTTGTTTAGTTGGGTCTACGCTCGATAGACGGCGCTAACACCGCCACACTGCGTTCGACTCGTGCCCAGGATGAAAGACGTATAAAAATAGTAGCGAAATTGTTGTGCCGAGAAAATACCAAAAGTTCTGTTATAATACGGTTTTCTGTCCGCTACTTCAGCCCCGTTTAGATGGGAACAACATTCGATGTAATATTTGTTTGTATTCTTAAGCGTTTTATTCCCCCCCTCCCATCTACTCTAGGGGATCTTTCCTGTGTGACGAGCAAGTGAGAAGAGAAAGAAAAAAATCAAAGGAAAAGCGAAAAGCAGAACAATATCAGACGTTATCTTGATGAACAAGATGTTTCATTGCTGACCATTTCCGAACCGACGGTAAACAAAGGGGACGAAAGAAGAGATCCCGCGGACAGGATGGAGAAGACGTTTGGAGCGGACAACGTACTGTTTCCTTGTCACCCTGTCGTCGTTGCCCCTTTTTGGGGGCGGTGACGGGTTGTTTTTTTTTTTCTTTAACCTTGATCTGTGCTCTTCAGTGGTATTTCTACATCTGCTTTTAATTTATAGAAATAATTAAGTCGGATAGGTGCCACTTTTTTTCACTCTCTCTCGTTAAAAAGGTCCTGACGACGGACTCCGGTGATAGCTAAATTATTGAAACGTCAATTTATTAGCTCCTTTTATTACCGATACGGCGAGAAACTCCCCGAGGTAACCCTAGAATAAAGTCAAATTCTTGCGGCGTACTTGCGCATTACTAAAACAAAAGATGGTATAGGCCGCGGGTGAGAAGGAGGCACTGAAACAGGGGCGGAGTTTGGGGAGAGAAATCGACACTGTTTATTATACATAAAGCAGCCTCGTTAGAGGAGGGCCTTGGGATGGTGTTGTCGACATCGGTAATCAAAGAGGCGTGAAGTTCCACTATTAACAGATGACTAGCATATATAGGGTCTTTTTAAAAAATAAAAGCAACAATTACATCAGTGCTTTCTACGTGCTATCAGACGGTAAACGCCATATACCGCTGGGCAACACTGGTGTTCGAGTACTTGAGGGCGCCCTTACGCGTGACGCTAGTGAGCCGTTAAATAAACAAAATGGCCGCCGCGCAGTTGTCGGTGGTCGGCCGACTGATACCTGTCGAAGAACGTTGGCGCGGCAAAGGAAGAAATGCATAGCGCAACGAAAAGTGTACGGGCAGGCGAACAGCGGGTGGTGGTGGGTGAAGGCTAGTCGGGACGCCTCCGCAGTGTCGGAAAGAAAAAAAACGTCAGCAAGATGGACACAGGTCTCGGTGACAGGGGAATACTGATATAAACTTAACACATTTGGCATAAGTATTGGAAGTATCAAGCAGTTATTCACGAACGCCTGAAATTCCGGAAGGTATGCGCTCGTGGAGTCCCAAAGGAAATGGCAGACATCCACAAACAGAATCGTGTGCGCATGTGTATTGAGCGTTGTTTGGATGAAAATGACGGGTTCCATGTCCATGATTGACACCGGCGATGGAGCATGGAGCATGGGTGCGTCGTCTCGATTCGGAAAGCAAGCAACCAAAAAGATACCACCAGGATGATATTTAAAAAAAAAAAAAAACACCTGCGAGTTTTTGACTACATGTATTTCAAAACAGGGGTTTAAAGAGGTAATGCAGCCCAATAAATATTACCCGGCCACTTGTTTTATTCATGAATCGCCTCTACTTTCTGAAATACTAGAAACACACAAAAGATATGCACAACACATTATTGCAGAAAATATGCAAAGCAAAATAAACACGCTGTACATTGGATCTGTATTTGGTAAGAGAGCCTTTTGCTTTATATAAATCAAGAACCTTCCCAGAGTTATTTAAAAGTTTCGTCTTTCTTTCCCGACCGCATCCATTGTCGACAGTAGCAGATTCGCGTATCCTCTTCTGAGTCTTGCACACAGCTGCTTTTGCGACATGAAATTGGCCTGCAGTCTGCCATATGGGAGAGCTTTACCTGGCTAAGGCTGATTTCTATAAGATTGGCATGCGATATTTTAGCCATAGTATTTATCACACTATAGTGATATCAATTCTCATGTTCTTATGGTCCTGTGGGTGTGGCACGTTCTGATTGCTTGCATGCTATATCAATACATAACTGCACTATGCGATTTTTGCATTTGTATCACATTTCCTCTGTCATGCAGGTCTGAGCAAACAACTTTGTGGTACCGACGTTAATGGTTACGCTTTTCAGATTGCTCTGCGACGAACGGAAACTCGAGAAATAGGAGCTCGATGGGCTGCATCATGGCGACTTGATCTTTCTGATTTTTGTTCTGCTAATGGCCGGCTTCTTCTTTGTTCGGTCGGCATGTAGACTATAGACAGAGTATATAAATCACGATAAGAGACCCGACGCGTTATTAATGGAACTCTCTAAGGTCGGAAACCATTTAGGGAAAAAAAAACAAACTATTCCTTAAACAAGAGGACATCGAACACCAACCACTTTCATGATGTGGATCTTTGAATTAATCCATTTAATGAAAAATTCTAGACATTTTTTTCCGACAACATGCATCCCTTTCCTTGATTGACTCGGGAATAAGGAAAATAGACATCTTAATATCCGGAATCACTTAATTACGACTTCTCCTATAGCCAAGAATCTGTGTGCATTTATACAAATGTGAAATATACTGGATGGTGACAGAAACATAGACACAGAACCTTTTTATTGATTTTTAAATGGGATCGGTATAAAACGAATCCATCATATCTGGAATGCGCGACAAAGAAACAACGCCCACACACGGTTACCGCTAGAGACGAGTTGTTAAGCGAGAGAAAAGGGCAACCATTTGACTGAGGCAATAATACTTCCTGTTAAAGTAAAGATTAAGGGCAGGTTTTGGAGGGGCGTAGTTTCTTCCATAAATCATTTTTTTTCTCCGCCAGTGCGTGACTCGACTCGAGACCTCAAAAAACAAAAGAAAAAACAAACAACAACAAAAAGATGCTTCCGGCGGTCGGTCCGAACATCTCGAACAGAACCGTACCCGGTAATGTCCTCCTAAAATCAATACGACTTTCTGTTCGATGATGGCGGCACAGAGTTGAAGCGGTTATGGTTAGGGGGAAACCCAACCGAACGGGAATGATGAGAGAGTCCGCAGAACGCGATGATGCCGTGCTTCCCGTTGGCGGCGCCACTTGTAGATATCTGGAGCTTTAGGTCGGTCTAAATGCAAAAGGGCAACTTCACCTCGAGAACAACGCATCTCCGCTCCTCGTCGCGGTGACCTGTACCGGGTGCCGAACGGATGCCGGGTGGTTGCTAAGGAACATATTCTGAAGAGCAGTTACCTCATGACCAAAACCTTTTGTAAAAATGACTTACTGACAGCACACGAAATCGAACCGTTTGTGTTAGCAGATTTCCGACCACAGATATTTTACTCTGGTGGCCGACCGAGGTCTCTCCTCACAACGGAAGCAACTTGACCATTTTAGCCAGTCCGTCAGGAAACTCCTAGAATAAATGGCCAATCAAGGTCAGCGCCAACAAAGCCACTGCGCCATTACTAAAGTCAGAGACCAGAATAAATTATTTCCAAATATCTATTCTATTTCAAAAGTTATCCCCCCTTGTTTGCTCGGTTCTTGTGTGTACCTCCGTGCGCAGGAACTTAGTCTAAACATAAAGTTCATTTTCTTACCGCAGTTCTGTCTGTTTTAGATGTCAGAGGAATTCTTCAGTTGAATTAAATTGAACGACCATAAATGTATCCCAATACTCTAGAAGATTGGTGGGGGCGCTTTTTTAAATCTCTTTTTCCGAGAGCTCTACTGGAGCTACGTCGGCTTCCGTAGAATCGCTGTAAGAACAGTTTCTTAATTACCGAACCTGTTTCATACTCCATGCTACCGGAACTCGTTCTGCGTAGTCTACAGGCTTTTAAAAACCTGTAAATACTTACAGATTACCTTTCTTCCGCGCAGTTCCTCTAAGCAATCTTGGAAATCTGCACGGAGCTATTTCCGAGGTACGTTCGTTTATTATTATTTATTTATTTAGAATTAGTTTTAATTATACGACTTTAGCATATGTTTCGCTGTTTTAAAACTAGCGGACCGCCATAAACGGTGTCGCTAGCCGGGTTACTACATTAATTCGCTGTCACTGCGCCTGTCCTTCGTGTGTGTGCCAAAAGGCGGTCAGACGCGAATCCTTATTCCTATCACGGTTCCCCAGACATTTTTATAACTCGCACTTGAGAACGTGCATACAGAGACGCGATTGCTGAAAGCAGTTGAGGGATTGATTCCCTGACGTCGAAACAGCACGAAGGCTCGGACGTGACGCATATCCATCCTAACATCATCAACAGATCGAATAAATCAGAAAGTACCAAACTCGTGGTCGAACTTGGTCTTAATTTGGGAATTCGCGAGGAAGTCCTGGGAAAGCAGGAAGACGTGATCAGCGAGACGAGAGTTGTCTTAGAGAGAGAGAGAGGAAGCGATGTATAATAAGATGCCTCGCTTACTAGGTTAGGATTAGATGTTGTTAATAACAGTAATCCAACCCAGACAAGTTACGCTTCTGAGCATTCATACGCGATTTGTTGAATCGATTTAGTGTATTTCCAAATGAAAAGAAAACCCGTATCGACCAGATATCGAAGTCCTAGCAACCATCTCCAAACGCCCTGCAGACTGTCGCTTTTAACGTCAGACTTCCCGCTTCGCTTAATTCTTCAGGTGCCCGGTTACCCCAACTGGCCGGAGTTAGTCCGGATACTCAAAGAGACGGCGGAGACGCTGTCTGGCCAGTTCTGGTTTTTAACGCGAACTCATTCTCACTGACGATGCAACGAAGAATTGGCATCTTTCGCGGCGTTTTGGTACAAGCGGGAAGCATCTCTCTCTCTCTCTCTGTTTTACCCAAGCGGTGGAAGAAAACATTTTTACTACGGAAAAAACCTTGGAAGAATTTTAACTAATGCCAGGTTCGGTAAATATTTTTTTTTTTTTTTTTTGTAAAAGAAAAATGGTAATCTGACATAATCCAGTATCTGTAACCCTTTAAAGAGATTATAAATTTTATATCTGACGCTGGTTTTAAATTATAATTATCCGTTTAGAAAATGTCATATTTGTCCCGAAGCCACTAGTTCAGAGGAAACCGCGTGAATTACTGTGAAAGTTTGAACGGCCGTTAATCCACGGTTCCCTGATTATAGCCATTTTCACCAGAGCTTCCTGCTCGGCCGTGTATCACATATTTGTGATGGCGACGTGTGATCTACGTCGGTTCACAGCGCTGTCCAACAAGCCAGGTCATAGCAAATCGATGCGGCGACGGTCGGTTAAATACCACGGAAATCAAGAGAATCTTTAGGTTTTAAATCTCGCCACGTGTAAAATCGCATCCGAAACTCCGGGTGTGGAAAAGTCGCCAAAGTGGACCGAAAATGGCGGCGTCGAAAGAAATCAAAAGTTGCTGCTGTTGTTGTTGTTGTTGTTAATGTATTTAAAAGATAAAAAAAAGGGTCGGATTCTCTCGATGACGATATTTGTTGAATGTTGGGAATCTCGGTGCGTGCTGACGACCCTGGGTGACTGGCGAGAGATAGCTGATGCTGATGCTGACGAATGCGGGTCGTAAAAATAACAGACTTCGTATAGCTGCAGCCAAGTGAAGGAAACTTCCATACCTCATTAAGCTCGTTTTGCGGGGTGTGTTCTGAAAATAGCTTAATGTAATACAGCTTGTAGTGTGCGGCTTTAATGGCATTTACAAGAGAGTTTGGTCAGTCGCGAGCTCTGGGTGCGTACGTAGAGCAGCCAGAAATTCGATATCTCCCAGGGAGAGGAGGAAGCATTCGAAACATCCCCGCCAAATATAGCAGCAGCTAGGCGTCGATAAAATTCGTTGGCTTTTGACAAGAGCTTGTCGTCAGTCAAAACAGCAGCAACTGCGCTGGTCCCAAAGACTGCTGGTAACAGGAACCATTTGAATGGGACTCTCTTGTCGGTGTGGGAGGAAGACTCGTCCCGAGAAGATAAATGTCAGCTGCTGTCACATTTTCGACAATGCTTCGTTTGAAAATTTACACAAGAAAACGCGACTTAGTTAAAAGTAGTATTAAGACTGGAAGAATACTTGTCTATTTATTTAGAGTTAGAGGAAATTAAATTATAACAATATTATGCAATGAAGGCGATTTTTAAAAGGTAAAGCTCAACAAATCGTATTTTATCTATTACATGAAATTAAAAATAGCACGTGAAAAACAAATTATTTTCGCCTCGAAGATTTAAAGAAACGTTTTTGTTTATAGACCTGTTTGTGTGTTTGTGGGTGTGTAAACGTGTCTTGTGTTTGTGTATGCGTAATGTTTGTGGGTGTGTAAACGTGTTTTGTATTTGTGTATGCGTAATGTTTGTGGGTGTGTAAACGTGTCTTGTGTTTGTGTATGCGTAATATGCTTGTGGGTGTGTAAACGTGTTTTGTATTTGTGTATGCGTAATGTTTGTGGGTGTGTAAACGTGTCTTGTGTTTGTGTATGCGTAATATGTTTGTGGGTGTGTAAACGTGTCTTGTGTTTGTGTATGCGTAATATGCTTGTGGGTGTGTAAACGTGTTTTGTATTTGTGTATGCGTAATGTTTGTGGGTGTGTAAACGTGTCTTGTGTTTGTGTATGCGTAATATGTTTGTGTGTGTGTAAACGTGTCTTGTGTTTGTGTATGCGTAATATGCTTGTGGGTGTGTAAACGTGTCTTGTGTTTGTGTATGCGTAATATGCTTGTGTGTTTGTGTATGCGTAATATGTTTGTGTGTGTGTAAACGTGTCTTGTGTTTGTGTATGCGTAATATGCTTGTGTGTTTGTGGGTGTGTAAACGTGTCTTGTGTTTGTGTATGCGTAATATGCTTGTGTGTTTGTGGGTGTGTAAATGTTTGTGTGTTTATATATATGGTAGTGTGTGTGGTAGTTTATGTATGTGTTTGTGTCTACGTGTAGTATGTCTGTGTGCGTTTGTTTTGTGAGTATGTGTTATTTCATTTGAATGATGGAGGACACCGTATTACGGCAGGAGAACCGAACTTCAGACAATGAGGAAGAAAAACAACTCTTAATATTAATCCATTAAGTAGCTTAGATTTAAAAAAAAAAAATCGAAAGAAAAATATTTTTTTCCTTTCTCGCAGAGTCCTTGCAGAAACCTGGCTGTTAAAGGTTGGGTCGTACTGCCCATCAGCACTATTGTTTATTTGTGCCCGATCGTGTTAGAAACAAGATCCCGGCCGCCTTTGTTACACGGCGCCTTCTATTACTTTACGAAGCAACTGGCGGGACATTGGCAAAGCGTCAGCCAGGGCGTTATTTTAAGAACATCACACCGCCCGTCCCGCGGCGCTCGGGCCGTCCGTCTGCGCTGCCAAACCGCTTAGATTCCTCCATCTTAATCATTGCGGATTCCGCTAACAATAACCGTATCGTTTCTATTATACGGTTGTTGTTTTTCTTTACATAATCAGATTTCTGCTAATTAATACCGCCTGATGTAATCTGGGGACTGGCTCGGTGTCTCCGGAGAGCGTCTTCGCGGAGAAATTGTTATCGGCTAATCAATGGAATTGGAAACAACATTTTGTGTGTGCTAGTTACTGAATAATAATAATAATAATAATAAGTTATGGTTATTGGTAAATAAAACCGAGACTAATCTCCATAAAAGCAGGTAAAGATAGATCGAATGTTGTTGTTGTTGTTGTTTTTTTATTTGTGTTCCGCGGCTGAGCTTTTACAAACTTTGGACCATTTACGGGGCTTTATCTCTCTCTCTCTCTCTCCTGTTTGTTTTTTTTTTTTTTTGTTGTTGTTGTTTTCTGATACCGTCGAATAAAATAATTAATCTTATTCGACCTTCGGAAGTCTATCGCAAATCGACCGAGAAACTCTCCGTGTTCTCGGCGAAAATGCTGCGACGACTTGTTTTGGTGCGCACGATCCGCCGCCATTTGAAAAGCTCAGCTGATTTGAAGGCGTCACGTGATCGCGTTCCGCACTAAATTAGAAGAAGCCGGCTTCGCAACAGGGAAAGAAATCAACGACAGCGGCAGCGTGAGTGCGCGCCCACATATGTCAAGACGCCAGCCGTACTTATTACCCCCCAAAAAAAACTTTCTTTAAAGTAGTTTAGACGTCGATTCTGTATTTTTTTTTGTTTGTTTGTTTGTTGTTTTTTTTTTGGCTTCAAGAACTGTATTGATTGATCGATTTTGTCTCCGGAGTCGCCACGTTTGGTGGGAGATGGCCGTATAACATTGGAAAATCAACACGATGCTCGGCTTTCGTCTATCATCTGGCTGCTTGATTTCCTCCAACATTTTCTTTATGAAGAGAACTCGCGGATCTGCGACCCCCCCCTTTTAAGAGTGGAGCCAAATTCGCTTACTCGAGAACTGGTTAATAAGGCAACCAACGATTGCTGTCGTCCGGATGTTTCTGCTTCTCTTAAAGCGCAGAATCTTCATTACGCAATGACACGACGGCTGACGGAAGCGAAGCTGGCACACGGAAACACTGTTCAAGTGTCTAGGGGAAAAAAAGGAAAACTTATGGGCGCAACTGTTTCAAGGTCTGTGATTTATTTCAGTTTTACCGTAAGCTCCGTTTGAATCGATGAACGGTCAGTATGTGCTGTATGTTAGCTGACAGCAAGAAGAAGTATTCACTGGCTGCTTTTCAGAATTGTATGCCCCCCCTCGTTTCGGATGAAGCGGCTTTTTATCCGTTTACCGTGACTTGTCTAACTTAGTCGTAAACGATAGAAAATAGCGTTAGGAATCTGCTCGTCGTTCGGTCGCCGAATCAATGGAGAAGCGGGCGAGAGAACCCGTGAATCGGACGCAGGCTGATGTTTGATGCTCTCTTGTCGCACCCGTGACGGCTCCCTGCCGGGAACACTCCAATCATTACCGGAGCGTGTTTGGCGATATTCCCCGGATATTCCGTCGGGCGAAGCGGATTCAATAACAACTCCGATGGAGACAATTTTAAACTAATTTCCCAGAACTATAGTTAATATTTTTGAAACACGTGCTCGCTGCCAGACTCCGTTGAACAATTTATTTTATAATGTACTCTCGGTCGACTGGAACTTTTTCAAGAAACTTCTGCGGCTTAGCTGAGCGACAGAGTTTGTCTGGAAATGGGGGCCCATCCGGTTCTCGGCGACTGATGTTCTGAACTTCACCAGCTCGGCCGGATAACAATGGACGGCATCACAATCGAAAATAGACAGCGCTCTTTTAATCCTTTGGAACCAGACTGTTTCAAGTGGATACTGCGCTCAGTCGTGTCCGTGTTTTACAGACTTGCAGAGAGAGGGGGGGGGGAGAATTTTCAGGAAACAATGGCTTTGTTAGCGCTTTATCTCGTTCGCAGAATGGTGACGTATTACACAATCGCATATCGACGGTCACGCCTCTCGGCGTTATAAATATGCTACAGCAGCAGATTTCGGCCACAGAGACAACGGACGCATCCCGTTTGGTAAAGCAAAAAGTGTTGTCATCATCATCCGGAGTAACTCGGCCAGAACTCCCAGCAGTTCCCGTTGTACAGCCAACGACTCCCCACTTTCTCCCAAACTAATTAATTAATTCTGATTGTGTATGAATCTGGTTAATTTTTTTTAATGAAGCAAATAGCATTAGACATTCAGAGGAGTGGGCTAGAAGTGTCCGGCGGCAATATCTGAACAGCACCGTATAATGTCGACAAAATGAGGTGTAAAAGCAGCTCGTTGAAGCCTAAATCAATATGTCAGGTGAAGGTAGCCCGGCTGAAGAGGGTTAATCCAATGTATTTCGTGAACCGGTGATGGGGACAACTTTACGTCACGCTTTTCTTGTTCAGGTAAGCAGGACCACCGGAAAGGAAGATAGCAAGACTTACAGCTGGTGGGTGGTTTCGAGAATGGAGCATTTACCAATAGATGCCATTTACGGATTGCGATATATTGGACCAGCAGAAACGTTCAGCTCCTGTCAGACACGATGCTTCGCGTTCTGTAGATCGACTGGTATTTCAGTTTTCTTCACCAGTAACGTGCTCTACGCGCTGTAGCCTGACCCCGGACCTCCTTTCGAAGGCATCGGGGGTGGTTCCTTTGGTTTTCACGCGAATTACCGCGGAGGTAAAATCTCCGGAAAATTCCGACCCTTCCAGCCATTCGCGACGTTGCCTTAAGGTCGGTCAGCGCCCCCCGTCGGCGGGTCGGGTATTTTCTGGCATTCTCGTCTCACTGAACGGTAATAACCCGGCCCAAACGGGACGGGAGTTCAAAAAAAAAAAAAAAACAAATATAAAAGATCTCTCTCTCTCTCTCTCTCTCTCTCTCTCTCTCTCTCTCTCTCCTCTCTCTCTCTGTACTAGCATCATCTTTGTCTCTCTACCGACGTCATCCTCTCTCTCTCTCTGTACTGGCGTCATCTCTGTCTCTCTACCGACGTCATCCTCTCTCTCTCTCTCTACTCTCATCTCTGTCTCTCTACCGACGTCATCCTCTCTCTCTCTCTCTGTACTGGCATCATCTCTGTCTCTCTCTACCGACGTCATCCTCTCTCTCTCTCTCTCTCTCTCTCTCTCTCTCTCCTCTCTCTCTCTCTCTCTCTCCAAAAAAAAAAAAAAAAAAAAAAAAAAAAAACAAACTAGAAATTCCGTTTGTGCCGGCTTTCTCTCGCTCGCCCGAGTTATACGAATGTAACGTATAGCCATTTTTTTTTTATTTGTTTTTTTTTTTTTTTCGTAGCTGCGGAACCTCTGGAGCCGGTGCGGTGCGGAATAATCGATTAGCGTTCACGATTTTGAGGTTCGACTAGGCTTGGCTCGCGCCTCGTGACGTACATTTATTTGGACGAACTCTCTCATTGACGCACGGCGGGGCGGTCTTCTGAACGCCTATTGATTTGGAATCTCGCGCGAGCGTCTCTAATTGACCGTTGGAGCAAACGGAGGGCAATTACTGTTGGAAACACTTTGCCGAGTGCCATCATAAATCAGCCGTTTTTTTTCAGCTAATTTGTCTTTAGTAATCCTTAAATTATTTCGTTAATGTATGGAAACACGTCTGTGACTACCGTCTACTGACTTTTATGACTAAAAAAAAACAACAACAAGGAATCGGATTTGCCATTTGCATGTAAAAAAATGTCTGTTTTCCCGTATTTTTGGTCAGCGTTTGAAGTTTTCAAGGCGAATGGTTCTTGCCGATGAGTTGTGGAACAAGACCTGTCTTCTGGAGGCCCAGAGAAGCTTGAAACTGCCCCATCGAGACAAAACACGAAGCTTTGGTTCGTGAGGCTATCGCGATATAAGTCGGTATAAATCTCATGTAAATTCCACGTAGAGTTTTGGTTCGTAACGTAGTTCCTTGAGACGAAGAATCGATGACATTTCGCGTAGTAAACAAATCTGAGTGACATCGGCGGAAGAACTTAACCCTTTAGGTACGCGAACTTCATACAAGTGAACATTGGTTCTGGATAGAACTTCAACCGACTTGGAGCCAACATTCAGCATGGCAACAGAAGAACTGGGATTGTGCGATGTGCAGTGTGGAATTAGCTGATGCACCAGAATGCAGCAGTGGAAGGTTAATGAGGAAATCTTTTTTTAATTTTTTATCCAGACCTAGTTCATGGCAAACATTCGCGATCAATGGAAATGTTCTCTGTAGAAGGTGGTGTAAAGAAACGCGGCAAACAACAGCCAGTTTTTCATTAATTGGAACAGCGGACAATTCAGAGAATACGTTAAGGGAAAATGATTCCGTACAAAAGCGGCTTCTAAACCAAATGTTTAATTATGGAAATCTGGAAAAAAAATACAGATTAATTGCCTCGTGCAGTGCAAAGATGCAGCTTGGTTTTTATGTCATTCGATTTTAGTATCTCTCATCTCCCTGGGAAAACAGACGGTAATTACAAGAGATGGCCCGATCTCCGGCTGACATGAAGCCGTCAGATATCAAATTAAAAAGCAGAAGGCGTGAATTCAGGGTTTAGTTACTGCTGTTGTATCATTAGCATCCTAACGGTGAATTATTAGAAGTCTAACAGAAGCAGTTAAACGAGCCTGCTATTAATAACGGCAGAGGGCGCTCTCTGGGAAACTAGCCAGTAAAATCTCACCTGAACGGCGTAAATTACCATTGGAATCCGAGAAAGAAGCTGACCTCTCCTTAGTGCGAGAAGTTCCTGTGAGAGTTCCGGGTCCTCGGAACACAGAAAATGAATGGAAATCTAGTAAATCTCCAGCGAAAGAGTTGTATAAACAATTTTTTTTTTCTTTATAAAAAAACTTGACCGATTATTATTATTATTATTATTATTATTATTATTATTATATTATTATTATTATTATTATTATTATTATTATTATTATTAAATCACAGAGACTCACTTAGAACGGACACTGGTATCAGTTTCATTTGAATTAAATGGCAACCACACTTTCTGGTTGTAAGTTATTTATGCACCGATATTTCCAAACTGACTAGATCATTACCAGCTCCTTTACCTCGCTGTACTCAGTAATCTAGAGAGCTTCAATGATGCCACATAATTGCTCACTGTGGTGTGTCCGACACGATACCGAACGCCCATTCGTAACGGACCAATCTAAAACGGTACCTAACATAGGAGACCATTTGAAACTATTCTTCATATCTCTGTATGGTTTTAACACCTCAGCGGATTTAAACCAGTCCTTGTAGTTTTTTTTTTTAAATTTTATTTTTTGCTAGTAAATTAATAATTTGTCTAACATTTTATCATTTAAACATTGGCCAGTAAAGCCAATTGTAAAATGTATGCGCTAATAACCTTCATAACAAACGATATCTACGACAAGTCTATAGTCAGATCTCTTTCACTCGTCAAAATTCTAACTGAACTTTATTACCATCTGTAAAGAGAAATCGTACAGGGTTCTTATATGGAAGGAAAAGAAAAATGTAAGTAATTGTTCATTAGATAAGCAGTGATGTATTTAGGACTTCTTATTTTCAATGTTTTGGTAGTTCTGATTTATCAAACCACGAAAACTAATGATAAGAAGGTTTTAATTAACGCAAATACTGCTGAAGATAAGGAAATGTACACGGAAACAAAAGTCAAATCGTTAAAAACATTAAAAAATGTTTAATTCTCTCACTGCTTTGGTAACCTTGTGATTCATCTGTAAACGTTAACGTCCAAGGAATCGTCCTTCTAATTAAAATTTTTTTTTTTTTCTTTTTTGAACATTTTCCGAAATTCCAAAGATTTCAAAATAATTCTTAAATAACGCTTAAAAATCGGAAATACGTCCACGTGAGATCACAAGACCTACAAGTTTAAAAGATTCTTTACCGAAGCGCGGAGGGGGACAGAGTTTTTAGAATATATCGATCAGTAGATGGAGTGGTCCCTTTTCGACAGATGATGGCCATGGCCGAGTAGTCAACGAACCACCATGTTTTTGTTACGAATTACGGGGGAAATGGTGTACTATAAGGCAGCATCACATTTGATTTAATTTTTAAATTTAATTTAAATTTCGCCACCCCTCCCACTTACCAATTCCAATTCTTTCCACGCCACTGTCCTATATTTGTGAGTGGGCTTCCGCATCACCCCTGCTTTCAACTTGTACTTTGCCCCAAAAAACTAGACGTAACTTACGCTTTCTGATTGGTGTACAGACAGGAGCTGATAGCTTGGACAGTTTCGCTTTTCTCAGTTGTGGACTCCGCGCCAATCTGTCGTCTTGCCCACCATGTTTCAAAGCACCTTTTCATTACTCTGGACAAGGGTGCTTCACAATGCGGGACCAATGGCGATTTCAAGCCAGATCCTTCAGAATCTCACTCAGTGGCCGTGATCGCCGTCGAGAGAGAGAGAGATGACGTCAGTACGAGAGAGAGAGACGAGATGACGTCAGTACAGGGAGAGAGAGAGACGAGATTACCAGCGTCGCAGGAAACGTAGCTTCGTTCATACAGAGATGCGAAGGACAGGCGACGAAGCCATTACCGGTTCTGACTCCCCAGGTTCCTCAGCCTGCCCGGGTCTTCAAACGCGTATTCACTAACAGGACCGACCGTCTGCGCGCTTCGGCAGCGTTTTTCAGCTTACAATAAGTTCGGACGCAACCGTACTCTTCTCTCCGATCAGGTATTCCCTCCCTTCGCTACAGTAGCGCCGCCTATTGGTAGCGCGTGATGTCACGGGATTTTCCAGGTTGGGTTATTGCTGTATCATTTTCTTTATGGATCTCTCTTCGTACATTAGTCTGTATATTAGACTACACAATATTTTCATGACAAATTCTCTCTCTCTCTCTCTCCTCTCTCTCTCTCTCTCTCCATCTCCCCCATCTCTCTCTCTCTCTCTCTCTCTCTCTCTCTCTCTCTCCTCTCTCTCTCTCCAAATTTCGATAAAACTAAATCGCGTATGAATCCAGCGCTGCAAATAAGGATTCCGTGTATCTAATCACGCAGTAAAGATAAGAAAACGCTTCCTGGTAATGATGGAGAGCCTGTCTGATACCTACCGGCGACACTAAAGCGGAAGTAGTTTAGCCGTATGTGGTGGTATTTCTACCGATATTTGGAGGTAGATGGAGACGTCATACGCCGTGACACACACACACACACACACTACTATGCTCGACTACAGCCGACTGGGAAAATAGCGAAGTTACCAATTAAGAAAAGCACCATAGTAAAATCTAGACGTTTTTTTTTTTTTTTTTTAAAAAAAATATCGGAACTTGACGGTTTTCGACTGCTGTGATTGGCTGACCAAACGTCCGTTCAATATAGATGTATAATTTATCTTTTTGACAAATACGACTACTTTGTTTTCTTAATAATCTTTTCCCAACTCGCCGATGTTTGTCTTTGCTCAACAAGTGCGCGACGATTAGCGATGGCGTTAGCATGTGTCTTAATGTTTATTTAAATGCAAAGATGATAAATTTTCTTGCCCAGCGGTATACGACGTCTGGCGATGTAGTCAAGGATCAGTCTGTCACGCGTGATATAATCGTCGTTTTAATTTTTTTTTGCATTAGCAATTCAGTCTCTGCTTTCCAATATGGCGGTTTCGCCAGTTAGTAACCACATCATCCTTCCTCCCCCCCCCCAGATGTCCGTGTTCCAATAAATATAGCCGAGAGTTTCGCCGAATTCGGTGTCCCGGTCCGTCTCTAAGCCTCCTCTAACTACACGCCTGGTACACTACCGTTCCTGTCTGCCTAGCTCCTTTAGCTTTGACGTCATCCACAAGAAGACGTTAATGCCTTCAAAGGAATAAAAAGTGTAATCTGCTCCATCAAATACTCGTTTTTTTTTTTTTTTCCCGTCGAAAGATTTATATCTGACATCTTTTGTGGGCATAGTTCGCGTTCTAAAGCAGAGGGGATGCCTAATGGTGAACCAGAGCAGGTATCCGGTGCAAAAATCAAGTCACTACTCGTACGAAAATGCTTACGTCTAATTAGTTCTGCCCGAAAGAACAAAAGGGTCTACGTAGAAGGTAAGCCGGCCGGTGTGCTCTACTGGCCTCGACCTGATTTATGTGTTCATTTCGTCAGGTGTTTTTTTTTTTTTTTTGGTGGGGTCGCAAAACGGCTTATCTCTTGGCAGCGTACGTTTTCCTTTCTTGACAAAGGATTAGTTTTAAACGGTCATGAATATTTTCTCTTAACCCGGCCGTTCAGAGTTCGTTCGTTATATGTACTCATTTAAAGGACAGACCTGGTGCAATTCAGATGTATTTATTTTGAAAATTTTTACCGTCGAAAGATCGAAAGCGCAGTCGTAATAAATATCCACTAGGGCCCCAGGTTTGGGGTCAGTATTTCAGGTCGGTTATTAGAGAAAAAGAACAGACACGCAAACGCTCGAGTTGACGAATAGCAGCTCTGCTTCGTTAAAGGGGGATGTAATTCAGAATCACTTCCGGAAGGGGGAGCGCTCTTCTTTACCATAAGTTATGAAAGTTCGAAGCTAGGAAGACGAAAAGTCATCTGTTTACCGCTGCTAACCCATTATTTATACCAGATTTCAGACGGAAACTGGACGAGACAACCGTCGCCTCGGCTAGCCATTCTTCCGTGTCTGCGGTGTACGCCAAACTTATGCCATACTGGAGTAAAAAGAAGCTCAACATTTCTGAAGGATTTCGATTGGCGCAGCCTCTCAGAACCGGATAAAATAACAAAACAGTCGAAGCCGCTTCGCGTGAATCGTTCAGGTGTTAATTATTAATCAGTCTTGGAAATTTAGACGATCTTTCGATTATGATATTTGCTTTACCTCTCGTCAAAGCAAAAGAACAGAGAAGTTGTCGATTTTATATACATATATATTTTAAGGGCCAGGCAAACACAGAATTTGCTTTATGTCCGTGATGGAAGTTCTCATTTGAGATTTTATGAATATCGCTTTCCACAAATTGTCGAACTAATATAATAAGCAGCAGTTGCCACTGGCAACTGAAGATGGCCGTCCAAAAGTTACACGCGCGCACTTTGGTGCGAGAGTTTGCTTATAGAAGAACTGCTGCTGCCTGCCGTACATCAACAACCACGTGGTGAGGTCGTGTAAGTAACCTAGCGTCGAGAAATATCCGAGAAGAGCCCTCAACTCGGAATACCCCTGAGAAAACGCACTTGACCGGTTCTTGACCAGTAGTCGATTGAACTACAAAAAAATTGCTTTCTGGAAGGATATGACCACTTTCTTCCGGAAAATCAAATCGCGATCTCAGCAATCAGTCCACTTTTTAATGGTAAAGTAAATCAGGAACCACGGAAATGAACTGTTCGTAGTAGAAACCTGAAAGCGCCAGCTGTTACAGTGTCGCCTTCTGTATTTCCAAGCGCATGTTTTAACCATTGGCGGCATAATTTAGTAAAATTAATAATTTGTTACGGTCACGAAAGTTAAAGAAAGCGATTGGAGAGATCACGCCCTGGATATTTCAAGTTCAGTCCATCTGTACATTAATGTTTAGTCAGGAAACCCACGACGAACGATCAAGCAGCGGTTTGGTTAGCCAGGTTAAATATAGATACAGACACTTTTAATAGGCGGAAAGGTGAGCCTCAGGTACCAAGAGGTATTGCAGCATCCACCTGTCAGTTGTTGATTCTCCAAAAAGAATAGCTGAAACTATTTGAAAAAAAAATAAATATTGACAATACCTTCGTCTCGAAAGAATCCCTGATGTGTTCACGTTACTAGCGGGACCTTTTCAAACCCTCACGGTCCTCATTGCGGCTGTTCACACGTTCTGAAACTTTCCTCGCCACAAAACAGGGATGCGCACATTCGAGGAATCTCCACAACGTCGAGGCTTTTTTGGACCCCTCCGACGTTATTTTTAGCTAAAACGATCGACGCACATTCTATGAAGACGCGTCGGGGTCCCCAAACGACGCACGAATGCTTGGTTCTCGTACCAAAACGGTCAGACATTGGTGGTCCACGATCTCTCGAACCCGGGATACAATTCCGTCGTTACGGCTCGGATTTTGGCGCTGAACGATTCTCTGGAAGCCACGTGACATCGGAGCAGTAGATTACGTTTCCGGAACCGGCAGAAGCGCGTCTGTCTTTCGCCGGAAGTAGAACAGCAACAAAAAAAAATTTTAAAAAGATATGAAGTATTTTTTCGAGCTTAAAATCATACATTTTTAAAACTACCTTTTTGTTTAATAACTCAACTTTAATGACGTAAACATATCGTGGCCGAGAGGGGGAGCCACTTCTGGAAAAATCGGGACGGGGGATATCGAGTGTTGGGATAATTAGTTGGCCGAAAATTCTCTGGCTCCACTTTTGGTGCATCAGTTATAACGTAGACGAAGGCATTCTATCTTCAGGTTAAATTAAAATTAATAAATTAGCAGTTAACAGATGGAAGTTACCCTGCAGTCAAGTCCTTTTATCGTTCCTTTTGTCTTAGCGATTTCTTGTCGTTGTGTTTTTTTAATCATAATTTTGTGTGACGCTATAACAATTACAAACCTCGGTTGTGTCTGTGGTTTAAAATGTAATCTAGCCAGCTTTTCCTCGTCTTATGTAGAAAACAAAAGAGCCAATTTCTCTATTGTGTCAAGTTATCATAATGCTGACAAAGTTGCCATAGCAACCTCTCACCTTATCGCCGCCTCACCTCTACGCAACGTGTTTTCTATTTATACCCCCCCAGTTTCTGACGGAAACAGATGTTGCTCAACACGGCCGGGTGATATATGATTATCAGATCGAATGCATAATTCATAAACTGAATGAAGTGATATTGCAACGTAAATAGATTATCATCGCTAAGTGTATTAAATATGTATGCAGGAAGAGGAGGCCTGGAAGAAGACAATACAGCAGCTCTGGCTTATGTAGAAATGAGATTTTTTTATTTTTTTGAATAGAAATAACATAATTCATAGCCGCTTGACGGTACGGCCGGCCATCGGTCTGGACGGGAAAGAATTAGGCTCAATAGGAGAGGAGGAAAAGAATCGAAGGTGTGTGTTGGCGTGGGGGGAGGGAGAGGGTGAAATGTTTAAGCACCGTAAACAATAGCAGCAGAACACTACCAAAAAACAGAGAGCACTTGGCGTACATTGCACGTCGATCAGCGTAACTGTGAATACTTACTGCAATATTAAGACGATGCAAGTCCCACGTAGGCAGAATCAAATACGGTTGGTTAAATGTCTATCCAGTCCATTCAGCCATTAAACAACAACAAAAAAAAAAACATAGCATAAGTACTATTTTAATTAAATAATGAAAACAGCATCAGAAAATTACCAGTTTCTTAGGTAGGAAATAAACGACACTATAGTTTTTGCCAGTTGTCGAAGAATCTATAATTGGCTAATGTTCAGTAACAAATTGTTCTGGTTTTCTCCCTTTAAATCTCTCTGTCGAAATCCAACAGGTGGACGCTTAATGAAAATCGAAACATATGTATTTTATGTTTAAATACGAAAAATAATACAAAATTATTGTATTTCTGTTTAAGCAGTTATTAATAGTGTGCCTAGGGCGTGGACATTGCGAACTGTTGGTGTTACGGTGGTCTGCTGACGTCTAAAGGGGTTTTGTCAATAACATATATTAGATTAAAAAAAATTGACTAACAGCAGCATTTATAATCTTTCCATTAGTTTCCGTAGGAAACAGCATCGCAGATATTTAATTGATTGCAAATAAACAGCTTTAATGCGTATTTTTTTTCTTTTTTCCAATCGCGGTTACCAATGGAAATATACCCCTTTGTCTTTTCACCAACTACAGTACGCCACAACATTTATTAAATTAATCGTGAAAAAGTCTAATATAAAATATTCCTTAATAAGCTTGGAGTTGACGGGTTCCGAAACCAGACTCGACTGAGATTGCAAACTATTCCCTCTATGTCACAGTGTAGTTCTCTCAGCCTCGCTTTGGAGATTTTCCACAGACTTGAGACCGGTGGAGTTTCCGAGCCCCAGTCTAAACACACACACACCACCCCCCCACGTTGTTTTTGTTTGGAAAAAGAAAAAAAAAAAACAACTTCCTAACTGTTTACATGTTCCTGAACAATCTGCTGCCATCTGGGAAGAGCTTAATCGGTTTTGGAACCACTCCTCTGTCTAGGACGTGGGTGTGCTTCTCGCTATCCATCACGCCTTCCAATGGAACGAACGAACCTGTCCTGAAAAGGTAAAATCGTACCCCCCAAAAACTCTGAGTGTTCCAAACTGACTGATACAGGCGCCAGTCGGGCGTTTCCCCGATGGCCCGACCAGCATATTGTCTTCGTCGACCTCGCACACCGAATTGGCTTTCGTCCGAAAACATCACCTTCTTTCGCCTTTTCGTCCCATGCCAGCCATCTCCTGATCATTATTTTTTTTATCGCCTTTTCGCCCCCCACTCCCCTTCCTGGTGTTACATCCATAGTTAGGAGTGGTGAGGTAACGCAGCTTTAAAGAAAGAGGGAGGAGCTGGTGAAAGTTAAGAGCTCGTGGCCATTTCAAAGATTATACCATTGTTGGACAGAACGATGCAACCGCATCACATCACGAAGCATTGACGTTATTAATGCATTTCGGATAAAGAAAGAGGCCGTAAATTTTTAAAACCGATGGTACACTGTCACATGTATGTGGGGTAGCCAGAGGTGTTAGTTAAGCCTTCCGTTAATTTTCAAAAGATTGGCACTTACAAAGATTTAACTAACACCTCTGGCTGGCTACCCGCAGCATGGCCCACATACATGTGACAGTACAGTAAATCCCTGTCATATCGCGGTCCCGCTATTTCGCGGTTTTTTTTCTGTAAGACCTATTAATTTTCATATCGCGTATGTTTTCGCAATTTCGCGGCATTCCGTAGCATTGTTTATGAGTTTAAATCTCCGCTGATTGGCCGTTCTGTTTTAGAAGCATCTCGCAGGGAGAGAAGCTGTTCACCTTGATCTGTCTGTTCGCCTTGCTTTTTTATTGATAACCCCAAGGATGCCAGCCATCCAAACGCCCATCATCTAAGGCTTCTGGTGAGCCAAAGAAGAAGAGAAAGTTCTTGACGATTCAGGAGAAGGTGGAACTTCTCGATATGATAAAGGAAGGACAGAGTCACGCTGCCATAGCCCGCCATTACGGTATGAATGAGTCAACGGTTCGCTACATCAATAAAGACGAGAAGAATATCAGGGCAACCGCTTCGCTGTGCATCAATGAAGGTGCAAAACGAGTTGTTTCTATCCGCGATAAAAACATCGTCAGGATGGAAACTGCCTTGGCTTTTTGGATCCAAGATTGCCGAAAGAAAAACACCACTTTGCATGGTAACACCATCAGGACCAAGGCAAAGAAGCTGTGCGACACTTTTGCCGATCAAAGAGGTTCTGAAGAAGGTTTTTGTGTTTTCCATTGCTCTTGCTTTCTCTCAATATCTTTTATGTGTTTCTATTGTTTTAAAAGTGTGTTTAAAGACCTTAAAAGTACCGTAAAAGTTATAAAAACATGCCTAAGGTGTATTTAAATAGGGTATTTCTATTTCGCGGGTGGGTCTGGAACGTAGCCCCTGCGATGGAGGAGGGACTACTGTATACCATCGGTACGGACTGTCTAACATTCCACGCACGGTCATCACGCAATAAAAAGAGTTTAGTTAAAAGAATCGATTTAGTTATATTAACATTAGATTTTAACCAGATTAGGATAATTTACGCCCTTTCAGAACGGACAGCTCGCCAGCTGAAACTGCAGCGAAAACGTACGGCCTGGAATAGCTGACAACACAGCGTTAAGATAGATAGATAAAAAGAAATTTTAGAAATTATATTCAAACTAATTTTTTTTGAAAATGATCTTTGCTTCCTTCTGATGTTATTGTCTGCTCCAACACAGTCTCTGGAATGGCAGAACTCTAGACGCTTTCACACACCCATCCCGCCCTTAATACAGAAACAGACTTCTTCACCAGCCGGATCCCGTACCTAAAATGAAGAGTTCCGGTAGGAGTTTTCGGCACCCTGACCCCTACCAGTCGTCTTGCGCATCCCTGTGACAGGAACACGGGAGATGGCGCAAGAGAATGCGCCTTGGTATGACCGCGAGCCATAATCTCATAAGGGAGAGTTCTGGAACATCGTCAGCAGCGCCATCTTTGATCGCGAAGGACAACAACTGTGGCGTGGAAAAAAAGTAATTTATCAGCTGAAAATGGACTTTGGAAACAATACCTTTTGTTTTCCATTATATATATATAAACTATCTGCCTGGTCTTGGCCCTGAATCAAAACAATCAACTTAATAAATACTTTTGCTTTTTTTCTCCAATTTTGAAATTGTATAACAGAGAGTATACAGAAATATATATATAATGCATAGGTAACCTAAAAATGGACACTAACGGCTGGTGCCATATTAATAAACTAAACCTCTCAGTCAAATTTCCTACAGAAAATTGATTGAATTTTACTGATCCGTAGAGCCTGTACATACAGCGCTCTATCTAATATTTATCCATACTCTGTGAAAGCCCAGCGTGCACATGGATATTATCGGAAATGTAGCTAGAACATTTCCCGGAGATCCACGACGGCGGAGTTCATCGGTTGACATCTACATCTTTGGATGACGTAACAACACACGAGACACCGAGTGGCCAGACCTCTATTAAAATATTAAAGCTAAAACTGTTTGTTTCCCCTTTTATTGCCCACACTAGACGCCCCCTTTCTTTTTTTTAAAAATTTTCAGTATTTATAAACCGCGCGAATATTTCTGTTCTAATGGCAGTAAGATAATTGAGGCGCAGACTTCTGACGGATTGAGCTGTAAAGAAGGAAAGGGTTCCTCTCTCTCTCTCTCTCTCTCTCTCTCTCTCTCTCTCTCTCTCTCTTCCCTCGAGACCTGCACTCCGTAACAGCACAGCGTCTCAGCAACTACTGGGAACAGACTGCGACTGAATTCCATTCTCCCCAACTTCTCCGACCAACTGCACGATGCTTCACGGCAGACAGAGCGAATCCTCTTGTATTTCCTAACCTGCCGCCAGCCTATGACTAACCGTCTGCTAGTCATTTGCGTACGGATGCTTTTGGCGCATCAGCGAGCTTATGGTTTTCTCTACTTCCTTCTCTCTCTCTCTCTCTCTCTCTCTCTCTCTCTCTCTCTCTCTCTCTTTCGCGGACGTCTGCTTGGTTTTCGTCAGAGCCCCAGAACGTGGTGGGATCTCTGGCTCCCTGTCCGGTGAGCGGGCGGACGCGTGGCGCCGTGCCAGTCAGCTGGCTCTGGGTTAAATCTCACCGGGTGCGGCTAAACGGTAATGAAAGTCAAGTGCTCATTTCTCACCATCCCATCCATTGAGCCTGGCGGCAGAGAGGCTTCTAACAAGTTCCCGACGGCTGTAAGCGGGAGAGCGCAGATATTCGAGCCGCATCGGTCTCGGGCCCTGACGGACGCCTCGGGAATAACGATCGAGCTGGTGTGCTACGTACTGGCAGAAGCTGCATCTAATAATAATAATAATAATAACAGCGACAGCTACATGGAAAGATAAAAGTATAATTTTAATGGCAAATTATCTACAAATGAACCAAGATGAGTGCTTTTACGTAATAAGAAATGCGGCAAAACGCCTGGAAGGGCTTCAGCGGCAACGGGACGGCGTCATCAGTGCCCACGCCCGTCCGCATCATCCCATCGATGCCCATTCCCTGACGTTTCGGGAGTTTTGGTCTCGGAGAAAACGTGTTCTCTTCTCCGGTAAGTCCGGGGTTGTTCTCCAGCTCACTTCTGGAAGTCGTATCTGGGTTTGACGAAGACCCACCAAAAGGCTTGTAACTGCTGTCTTCAGCCCAGGGTCAAGTATGGAAGCGGGAGCGTCGTGGTATGGGCTGTCATCTGGCATGGCGGACGGACGGAATTGGCGTTTGTCTCGATTTCTGACGGGCGCTCTGCGATTTTAAAGACACATTCCCTACCGTTGTACCGACAAAACCTACTACTGGAACCCGACGCCCATATTCTTTAGGATGATGGCGCTCTTTATTTTCCGTTTTCCTCAACAAACTAACGTATCGTGACATCGACAGGCTGTCCAGCGCGAAACAGAAATAGATTATTTATCTTTATAGCCAATATATATATATATATTGGTCAAATCCCACTGACTAAAACTTTTCGTCTGGCATCCTTTGGATGACCGTCTTGGAGATGCAGTGTTTTTTTGGTTTTGCAATGGCCGGCAAGAAAGTTTGTGTCTCCAGTGTCGATCCATTTCTTTAGAAGTACATCTTCGCGAGCAGCTGCAAAATGTGTAGATAAACGTGGAGAACGCCTCGAATATTCTGGCCGACACAGAGAACAGTGATAACAACTCTGCACTTGCATAGTTCTCGTGTTCCGCCAATTCCAGTTCGGCGTATATGACGGTTGTCTGATTTCTGACATTTGCTGTTTTATCTGAAGTTCGCTTGCTATTTCCATCCAGGTAACGAGCGATCGCCATAAATCAGCGCCGATGAGAATGCACGGACATCTCGTACAGTTATCTCCGACCCTGAAGGGTAGGAAAAGATCGACCCGCTTTATCGTCAATGAAGACTTTGGAAGATGCCGCAGTGGCTTGATAAGAAAATTGGACACATACCTACTTAACTAAAACTACAATAAGTAATCTAATCTATTGGAAATTATTATATTACAAATTTACATTACTTAATATCTAAAGGAGAATATATATTAATAGTGAGCAGAGTAAAAATGCTTAGTAATAACTAGAAATTTTGTCGTTATTTGAAAACTCTCAAGAGACGAAGGAGTACCTGTAAGCTAAGCTAAGTTATTCACTACTACTGTTAATTTCTGTTTTCCAGCAGATAAGCCGCGATAAAGATTACTGCTGGCGTCAGAAGTCTAATGATGAACTTTACAATCTAGAGACGATTTAAATTTTCAAAAACCAACAGCATACATAGATATCTGCAAAAGCGCTTTTACTAGTATTATTTGCTTAATATTAACTTTTAATATTTAATCCAAGTTCGAATCCAGCTAGAGTCATTCCCAGCCTTCTTTTTGAATTTGTATGTTTGCCTATTACTGGATTCTAGCGGAGCCTGTGTTCGATACGCTTAACCTTTACAAAAAAAAGGGGGTAAGAAACGGCTGATTTTAGCAGGAAGGAATATTCACTCTGGACAGACTTGGAGTTAACTTTATCATCGTCATCTTTTACGTACTTTTCTTGCATCCACGCATAGCAACTCGAACCCTCCACAGCCTCTCTCACTCAGACCACCATCCAGTATACGCACGTGTACCAATCACTGGCTGGTTTGTCGAATGCCACCGCGACATTTCAGGCCTCTCAAGAGACGATAATTCAACCTTAGAAATCCTATGAAATACTATAATAGGAGACTCTGAAATTTCCTATATGGGTTTATACGAACTGGAAGAAACGTCTAAAGCCCAGCTACGCAGGAGTGCCAAAAAAAAAAAAAACATATCCAACGAAGGCTTAAAGTCACGTCACGTGATCTTAGTAGCTAACAGATTTCACTTGTGTGCGCCAAGTTTTCCCCTAGTACCATCTTAGATGAAACTAGATATCTCTCGAATGTTTCCTTTATGTGTGACGTCATCAGCCCTCTTTTACTCAGACTTTTGTTTGTAACAGAGCTCCCGATAGAGTCGAAACATTTGGCAGTCGGTATGACTGCTATTCGTCTGGAAACCAGCTGAGGGCTTTTCTCTACCAGTGCTAGATTTTACTGATTTCTCCCTCTCCGATTCCTTCGCCACTTACCGCCCGCAGGCATTTATCTAACCGTGAAGTCTTGAATCTGGCCTCCCCCTTCTTTTTTTTTTTTTAGCACGCAGATTGTCTCTGGATGCACTAAACTGTAAACTTACGGCAGGGCTAAGTAATGGCCGACTTCGTTTAGAAAGAAAGGATTTTAGACGAGTCTGTGCATTTAATGTTAAAACTGAAAAAAGACGGATGCCGAGTTGTCTCGGGCACGGAGCTCATAATATTCCACAATGGTGCGAAGAAGGACCAAAAAAGCAGCCTAATATAATTGTCAGAAAATCCTACTATCGTTTATGCATCTTTTACAGACTAACGACAATTTAGAGAGAGAGAGACGGCGTACGTTTCCACCCACGAAATCCTCCAGGTGGCAGTGCAGCCTGACCCGTCGTCACGTGAAGAAGCTTAGAAGATGAAGTTTATGCTTCTAAGTAAACTCAGCAGGGTTACGCGTTTTCTCCTTATATAAATCAATAGGTCACCGTTGGATAACTAACATTTATATCTGCAGGGGCGAGATTGTTTTTTTTTTTTTAAAAAAAGTCTGTCCATCATTTTTCACGACTCCGCGATTCAGAATACGAACCCGCCATTGTCTCGCTCGCTCGACCTACGGGCAGTCGGTCGCGCATTCACTGCGGCCCAGCCAGACTCGGACTTTGCGGTCTCTTGTGCACATTAGTAATCATTAAACAATTTTTTATTATTATTTAAAAAAAAAAAAATCTGTCCATCATTTTTCATGACTCCGCGATTCAGAATACGAACCCGCCATTGTCTCGCTCGCTCGACCTACGGGCAGTCGGTCGCGCATTCACTGCGGCCCAGCCAGACTCGGACTTTGCGGTCTCTTGTGCACATTAGTAATCATTAAACAATTTTTTATTATTATTTTTAAAAAAAAAAAGTACCTAAAACAAGCGTTGGTTACCACATTCTCCCTGATGCGGGAAACAATCACCCGTTTTCTGCTGGAAACTCCGACCCGACAACGGTATCTTCATCCGCGAGTTTGTGCCAGCCATCCGAATATTTTATCCCACCCTGAATGGGGGGAGGGGACAGAAAGAGTGCGTTCTTCGTAGCTATTTTCCAACGAAGTATCGCGTTTAGATTTGCTTTTGTCAAACTTCTTGCTGTTTCTGTTAGAGGGTGTGCAGAATTTAGAGAAAATGTATTATTTCACCAGGAAATTACCCGTTAACAATCCAGAACCACGTATCAGAATAACACAAGCCTTGGATCGTGATGTTGTTATCGCTTGGAACTCTATGCAATATTAGGGACTCGGCAAGTTATTTCTATGAATGATAAATCCAGTTCAAACTAAAAGCATAATCTGCTCATGTTTATCGAGATTAGGGATGACCATTCGACAAGTGAAGGTCAAATATTTCTAATTTGCCCTTAACTTAAATACTTAAAAATATGCATTTCTCTCCTGTTTACTTCCACGACCAGCCAGCTTCCATATTGTGTATGTTCTGCTATCACTTAACACGCGGATCAACTTATAGTAGACATTCTTCATCCCGCTGATAAGATACATGCTGCTGCTGCTGCTCCAAAAGATCCTATTTCGAAAAGAAAATACTCCATCTGAAAAGGGAAGTAACTCTCGATAAATTACGTTTGTTCTCTTTAAAGGAGAGGAGAGAAGGGTCGTGGATTCCCGCCGTGTCTCAACTTAACCGTGAACAAGGCAGTCGGGATGCTTCAGGCCGAAACGTCTTTTGAACTATCCACACGAGCTACTCGTCCGTGGCTGAATTAAACGGAACCCAAGTATCCATCCGGGAAACGCATTTTATGCTTCATGGACGGGTACTTTTGGCTACCTCAAAGAACACCTAAAGTAAGCGGAAAGTAATTATTGTAAAACAAGAACTCACGAGTGGATCTTTCACGTAGAAGCATCTCTGTTTTTTATTACGTTTACCGGCGATGGAACCGTAAGAACCAGTTTCTGGAAAGCAGTATGGATCGTCGAGGTTAACAATCTGCATTCAGCATCTCGGTCACCTGTTGGCAGGCAGCTCCGTTCCTGGTATCCAGTTCGTTAGTATACGAACAAATTACCCCAAGCATTCCGAAGTTGTTCAACTATGTATTTGAAATATGCCAACGCAATGTACTGTCTTTGTTTAAATGAAAATCGACCCGGATAATCCGCTGATTACTTCCGGGTGATAATCTTTATTTGTAATTTTCAAAAAGGGAAAAATGCAACTCGTAAAGTATAAGACGTCACGCGATTGCTGTCGCCAGTAGTCGCCGGAGATGGAAACACCTGCTAGAAATTCAGGTAAGTCGTTTGTATTACCGGGTTTACATCGCTGCCATACGCCACGTCCTGCTCTAGTTCGATTTTGTTTTTCCTTCGTGTAATGTAAGTACTCGCGGGTTCATCTACCGCTGTTCGGCAGAGTTTTTATCGGATTAACAGTTGCAGCGACAGGTTCGACGACATCGCCGAGCAGAGAACAATCCGCCACAGGTTCTAATTAGGTTCTAATTAAGAGTTGAAAGAAATAGAAACAGCAAAACAAATATAATACGGGAAAGGAAAGCCCACCGGGTGAACAACAAAGAGACAGGCAAACAGTGTCATTGTTTGACAGGCCAACTCGCTACCACTTGCGTGCCCAGGGGCAGCGTGACCGAGGAGGATGGGGCTGGTAACTCCGAAATCGCTATTAATTCACCTGTATACAGGCTGGCTTAAAGTGGAACAGAAAAGACTTCTGGGTTGTTGTTTTAGGTTCAGAGAATTGACAACGACGGTGCTCTAATTTATCTAAGAGGATAATGAAATGTTCGTTCACACTTAAATTAAGCAGACCACGTTTTTTGTTGTTGTTTTTTAAATGGAAAATATTGAATGATGAGCCAAACCCGTTGAAAGATAGCACACAGTTGAGAAGTCCATCAGAAGCATCTTAAGTGCATTTGAATGCCAAGGTAGAAACCAGGGCCAGTAATTAATCTAGGTCGGCCCCGCATCATTCAGCAAAAGCAGATCGCTGTACTGGGAGACATCTGTAAAGGCCTTTCTAAGCCCGAGGGACTAATGTTTCTGGTTACTGCAGTTACGATAATCCGGGTACGGTCGGAAGGTTCCGTTAGTGATGGGCAGAGAGCGAAGTTTCTCCAGCAACTAAGAAGCGGCGGATGACAAAAATTTGCACAATCATCTTCCTACGGTTTCATAAAATAGTTTTTATTTAAAAAAAAAAAGAAGCAAATTTCACTTATGCATAAATCCATATGGTTTCGATTTCAATGGTTAATAAGTAGGAAGAACTTCGATTAAACAGATGTTGGTTAGTAGGAAGCAGAGTGCAAAGAATAAAGTCATTGTTATTGAATGCAAGGCTTAAAGCCAGGTATCGATTAGTAGAATAAATTAATATTGGACGTATCGCGTTCAGTGCACATTACACCTGACCTTTTCGAAGTAACGATACCACAGAAGTGTTTAGATTTGGACGGCTCTCTACCATTAGATGTCACGTGTTATCGGAGAATGTGGAGCTAGTTTATAACTAGAAAGTAGGGTAGATTAACTTGGAAGACTGGCGATTTTGGAATTAAAAGGGTCTGCAAGTGTAGAACAATCGTGGCTCAACTGCTCTCAATATGCACAGAGAACACGAATAAGACATCGTTTTCTTGCCAAAAATAGAGAGAGAAAAATTCAAAAACTGCTGCGTCTTGTTCAGCATTAACTGCCAGTTTACCTGCTGCTATCGACGACTGTTTCCATATAAAAAAGGAACGCTGTCTTTCTTGCTTCAATTCACCTGTATTGCAAAATTTTCTTAAGCTAATTAAATGCAAACACACACATACACTATACACACACACCTACACTATACACACGCGCACACACATACACTATACACACATACACTATACACACGCGCGCACACATACACACACACATACACTATACACACATACACTATACATACACACCTACACTATACACACGCGCGCACACATACACTATACACACACACATACACTATACACACGCGCATACACTATACACACGCACACCGCCAACGGTTTTTCTGCCGCTGTAGTAACCTGCCTGAAGCCTCTGTTGAGCCTCAGAAATAATCCAACATCAAATGGCGGTAGCCTTCACTTTCGATGTAAAAGAGTCTAAATTTATTGCGCATTTCAAACAGATGAATATTAATTATTAAAACAAAAATACAAAAAAAAAGGAGATTCTTATTGAAATTTTCTTTGAGTATATTTAATATAAATGTTCCCTACAATATGGTTTTAGGCTTGTGGAATAGTTTTGCGAGTGTACTGTTGTCCTGACATGAAATCCACCAGACCAGATTGTGCAGATTGTATGAAAAACGTTTACTTTCGCTTTATCGGTGATGCGTTTAATTTAATCTTCTATAATTCCCTGTAAGAAATCTGAACATTTTAGGTTTGGACAGGAATAAAATAGAAGAGTAGGTTGGTGGATAACCAGTGCGCAATGTCACAGTGCCGAAAGAAGAAGAAGAAAAACAGTCGAGTCTCGCTGGATTTGCACGAGATTTCGCTATAGAAGATCTCGACATTTCTCGCGGCTCTAGGGTCAAGATTATTGCTAATTTTACTGAGGCGAACGCCATTAAAAGCGGCAGAGAAACCCCGGAAGCCTTCAATAATAACACAGTGATGGGGAGAGGCACGGCACTCACGGTCAGGCTTCTTCTCGCTGACATAGTCCGTGCATATCAGAAAGTTGGTTCAGCGCGATCTCCACAGACTTGGTTACAAAGGACGCCTCCAAAAGTATGGTCGGAGAAACCGGCTCTTCCACGAGTCCGGATTTCAGCGAGTCACGTCTGGATTGATTCGGAGAAACCCCAGCGATGTCCTGCAACCTCTGTGTCTTTAGCCCGTAGTCATATATGAAGGCGGAAGCTTTACTGTACGGGCTGAAATTTGGTGACATTGGTGGGGGGTTAGACAAAATCGGTGTTTGTCGACCGAAGTCCCAATTCTAAATGGTACATTGCGGTTTTAAAGACACATCTGTTACTGTGCCAATACGATATACTCAGGCACGATGTTCATAGTCTTCAAAAGAATAGAGCTACATGCTACGCCTTTGGTGTGGTTACAGTCCAACTTCTTTCTTACGTATCCCTGAGCCCTAATAACAACCCCGTCGAGAAACCGAGGGAGTGTCTGCTTTTCCAGGTGAAAGAAACCCATCCTCGTTTCGCCAGGTAGGGTGTTGACAATTTTTAAAGAAATGGTCTGGAGCGGATATAGAGGAGGGAGGACATGAACCGAACTGTCATACGAGATCTCGCCGGTTTAATTCCAAACAGAATGGGAGTAGTTTCTTGTGTGTAAAAGACGACACAGCCAAGAAATAACAAGGAATTTCAGTTTGTCTTCTTTATTTGCCGTTTTCTACAACTAGCATATTGCAATAAACAACAGCATAGTATCGCGGAAGTCGCTGTATCTCTCCGGGCCAGGTTAATTATGGAAGTCGATGTCTTCTTTTGCAGTAGTGCCTATTCAGCAGCAGAATGCCGCGTTAACTTTTAGTAAGTTGGACAACTGCACCGGGGTTAGTTGGGTATCAGGCATGCAAGTGAAATTCCGCTAGAAAATACCTCCAGTCAGACGTTTCAGAATTCGGTTCCCGTTCCTAAGAATAACACCCAACTCTGATACTCGGCTGGAAATTAATTTAACCTTTAATAAAGAAAAAAGAAAAACAAAAGCCGACTTATTTCTGTACCGGTGTCGGATGAAGATGCTGAGTTGAAGAAAGCTGCTATTTACCCAATTCCCGGCAGAACATAGGAAAGCTAAACCGCACAGTTGTGCAGTTGTCAGATAACGAGTTAGCGGGCGCAGGGATTTGCTATAGATTCCTCTGACCCTTAATCTGCGGTGCTGTGCGTACGACTCGCCATCTTTGCCGACTGGGAACCATCCGTATTGTCCCATCCATCTCCGTCCGCTGCAGTTACTGATTGGCGCCTGGCTCGGTCGTCGTGTGGTTATCCGAGGCGGGGGGGGGGGAAGTAATAAGTAACCTCAACTTGTGATTAGATGAAGTGGTTTGTAGAATGGCGCTGAAAGCATCCATCCTGCCCGACGCTTGGAACTCCCAAGACCTCGTGACGCTTCTATTCTACAGAAAACGGCATTTCGAAGATATATGTGCGTCTCGACTACAGGAAGAAGGCGTGCGAAACCTTCGCAAGATGCGCGCAGAATAATGATGTGACGAGAGAAAAGCGACCCTGTTTTTTTTTTTTTTAAGATAATGGGGCTACGGCGCAACAACTCCATCAGAAACACCAGCCGGACCATTATCAGGAGGAGAGAATTTCCGAGACCGCAGCTTGTAGTGCGACGCGTTTTTATGACGTCACGTGACGTCACATCGGACGGTTTGACCGCGCGCCAGGGTCGGTTATGGCCCTTTCAACTGAAGTGTACGACTTCCCTTCCTCACGCGATGCGTAATAAAGTGATTAGTTTTGTAAAAAAAAAAAAAAAATCAATTCTCCGATTTTTTGTGTACATTGGGAGGAGAAGTCTACGTGTTTAGCTGGATGGATCGATTCCCTGTTCTGGACCGGGGCCATGCTGGAATTTTTGTTTGGAAACAGACTGTAATCTATTCAGCCGTCACCCGGGTTAATCAGGAAAACGCTTTTATGGATGAGTTGTCATCGCTACACAGAAACCGGATATGGCTTCTTCTTCTTCTTCTTCTTCTTTTTTCACGAGGATTCCATCCTGGTGAAATAACAATCAGTAACAGAACGATAAGCTAACTGATGGTGATCTTTTTTATCGGTTTTTCTTCTCCTTTCTATAATTGTTTCATACCTTTGCACGAGTAACGCCTCAGTCGATGTTTAAATAGCTGTTTTCCCTTCCTGTATCATCCCGGACCATCTAGATTACTTTAGAAGGTAGAAGCTGGCATTTAATACGTGTCTGTAACAAAACGGTGAAGCCAGCTGTCAGCAATTAGTTCTGCGAGTTTGTTCACCACGGTTTTTTGATCGCTCGCGTTCAATATGGATTCCAAACATTTACTTCTCTCTCTCTCCTCTCTCGCCAGGTGTCTCTTAGCAAACTCGGAAAACCCCAAGCGATGTTGTTAGCAAACCTCTCGGATAGGACCTATCATCCTCGGATGCTACCTTCGACCTTCTTCCTTTAGCCAAACCACGAACTCTGACATAGTTTGCAACAACAACAAAAACAAAATGGTGGCATTCTACCAGTCAGTTCAAGCCTCTTAGCTTGACCCCTACTATGTAGAAACTATCCCTGAAAAATAAAGATATTTACGCTACCCGGGTAGTGCCAGCCCTTAGGTTGTAACCGTTTCTCCTTTTTGTTTTCCGTAGGCGCGATTCGGAAAATATACCGAATATAAAATGTAAGGGAGAGCACTTCTAAAACTGAGGAAATGTCGGAGAAGAGTAAAGATCTCGAAATGCGATCGTGCCTCGTTGAGCGGGATTAGTCTGAAATACTAGACACTCAGAAGTGTTACTGTGGCAAACTATATGATGAGGGTCTGAAGATAGGTTTTGTTATATCTAGGTAAAGTAGTTTACACTCATCCACACACACATTCACACCCTTGCCTAGTTTACTACTCGGATGGTTTACGTCAATCGGCGTAAGTTATGCAATTATATCAATTTCCTGCATTGGCAGCAGATGTGTTCCTTACATCCGGAACGGATCTGGGATTTCCAGTTATTTTTACGAGTTGATACCAGTGCGATTTCTGAGGATGCGCGAAGCGTGCCGACGAGTCCACAAGTGACGACAATCGGAAATCCAGTCATCGTCCTGCCGTCTCTCGGTCGCTGAGGGAGGGTCACGTGGAATATGAGATCACGCGACTGAGTCGACAGTACCGAGTCACTGTCGCGCAGGACCGGAATTACACGAGTGCTTAAATTGGCTATATCTTTTGGAAAAAAAAATATTTCTACAATGTGTAATTCCCGAAACAGTTTTCCCCGGAGGAAAAAGCTTAAACAGTTAATACAACGCATTTCGGCGAGACG
This sequence comes from Nautilus pompilius, assembly GCA_018389105.1. Lineage (NCBI taxonomy): Eukaryota > Metazoa > Mollusca > Cephalopoda > Nautilida > Nautilidae > Nautilus > Nautilus pompilius. Next base: position 337,333 of record JACATO010002155.1, on the reverse strand, counting down.
ACGCATCTCATTTACACGGGACGACATAAAATCTGCCACCGGAAGGAACCGGAACAGGGTCCAGAGCGATTCGATGGCGCCGGTAGTCGGAATCTGTCCGTCACCTCTGGATTTCGAGTTACTGAAATATTCCAGTGTTTTAGAGCAGAACTATGCGAAACCAGTACAAAGGTGGCGAGTTACACCGCTATTGCTCCACCCCGGCGCCCGCTAGATCCGCTCGGCAACAACGGAACCTCCTCAATTTGCTAGAACATTCGAGAACCCGCTCGTTTAAGTGTGGAATGGGCAGGGTCAGCTGGACACTTCGCCCCCTCCCCCCTTTCAACTGTACAGTCAGGTTTTGTACTACTAGTTCCGAGTACATAAATTCCTGTATATTCTTTAGAAGACCATTTTTTTAAAGGTCGTCTTCCTCCGATTCAAGTAAAATCGGAAGATTCCAACAACAACAACAACAACAACAACAACAAAATCACCGAAACAGTTTCTGCCACGTTTTTTTATTGGTAAAATTTATTAGAGTTTCACGAAGGAAGAGAAAAAAAAAACACAAAAGCAAAATAAACAATAGGGTTCTTGGGGGTCAGCTTCACGTGATCGGGATCCGGTTCGCGGTCTGCTCTCAACGCGTTCTAAAAAAGTGCTTCCCTGGCTGGGTTTGAAGGGGAGATAAAGGTACTGACGGCTTAAGAATAGCTGCTTAGAGCTGACGGATCCCTGGAGTATAAGAGAGCTATGATATCTGATCTATATATCAAATTTGTACTTGTCAAAAGGGGGGGGGCAAAAAAGAATTAAGAATTGCAAAATGTTTTAACTTTGTCATTGACTGTGTATTTAAACCTGGTATTGATTTTAGTCGATTGGTTTTGTAAGGTCCAAAGTCAGGATTAGAATATTAAATATCTGCGAGCCTGCACTTCCGGAAGCAGTCTTTAAAACTGTTTAATGCGCGGAGGCATTTTGTCTTCGGTAATTAGTAACACAAACTAAGCTGGTATTTGTCAAGACTTTATCACAGTATTAATCAAACGCAGAATTGCTTTAGTCTAGAAATGTGAAGTGATTTTTCTTCATTAACCTAACAGTTTAATACATAAATTGTTTTGCAGAGAACGTAACGGTATGATTACAGATCTCCTTTCTGGCAGATATGGAGCTCTTCTATTTGGTTATATAGTAGAACCGAGCAGTTTCGAAAAACGTTTTTGTTAATTATTATTATTTAGGGCGCAGTGGCATTACAGGTGGAGATTTGACTACGGATGGAGACTCTGCTGCTGATACTGCCGTTTAATATCTCCGTGCTCATGTGCATCTACTTGTTGAGTCAAGCGCTAGAGTCACGTCAGGGATCTGATTACGGTACGGGAGATTTCGTCTGAATTCAAATACAGTTTAATAATCTCTGCCCTTTAATTAACGTCAGCGAACGCCCAATTATCATCTGCCCTCTCGGTGTGGAAATCCGCTATTTTAAAGCGTTGAGAAATCCTGTCTTCCAAAAGATGGATTCTCCGAAAACGTTCTTGCTGTTTGATGTGTATACAGCGTTTAGAATTACTCGCACAATGCGTACATATAAATATCTGTTTACGGGCAAGCTTCGTGCCATTAAACCGAGAGTTGGAATCTGGCTGTAAAACGATGCGCAAAATTTAAAATTTAACTTCTGCTCAATTATCACGGGAGGAGGTAGACGCATCCAGTCTGTTTTATAGAGGAATTTAGAAGGAAAGCAACAAGTGTTGCTCACTGAGCACCTGCCTCTCGGGTTAAGAACGTGAACAGCAAAGTTGGAAAGGTAGAAAGTGGTTTCTGATCGACGTACAATGCTTTGGCAGGTGTAGAAGTAGGTGGTACTCAGCAATCGGTGATAGGTATCGTGTAAACGACTTCCCCCCCCCATCTCCCCTCCTCCGTCTACTGCGTTTAGAAGCTTCTTTGGGAATTAATTGAATAACGTTTGCGAGACAAAGCAAAGTTATCTTTTTATCTCAAACTTTTGGTGTTTCTTGGATTTCTGCTGTGGTGAATAGGGTACCGCTTCGTCGGAATATTCTTGTTTAAACATCCGGGTAGCGCGCACACTTCTCGAGTCACGTGGCAGTCGCCAGCCGGGCCCACAGGGATGCACTGCTGTTGCTCCACGAGACGGGTGAGATCTCTGGAAATTGCCTCTGATTATATTGATGAAAAAGCAAAAGGACAAAATCATTTTTCTTGATAAACCCGTCGCTGACGCAGACGGCGACACATGTATGTGTGGCAGTGATTCCCATCACTGAGACGTCCGTGCTGTCAGTTATTCATATGTGGCGAGCACGAGCTGTTGCGGAAGCAAGCGCCAATCAAAACCGCGCTCTGTAATTTTACTGCGTTTACAAAGTCGCGACCTGCTTCAGAACATCATTGGAACGCGTTAATTCTACTGGCCGCTCGCTAATTCTGTGCCAACGCCGCAGTGAATGGAGCTGCTCGGAAATTCAGTAAGGCTCCGGTCAGACTTTGATCGTAGAATCACAGCACACGTGAGCGGATCCGAGAGTCAGTAATAAAATGGCGCAGCGTTTAAAACTTGGGCGAGGCGACACGATCGGAGTCTCAGAAGGCGCGAGATTTAAAGAATAAAGGTAAAACAGGAAAGAGATGGGCGCAAACAATTTACCACCACCACCAGCAGAGTTTCTTCTCAGCTCGACGACTCTGTTTCGCACGAACGCCGCCGCCATGCTAGCACCGGCTCTGGTCAAAACAAGATGACGTCACATCACGATCTTGTGGTTGCCGATTGGCGTTGCTACAAGATGTGTAATATTGTCTTTTGTTACTTACAAATTAGTGTACAGGGCGTGCGGGGCTGCAGTTTACCAGTTAGACCGAGCGACCCCTCTCAGTGGGAGTGGGTCGGTTTGGCGCACACCCTGACACGGTTTCTTCTCTCTCTTTATCAGCTAGTCACGTGACTTGCCATCAGTGAGTCGAGACTTCGGGTTACTTCCGGTTTCTTACCAGTATTCAGTAATCTTGTACATTTTAGTTGTTTTTGTGTTTTTTGTCTTCAATACGGCAGTTTGCATGAATTACTTATTTTATTTATTGCGTAATAGTAAAATTTTGTTTGGTATTTTTCATTGCCGGATGTAAAGCGTAGTGACGTAATTCACCCGGAAGAACGTCAAAAGCCGGAAGTAGGTGAACTGGCTGTGATAACGAGTTCTGTGTTTTCCCGGATTAGTAATTTCAGCTAATTGTCTTTCGCCATTAATTTGTGCTCGCAGAGATTTCTGCTTCACTGGTAACAGCGACCTCTTCTGAGAAGAACGAACAATCACATTTACGCGGCTTTATTGTAATATTAGAACTAATTATGTTAGTGATTCCCCCCCCCCCACCACCACCAACTTTCATTCATTTGTACAGCGGATAACGTTCTTTGAGAAATCAATAGAATTTGCCGAAAACCGACTTTTTGCAAAGCAAAATTACCGCGAGATACGGGCACGAGGTCTGAAGGCCCCTAAAAGCTTATACTGCTATTACATTAATACGTCTTTTTATTGCGCCTTTGTCCTTTAAATTTTGCTTTCAGTAAATGGATCGGCTGACTATCAAGAAAGAAGTATCAAACGTTTATTGCATTTCTTAAAATGTTCGCATATTTACTCCTCAGTTAGAGGAGACCTGCATTAGAAGCAGCTTAGTGCACCTACAAACTTCAGCTACAGACCAGTCATCATTTGTTCTCGTTCTTTTATGTGGCCACCGTTTTACTTTCTTTCTTTAAAAAGCTCCCTTAGCGAGAAGAGCAGATTTAGTAGCTTTGAATCTCGAATAAAACTTGAAGAAAATGAAATGTTGAAAGGCAGACTCTAAATCAGGTAGATTATCTAAGATTAGTGTTCAGCTTGAGTTTTAAATGTGGTTTCTCTGTCTTCCGATAAAAGATCAAAATAAATATAATAAAGTGAGAGAGAGAAAGATAGAGGTAAACAGAGAGTGAGACTAGAGATGACGTCATTACACACAGAGAGATAAAGACAGAGGTAAATAGAGAGATGACGTCATTAGACAGAGAGAGATAAGTGTGTGTGTGTGTGTGAGAGAGAGAGAGAGATAGATAGATAGATAGAGGTAAACAGAGAGTGAGAATAGAGATGACGTCATTACACACAGAGAGATAAAGACAGAGGTAAATAGAGAGATGACGTCATTAGACAGAGAGAGATAAGTGTGTGTGTGTGTGTGAGAGAGAGAGAGATAGATAGATAGAGGTAAACAGAGAGTGAGAATAGAGATGACGTCATTACACACAGAGAGATAAAGACAGAGGTAAATAGAGAGATGACGTCATTAGACAGAGAGAGATAAGTGTGTGTGTGTGTGTGAGAGAGAGATAGATAGATAGAGGTAAACAGAGAGTGAGAATAGAGAGAAATGACGTCAATAAACAGAGAGAGATAAGTGTTGTGTGTGAGATAAAGAGAGAGATGAAGATATAGGTAAATAGTGAGATGACGTCATTAGACAGAGAGAGATAAGAGTGCATGTGTGAGAGAGAGAGAGAGATAGATAGATAGAGGTAAACAGAGAGTGAGAATAGAGAGAGATAAGTGTGTGGGGGGATAAAGAGAGATAGAGGTAAACAGAGTGTGAATAGAGAGAGATTAGATCATTACAGAGAGAGAGAGGTAAACAGAATGACAATAGAGAGGGAGTGTGTGTGTGTGTGAAAGAGAGAGATGTCATTACACACAGAGAGAGATAAGTGTGCGCGCGTGAGATACATTGATAAAGATAAACACAGAGAGAGAGAGAGAGCTGTCGAAAATTTACTGCAAATTACAATTGTAAATAAAAAAGAATTCAGTGGCATATAAACTGGGAACGGTTTTAAAGTATCGTTTACCTATAAAGCCCCTCTTTAAAAGTTTTGTACACAAAACGTTTCTCAAGTGTCTAATTAAAATTTAATATATTAGAATGATTTTTAAGAAGCAAAAAGTGAGGAGGAAATAACGAGGAATTTCCTTGGCACTTAGTTGGAGGAGAGAGACCGCGATTCAGATTCACGCGCCGACCGAATGTCTCTTCGCCTAACATAGAACTTCTCCGAACCCCTTACCCATCATTTCGTACCCCTCTGCTCAAACTCCGACTTCACGGTAAAACTTCCACCGGCCACTGAAAACACCGACATCACGTGGGCGGAGCCGGGGTGAATTCTTCTCACCCACAAGATGGCGACCGCTTGTCCTCCCCCCATGCAAAAAACGTCGGTCGTGCCAGTCTTCTGTTCTAGCGCGCTTCTCTGCATGTTACTGATAAATGATGTCGATTTTTTTTTTTTTTTTTGTCCCCCCTCCTGAGAACTGCCCTTAATAAACCAAGAACGCCAGCTAAGCAACGGCCGGGCTCTAAACTTCAGTCGGAAAACTGACGATCTATTATTCGTTGAGTATTCAGTAATGAGACGCCCCCTCGTCCCGTTTGCCGAGAATTGCTCCGACGTACACACAGAAAGTTTCTCAAATCATATTTACCAAATATATATATATATATAAATTAAGTGTAATGTTTGTTTGTTTTTTTTCCCTTTTAAGCACATTTTTACTCGGAGCCGCCAAAAAATCTTTCAAAATAGAGTTGGTCTTTCCTTGTTAGTAATTCTTGCGTCAAAATCGAACATTACTATCAGGCGAATAACGTCTCGTTTGGCTCCCCATGGACGCGAGACATCCGACTTCCTTCTATCGTTCGTGGACGAACTTGAAGTGTATGTTACACAGGAAACTTTCAAAAGTATTTTTATACGCAAAAAAAAAAAAAAAAACATTTTTAAAAAATAATTTTGGTTATCTTATCTTTGAATCCCCCCCCCCGATTTAAAACGGTGAACGTTATTTATGACATTTCCCATGATTCCGCGCTCTGAGCGTCAGATGTAGCCGAGTAAGCTTTCCTACGGTGTCGTTCATTATGTCAAAACATTTGTTTAAACATATGTATACTTTCCGTGTGTTATCCCACCCAATCCCTTGATCGTTTCACGAATATGACCAACGGCGATCCACCTGTCAAACATCGCGCTCCTGGTGTAAGGGCACGTACCTAGAGAAGATAACTCTGTACTTTATAGCCAGACAAGAAAAGCATCACGGGAAGTTTCAGTTTTTGACTTCTACAGTAGCCTGGATTGCTCCATAAAAAGGCATAGCATTTTTAAAAAATAAATAAATGAAGCATTTCGTAGGTAAGTGACAAATCGAACGGGCAACAGACAGGCTGATGTTATTAGAGTTAGCGCCCTTTCCCGTTCCGTCTTTTTGTTGTTGTTTTTTTTTAACTTCTTAGTTGTCTTCTCTTCTCAGCCGTCTTCAAAAGCACCGAATCGGGATCCTGCCATTTTCTTTACATCAGCCACAAGGGTACTAGCTCACAAACTCTCACGTTAGCTGGCGACTGGTGGCGCTGAAGGGCTCTCGTTCAATGTTTATCGATTTTGGAGGACAGGAGAAATTCAGCGCAATGATCGGAAACAAACAGACATCAAAAGCTGCGCGTCTGTAATGCCCTCAGCTGCTTAAGAGGACAGTCACTGCATCTACTATCTTCCTTCATGCGGGTCGGTCGTCAAAAAAAAAAAACAAAAAAAAAACATGTACGTTTTCAGGGCTGTCTCACAAGCACGAGAGTCGTCCTGAATCGAAAAATGGTAGAGTAAATGCTAACTCGCTTGTAGAAGTATATATACGTTTGATGGTGTAAAATCTTGTTTAGCCATCCTTTGTATATCCTGCTTAGATATTATGAATGGTTGACAAATACGCACAGCTCTTGCATTCAAAACTTTCCCGAGCAATAAATAGATTCAGATATTTAAAAATTAAAATTTGTATGCCCTGTTTACGACAATTCTTCCGATTATCTTCTTTATAAAAAATTCCGCAGTAATTTGTAACAAATTTTTATTTTACTTCTCCCGTTTTAATTCTTTTCACTACCACTTCGTTTTTTATGTAAATTCCTGTTTTTGCATAACCGTGTCGACTATTCTGTACAGGAAGACTAAGAACTGGTAATGAAAATAGCGGCATGGAAAGTGTAAGAATGTGGAGAGTAGTCCAAAAAGGACTGTATATACGAAAAGAGTCAAATTTGTGACCTAAAGAATTAAAGTGTAAGAATTGTCAACTTCATTTTTTTTGTTGCTGTTTTCGTTCAAATAAAGATTCTGAATAACTGAACGTCCACTGTTTCAAACTGATGCCATTGTTCGGACATTTAACTCTATTGGAAGCGAAAAAATCTGGTACTAGAGATCACAGTTTTGAGAACTAACTCTTTTGAAGGTGAAGAACTGGTATCAGAATTCACGAAGTGTTCATAAATCTAACTACATTGAAAAAAAAAAAGGAAATGGTACCAGAGTTTATATTTTGTTCAGTGGTCTAACTCTGTTGAAGTCGAACAACCGGTACTAGAGCTTACGTAGTCTTCAGAGGTAGATCTTGAAGTCGAACAACCGGTACTAGAGCTTACGTAGTCTTCAGAGGTAGATCTTGAAGTCGAACAACCGGTACTAGAGCTTACGTAGTCTTCAGAGGTAGATCTTGAAGGCGAACAGCCGGTACTAGAGCTTACGTAGTCTTCAGAGGTAGATCTTGAAGGCGAACAACTGGTACCAGAGTTCGCATAGTTTTTAGAGATAGATCTCTATTGATGGCGAAGAACCGGTACTAGAGCTTACGTAGTCTTCAGACGTAGATCTTGAAGGCGAACAACTGGTACCAGAGTTCGCATAGTTTTTAGAGATAGATCTCTATTGATGGCGAAGAACCGGTACTAGAGCTTACGTAGTCTTCAGACGTAGATCTTGAAGGCGAACAACTGGTACCAGAGTTCGCATAGTTTTTAGAGATAGATCTCTATTGAAGGCGAACAGCCGGTACTAGAGTTTACGTAGTCTTCAGACGTAGATCTTGAAGGCGAACAACTGGTACCAGAGTTCGCATAGTTTTTAGAGATAGATCTCTATTGATGGCGAACAACCGGTAGCAGATTTCGTTGAGTGTTCACAAAAGTAACGTTGCTAAATTCTTGTTTTTAACTATAAATAAATGGATAAATAAAAACATTATTGAAACTGCGTTCCTATATGCACTATCTTTCTTGATTTCTAAGATTTCGGAAAAAGATAAGCAATAAGGAAATTTTGCAGATGGCTGGAAAATGTAATTTGAGAACTATCGTTATGCACTCTAACGTTATTAAAGACATCTTTTTTCCTTAGAGACAAGCACTCTCTGTAAAAAGGGAAAGCAATATGATGGCATCATATATCCAGGAGAAACGCTTCTTAGTTATATCAAGCCAAGAGACTCGTATAGCAAGGTCTAAGTAATATTTGCCATCTGTCTCACTTTTTTGGAAATAATAGAATAAGGCCTATAGACAACACGCCTTCATTAAACTATTTAACTGTCTTTGTGGAATCACACAGGAAAAAAATAAATTTTTTTCCCCCCGTTTTTCTTAAGGCAGTAAATATTTATTTTTGTCGATTGTATTCCGTTATTCATCAGCGTGGCTCAATTTCGATGCTTTTCGCGCGGAGCGGCCTCTATTCCGCTATTTGTTCTACCGAACGCAGCACTTTCTCCCATATCAACCTGTATCAGACTATTATTATCGCTTCGTGCACTCGCGTCCTTCTTTGCAACACAGCAACGAGTATAAAAGCTATGACTAATAAGTGCGTGTAATCGATAATCTGCCGATAACAGCAATTTGCGTCCACTCCACCGATTCCAAAATTACTCGGTATAAAAAAGCATAAGATGTGTTTAGAAATACGCATGCCTCGATTTTCGTTTGTTTTCTATCTTTTTCAAGTATCAGATTCCATTCAGCTGAAACTAAAGACATAACGGTAACAGGCGCACAGTTGTTTTTTTTTACGCACCTGTTTCTTTCCAGGAATGTGACTTCTTTTTTTAGCAACTTCGCTACCGACGAATACCGGCTAAAAGATGGCCTCCGAGAACCAATAGAACTCGTCATTCTGCAGCTTCGGCCAATCATTTCCAACGCTTTATTTATTAAAGTCAGGTAAAAGTGTTCTGGTTTCACTAAATATTCACTAACACGCGTGAAAAACAAAAAAAAAAAAAAAAAAAAATTTACAAAATAAAAATCTGAAAATATAAAAGCAAAAATTACAACTAGTCTTGTCTTTCTTTCTGTTTTTTAAATACCTGTATCAGTAATCTTTCTCTTTAACCATTACTTTCATCCCACCTGGCATCACTTCACTTTTATAATAAAATATGTTGTCAAGCTTCTTAACGACCCTTGCTAATTCTTCTCTAGTTCCCTGATGACATTTTTTGTATTACATTATCTAGCCCTGCTCATATTTTCTCAGCTGGATTTAAATCAAAAGAATTCCTCTTGAACCAAGAGAGAACTTTCTTCGCTGTGTGACATGGTGCCTTATATTGTACAAATCAGCTGTTTTTTTTGTAAAAAAAATTCAAATACCGATTTGTACTTATTGAAGATTTTTGGTAGAATTACCAAATTTCCCTTCACCATCAGCACAGAAATACAGGTCCAGATGTGGACACTTTCTAGATGTTTCTCAGCTGGTAAATGCAGGTTAATTTAAATGTTTTACTTGAGTTTTCTTCTGATTTTTGAAGCACCGGATGATTAAGGGAACTTCCATAAGCAAATGTCGCTTTGCACAATTTTCTAATTACCAATTCTGTTATTATTTTTTTTTTAAATACAAATTAGCCTTTTTTCTTGTGTTTGACGGAAAGTCCTGGTTTTGAGTGGGTGTTTGCTGAGACCTGAGGTTTTAAAACAAATTCTTACTGAATATCCTCCTGGTAATATTTCTTCCTACTGTCTATCTAGCTAATGCGTCATTTGAAGTAAACCTATGCTCTTGAATCTGTGTCAAAATCTGTAATTTCCAGTGACAGTTTACTTTTGTTGATCCACTCCTTTCTTATGTGAAGCATCTACTTTTCGAAATCAATCAAATAATCCTGCTAACAGTTCTTATTGCAAGACCATTTTCAAACAATTTCTGAACTTGGCAGGCTCACTTTGACATATATAGCAATTCGCTATCTATCGTGATCACTTACTGCGCGTATTTTCACAATTCAGGATTAGTATTTTTTTCTTGAAAAATTGCTTCATCATTCAATGAAAATGCTGATGCATGGATGGTTACTTCTATACTTGGAAAAGTTATTAAGAAATTACTAGAAATCTGAATTTTCTCAGTTCCAGAAGATAATAGAAAAATCAGAAATCATCTAAAATATAATGGAATATTCCAAAATATTCTAGTTGATGCCAATATTTTATTGTTGCAAATAACACTTATTCATACTTAAATTGGTATTTCCCATGTATTCAGTGTTAGTTTTAGAAGATTTTGTATCATATCAATAGGGAAATAATTTTCATTGTTGGCCAACTGTTGTGCATTTAGATTGAAGGCTTTATGTCTAATTAAAAAAAAAAAAAAAAATTGAAAATTAACGAGGGGGCCCAAACTGATTGCCCAAGGCTGTAGACACTGCAACTGCAACAATATCTACAATTTAAAGCAAAAGTAGAAAGATAAATACGTCCATGTTTAGCTGTGAGAGAGAGTCAGAGAAGGGAGTAACAGTTATATGCATTTTCTCTTAAGAGCTTTTATAAATGTCTTTGACTGTCTCGTTGTGCGTTACCCTGAGGTACAAAACACCAGTTTCAGAGAGTTTGGGCTCTCTACCTCAACGGCATCGATTGTGAACGGAACCAATTTCGCCCATCCTCCTTAGAGTCAGGGTTACAGCTTCTTCTGAAACACGAAGTCGGGCTACAATCTTCCGCATGCAGCAGCCCCTAGCCAAGACTCCAATTTCTACACGCTTGTCACGTGACATCTCCTTTCCAGCAGCCGTATTATTCACCCGCACCACAATAGCACCACTGCCCACACGTCAATACTCCTTCTACAGGTGTGGCACGTTTTGGTTTTGGATTGGTTGGGTGATGGCCGTATCTTTACGCACTTCTCGGGGACAACAGGACAAACTAGCGAGATTACGACCGGGCATCGGTTACACCAGGACGGCTTTCCGGTTGGACTTCCGGGCAACGGGACGTTTTGGCGTCAGTCACCTACGACGACGACGACGACGTCATTAAGCGGAACAGCACCGGAAGTGAAGGCGTGGAACGGAAGAAGATTTCTTTCTCGTGTGAGAATCGACTCAATGACAGCAGAAGGAATTACAGAGATCGGCATTTACCGGACGACCACTGTAAGGGGTGGCTCGTGGAAGAACCCTCATCCTCGTGTTCTGGGAAAGGTGCGCGCTCAGATGGTGCCCTTGCCCTCTTTTAGGCTGGGAAATATTGGAAATAGTTTCCTGACGCTTTTGAAATTTCTACTCAATCAATTCCGTATCCATGTTCTTATTGGCCAATTAAGTAGATTATGATGTTAACCCTAACCCCTGCAGACAATTCCCTTAAAAGAAAGGAAAACGATAGTTGTAAATGGGCTGTTCACTTATTCTTTTCTAAATTTGCCCGTTGAGGGCCCCACGATATTTATGCAGTACTATTTTTAACGTAAGATATCTTCCGTGATACCATCGTGATTATAATTGACATCATTTTACTGTGTTTATTATTAATTTTGAATTACAAACTTACTTCACGGTTCCCTTTATTATGGTGAACGGTTAAATCAACCAGCGTTTGTCTCGGTCAAGTGGCTATTGATCATTTCTGTTCTGGAGCCAGAGAATCTAGGAGAAAATAGTTGTGTCGAAAGCGATGAAGATCTTAGCAATCAACAGAAGCAGTCGTCGTTTCTGGTTTTCTATGGACCATTCTCCGGATATAGCAAACGAGAGGGCTTGAGATTGTCTATGAAAAAAGCAGTTTGGTAGTGATAAAAAATGCAAACACCGAGTGGATTTTTATTATTATTTTTTTTTTTAACTCAAAGAACCATAGAAAACCCGAGAATAAGTTGGTAGCTTTTATGGAATAAAATGCAGTCTTTCATTCTTTGGCCTGTAACAGTCCTTTAGTTTTTCTTTACTGTCGGCCGTTTAAAATCGTCGCTGAATTTTATTGTCTCAATTAAAAACTACAATAAGGTCAAATTTTTTGAGAGAGAGAGAGAGGAGAGAGAGAGAGAGAGGATGACGTCGGTAGAGAGACAGAGATGACGCCAGTACAGAGAGAGATAGAGAGAGAGAGAGAGATGAGAGAGAGACGGAGAGAGAGAGAGAGAGATGAGAGAGAGAGAGAGGAGAGAGAGAGAGAGATGAAGAGAGAGATGGAGAGAGAGAGATATGGAGAGATATGGAGAGAGAGAGAGAGAAATTTCCTCAAACCGTTTTTTTTTTTTTTAACATGACGCTGCTTTGGCAAATAACGACAGCAGCGCCCTCTCTGGTTGTGACGTCAGCTCTTTAGTCGACCAGATTTCTATTTCTTACACGAGCATCTTTCAATATTAAAATAGAATTTTTCTGTTACACGTTTTTCGTGTAGAAAGCAATACTTATTTCAGGCTATTTTTGACATATCTATGTAATACTCGGATATTTAATATCATTGTGTGTGATTTATGTCGTGTTCCATAACATTAGCAGTGATATTTCAGTTAATAGAACTGTTTATTTTTAATTTAGCGGAAGGTTTGGCTTATCTTCTTGGTGCTTGTATTTGGAGTTGATTTAGTTACCTCCCCTGTCTCGAGGCATCTGATATTAACGTTCAATCCAAATCCGGCGACACGAAGCGCAAACGATGCAATCGAAGAAAAGCGACTTTCAGATGGCTTTGTTGACGTCTCTCGGTAAATTCCCCCCCCCCCCCCGACCCGTGTCTCTTAAGACTTGACGGGGAAACTTCAGCTAATCCTTCCTTTCCCGGATGTTTTATAGAATGTAACTGTGCGGTTATTTTCATTTTTAAGAGAACATTCGTGTTCCGAAGAGGGAACATCCGGCAGTCGATGGCAGCTACAGCCAAAGTTATCACCGAAGATGAGCGTGTTGGGAACGGGGCTCTCCATAAAGCTGATGAGAAAAGTAGCCACAGCTTTATCAGGTGCGACCAGAGGAAAACTTACAAATCATGACTGTTAAAGCTTCCAAGTGCCCAACTGCATCACTAGGTAGGTACATTGATATTTTGATCTAATGATGTTATTGATATTTTATACTTTTAGTTAAAATGTTAACTGATTTGATACTGATATTCCTAACTAATCAATAATCAGCAAAGGAAATGCAATAAAAATTGCATTCATCAGTAAAAAGTTAATATTAAATTCTATTTATGTAAAAATAAAATCGTTTTCTGTATGCATTAACGCGAGAGACTTTCAAATGAAAATTAGCGAGGATATCGCCACAATGGTATCCGACCCGTTTTTCATATAACATCCCTAGTATATGTATATTTATGAAACTTACAGTGATTATTTAACGTTTGACACTAGTTGTATTATAATCAAATATTTTCACAATGACAGCCTAGTTTCTGAGTCAGATTTCAGTTCCTTCACATCTATTACTACGAAGAGTTTTAAGTATCACAAATTTGATGCGCTGTTTTAGACTCTGTATTTTAAAATTTATCTGAAGTTAGTCCATTAAAAACTCTGTTCTTTTTTTTATTTGTTATCTTCACAGTGCTTGGGTGAAGCAAGAAACCACGTGGCTGCTAGCCCTTACCGACCTCTGGGACAAGAGGGGATTTTTTTAGGGATTGACGGTTACTGAAGAAAAGGTATCGATAATCTCCACTAGGTCAGGATTAAGAATGGTCTGTGGAAGCAGAAATGAGAGGGTCGCATTAATCGGATCAATGGGATGGGGGGAGGGGAGATATCGAAAAGCTAACACTTGAACCTGATGCAAAAAGATGCGTACACATTCCTACTTTTGGAAACGCATACATTCTTAGCGGTGCAAGTCCCGATAGGTTGGTGCATTGTTCACGTTTTTTGGCCCCCATCGAAATTATTAGAGACGGTGTCCTACATCGAGGCGGGATATCCATTCTCCTCGATGTTGCCAGAGACAGGCAGTTCTTCTGTACTGCACAGTGGACGCAGGTAGATCGCCTCTAAGGCGCTCACATGCATATTTTTCCAGGTACAGAACTAGATTTAAATAGTCGACAAAGTGGTGTGATCTCGTTCGATGGACACACACATATAAGATTGAAAGAATTTGGCTTGATGAGGCATTGCAAAAGGACCTGACAAACGTCTGCAAATATGCCAATATCGCGGAGCGTGAAGAGTGAACTAAAATTATATGATGGAATTGCACTGAAGTAACGTGAACGGTCTTAAGCCAGAGGAGTTTGCCCGATTAGAAGAACTGGGAGCAGCAGCACAGAGCAAGACAATGTTACTAATTGACTCACTTTATAAACTGTTGGCAGTATTCAATTCAGCAGCAAGAAAAAAAAAATCTCATCTTTAAATTCTTAAAGATGCTTGCCATTTTACGATAAACCCACGAAGTGCTAGCATGACTGCTTTGTGTACTTGTCACAGAGTCCTACATGTTTCTGATGTAATTTCATCTTAAAATAATTCTAAGATATCTGCCACTTTGTGACAATGATCTCAAATTGCTCGTTTTTTTTTACAATTAAATATATAATATTAATTTCGCATAACTTAAGATTAATTTCCCATTAGATTATGATCAAACCAAAATATTTTATAAAGAAATTAGTCGAGCAATTTTCTGAAAAATAATATCTCAATGAAAAATTGTATTTTCCTTTTTTTCTTCTTAAATTCAAAATAAATTACAATAGAAAATCGTTTGGATTTAACAACACAAATCAGCCTAGATCGAATGAATGCATGCGTATCTCTGCGCAGTGTCCTTGCACCGTACAGCTCTACAAACAGCCACTCGGCCTTGTATAAGCGACGGCTGTAAGTCCACCAAACCTGAAGAAACCTGTAATATTTCGGAAAAATTCAGGTGCACACATACTGGCACTGGAGCCTGAAACCTTCTAAAGTTTCTTACTCGTTCTAAGGCGCGTCACACATGCATTCGCAGACCGGTAAGTCTGCCAGTCATTTTGGACTTCAAGAGCTGATAACAGATAGTTAGTCTTTCTCGAAGGGCGGATGTTATATCGTACAACTTGCTGAGTTTACTGTTTTTGCTTTTCGTTTCTCCGAGACACTGCGACAGTAATGTTTGGACACAGTGGTGGGCTTAATCGTGGGACTTTCAGTAAGAATAGAGCAGGCTCTTGTTAAAGAGGAAATATAGAGTTTCTGTTCGCCACCTGTGTGCAGTCTAAACCACTCGACAATTTGGATATAGTCACTTGGCACAAACTTCCGCACTGGCCAAAGTGTAAACATAAATAGGTGCTGAAAATGTATTATGCAAATGCTTATTTAAATTAATAAATTTTTCGTAGTGATCTTCGAGGAAAGAGCTTTCATGTTGAAAACTAAGAGACGAATTTAATGCACAAACGTCGAAGTTGGTATTTCTCGATATCCTTCTGTGACGTCAACAAGTTTCCATAGTGACTGAAATCCTACTGCTTTTCAAGATCGTTTTTATAAAGGTCATGCAATATTATGGATTATAAACCTGTTAAAAACACTAGTTCATGTCGTTTTACTCCAGGTTTTGATAAAAATTTTACAAATGTGTTTCTTTTTTTAATAAAGCGCTTCTGAGCTCGGTGTATACGTTAATGTAATCTGGTGATACTGGCTGATTATTCAATAATTTTACGCCTAAAATAACATTGGGTTCTGCATCAACATAAATTCTCTATTACAGAAATGTAATACCATACTTAATATTGATTCCCGCATAAACTCGAGGGAAAGGTTTATTATTTGAATCATCGTGCGAAAGCAAATCGAATCCCATAGTAATTCAGTCTCCACGAGAACAGGACTTGAATGCTTTACTCGTACTTGTGTTGGAGCAGATGAGTGTGCTTAATACTTCATTTTTCTGGCTGTTCTGTTGTATTTCAAACTAATAAGCTGGTGTGAACATCAAAGTGCTATATATATATTAGTTAACGATCGTCTACGATACGTCCGCTTACGATAGCAATTAACTGGATTTTATGCTTTCTTATAACTAATCATCTCCACTCTCGCTAATCAACGTCTTACTTCTTACTGAGTGAACAGGCTTCTCCATTATCCGTTTGCTCCACAAACAATAAAAGCGAACCATCGACGGAAAGCTGGAAGTTTCCTAAACATAAACAGCGGGACGCCTTCGACAAGAATTCTGCCTTGATTGCCGGCCATCGATGGTTCAAACGACGACGAACAAATCGATAGCTGCACCACTTTCTTTGTGCTGTTCGGGCTCCGTGTCTCGAAAGGCCGCCATTTTTAAAATTTTTTTTTTTTTCAAAAAATCTAAGGCCGCGGCCGTGATGGCTCCTCTGGCTAACAACATTTCCACCAGAGGGGGTTGGTGTGGCCTTTGGGAAAAGATGTCGTGGCCTCTTCTCAAAGTTGGCAAATAAAAGGGCGCCATCTTCACACTAGTATCGATCTGATCGATCCTGATTTCAACAAGGCTGACAGTTTTCCTTCCTTGAAATCTCTGCTTCTTTTTTTTTTTGGTATTTCTTTCTTATTAATCCATTAGTTGACAAAGATTCTCTTGTTTTTAATGCGGTGATAAAAAAAAAAATAATCTCCGAATGAGTTCTAGAAGATTTGTTTTCCTAAATGAATCTAGAATCAAACACGATGTTCAGTGTCTACTGACATCTTTAAAGAAAATGCTAACGCTGGCTGATCTAATCCCAGTCACTACAAAAGGATGCACGAAATCGAACTACACACAGATCGTAAAACATTTCGGAGCTCGTCTCACAAAAGCTCTGTTCTCTAGAGTACCCCCTTATTAGACCGTTGTTTGACATTTAGGGGGTAGGGCCAGGTGACTTCACGGGTGGCTCGCTTTACGAAATCGGGATCCCTCAATATCGCTGCCTGGATTTGTGGAAAGTACTTTAAACAGGTAGGGAGATAAATGCGCGAGAGACTGCTGTGCGGATAGAACAATTCCACCAATAACAGGGCTTCAGTCTAAAGAGATGTTTGCAGGATTTTCGATATTTATTGTTAATGGCCAAGATAAATATTTTAAATGTTTCACCCTAATGTTTGGCAATCGCTGGGGGCTGGCTTCCGTGTTCATAGTGAACCTAAGGCAGCAACTAAAACTAAGCACCGATTCTACTAGAGATGCCCCATTTTGAACAGCAAACCGGAAGTAGCGATGAACTCACTACATTTTCATGTTGACTGTTTTGCGGTTTAGTTTGTTTTGTGTGAACAGGTCTGAAACCCACATCAGTAGTCACCACCCAGCCACCCCTCTCTGGAAAATAGGAGAAGCAGCGGTCTTATAATATATAATAACTATTATCGAACTCTCGCCTACTCTCACGGTGACGGCATCACGTCACTGAAATAACTGACGTGGTTTCGTCTGTCTAACGTTCTACGTGAAAAGCGGAACACTTACAACTGCTGGCAACTAGATGTTTTCACGCCTTTTGGTAGCGACATTAGCTGTACCTCAGGAGGGGGACTGATATTTGTGAAAGTGAGGAAGGTCACGTGTTTCGGTAAGCACAGCTCTTGGTCATCGCGATGTAAATGTTATGGTGCCATTATTTGGCAGCAACTGAATCCAGATCGTGCCTGGATTTTCTGATCTCCAGCAGTTCTCGTGAAACAGACGTAGGCGAGTGGTTCCCAGCTGCGTCTGCTGCTCCGTGCACTGCCTTCTCCCAGGCGATGAAAACGGATGAGACGACCAGGGATTTCATTGAAATAACCGCGCTAAGAGTCCGTCCCAAATAACCGCGCTAAGGATCAGTCCGTCCGTGCCAAATAACCGCGCTAAGAGTCCGTCCGTGCCAAATAACCGCGCTAAGGATCAGTCCCTCCGCGCCAAATAACCGCGTTAAGGATCAGTCCGTCCGTGCCAAATAACTGCGCTAAGGATCAGTCCGTCCGTGCCAAATAACTGCGCTAAGAGTCCGTCCCAAATAACCGCGCTAAGGATCAGTCCGTCCGTGCCAAATAACCGGGCTAAGAGTCCGTCCGCGCCAAATAACCGCGCTAAGGATCAGTCCGTCCCAAATAACCGCGCTAAGGATCAGTCCGTCCCAAATAACCGCACTAAGAGTCCGTCCGTGCCAAATAACCACGCTAAGGATCAGTCCGTCCCAAATAACCGCACTAAGAGTCCGTCCGTGCCAAATAACCACGCTAAGGATCAGTCCGTCCCAAATAACCACGCTAAGAGTCCGTCCGTGCCAAATAACCGCGCTAAGGATCAGTCCGTCCCAAATAACCGCACTAGGAGTCCGTCCGTGCCAAATAACCGCGCTAAGAGTCCGTCACAGATATATCGTGGAAGCGTTCATCCGTGACGCGGTTGCGAAAACAAATATTTAAGAGAGACGGCAAAGAAACCTCTGTCAACGGATCAGGGTTTCCTATAAGTGACGAACAGTGGTTGAAACCGGCGCCAGACGTTATTATCGATCTCGCGCCCACGTTAATCTTTGAGAAGGGCTCCCAATCAGCTCGTGCGTCACTCGATTGATTAATCCCGTCTGGATGAGAGAGAGAGAGAGAGAGAGAGAAAACACAACAAACAACGTCCAGCCACGTGATCTACGCTCGCAAAACTACTTCGGTTCGGGTAAATCCTGTCTGTGACCTGAAGAACCTCGTTCTCAATCTAGGGTTTACCTTGTGTGTACATTTATGCCCACGTGCCGGTCATATGATAAATCGAAAACCGTCAGCAATGGGAGGAAACGGCGGGTTTTTACTTACTGGCTGGGTGTGGCTGGGGACTCCGCACCTTTGATGGCAAGCGGCTCAAATCAGGGGTGGGTGGGGAACTGTCAGACTTTTTAGAAAGTAATCTCTTTTTTCCCCGTCCACCTGTGGTATGAAAGAAGAGAGAACCAACAGCCTAAGTACTGTATATCTGCGGACTGTATCTGATTAATAGCGCTAAACACTACATCGCACCTTTGCTTATTTTTGTCAAATGTCAGAGACTGAAGACATTAACTACAAAAAAAATATCGACCAGTTTAAAATATTTACGAAACCCATTTAAACCATCGGACCGATAATCGGTGGAATTATTCTGCCATCAATATTTTTTCTTACAGTCACCGTTATTAGAGAACCAGATTTTTCTTATTTATTTTTAAAAAAAAAAAAAAAAAAACTTTTTCATAAAATAAATTGATCGGAGTTTTGAAGGTAAATTTCCGTCATTAGGAAAAAAATGATGTTTTTTGTTGTTGTTTTTTTTGCTTTTTTTCCCAAGTAACGACAGCGAATTAAGAAATCCAATTCCATCCTCTTCTCTTGTGTGTGTGTGTGTGTGTTTAATATTTGTTTTATGGATCGAAATGGAAATTTCACATTAAAACTTGAATTGCAATTAATTGGTTCACGTGGACAGGGAGAATGCGGGCTCCGCTCTCTTCCTGAGGTTGCAGAGCGAACGAGTAGCTGAGGCGATGGCTGAACGAAAGTTTTGCTCGGTTAGGTTAAAAGAGATGCAGTGATTAAAATATATATATATATATATATATATATACGAGAAAATTTAAACGGCAAACTCAATAATGTTAACTCATCTGCTAAAAGACTAGATTAGTGAAATATTTTGCAAAATTGTAAAGCTTGAAAAGCTTAGTTGTGCTTTCTATTTGGTTAGTTAAACAACTCCTGCGGACATCAGCAGTTGATGCGGTCGTAAAGATGCTGGGGATGAGGCAGAAGAAACTTTGGGACCTAATTTTATTTCCCGAGACCTTAACGCACCAAACCTTGTAGAGGTTTGTTGTTTGTAAAGGTGAGTCTCCAGAATAGTTTCTGTTCCATCTGAACTAACCTACATCGATAGGTCGGTTGAGATTATCATCTCCCGGAGACAAAAACGCTGTTTACGACGAACAGTGCGCCGACGATTTACTGTCTGGTTGCTGACCTCGGCGGGTCACGCGACAGCACGGCAACCTAGATCTCGTCGGAACGAGAATTTCAGCAGAACGAGAATATTGCGGCGCCGACTGACAGTTCTCCCGCTCCGTGTCTCGAACGGGCGAGAGTTGAGTTTCTATCGCCGACGGATCGTGGCACACAATGCCCCTGGGTAGAAAAGCTCGCTGCGGGAGGCGACTGCTGAAGCGAATTCTTCTCAGTGGCAATTCTGGCGGAGAAGAAGAGCTGACTGACGTCACGCAGGCCGCCGGCACTTATCCGCTAGAACTGCTGTATCAGAACCATTATTTCCAGAAGACAGGAGATATCAAAGCTCGGTCGGTGGGAGGAGAAACCGGCGTGGAGACAGGTGTAGTCTATTGAGTAATTGTCAATATTTAAACGTAAGTTTATTTGGCATCTCTTAGCCAGCAAGACTTTTTCTATACATTGATCCACTGGCTTCGATTCTAAGTCTCGATAAATCTCCCGTCCCAATACGAACTTTAAGAAACCGATAATCTTATCTTCTTCCATCCCACTCGTTGCCTCCTGACCTCGCTCGCAGTCTACAGATGAATGTCGCTTTTAGGCCACTAGTGAAACAGTTTGGCGCCTTTACTACTACATCTTAATGATATTAATACAATAAGCAATAAGTATTTCGGTTAAGTTTTCAAAATATAAAAAAAGGTCCCTTACTGTTAGTGTCTCTCCAACCTAGCGATGTCTGCGAACCCTATCTAATTCTTCATTTATCTCACCTTTCGAAAGCTTTACTAATCGACTCGGATGTCTCGCACTTATCCAGATCAATTAGCGTTTGAAACGGATCGTCGTCGTGTCGTATCGACTTGTCCATCAACAACAGTTACCAGGGTAACTACTAGTACTTCTCAAATTAGCCAGTCGGTCTCGCTCGGTTAAGCAGGGGCGTGGCGTGGGAGGTTACAGTACGAGACTAAAAAGAGGCTGCCGTCGGTTGTTTAGGTGAACTATGAGTGGGAGCTGTTCAACGCCAGGAAATATTACGTTCCACAGCATCATGAAGCGAGTGAAATTCAATTAAGCATTCTGTTGTTCTTCTTCTTGCACAACATTTTATTGTAATATACTTTTACAAAACATGTCTGCCGTGTTTGCGGTAGTCGTGGGGCTATTTCAGGTCCCTGTTTTTTCAGCTGATGTTATCTTGTACTTTTTACTACCGCGCAGCCTGGTCTGGCGCTTGGGACCGGAAGTGAGTGGAAACTGAAAATTTGCAGTAGAATTAAAGCTAATGACAGCAAAGGGACTCAGTGTCGTCTACTAAACAACATTTACTTTCACCTCTGTCGGGGAAAAGCTTTACTGCCACAAACGAGAACCTATTTTTTCTGTTGTTGCTTTCATTCTAAATATAAAAAAAACAACATTAATTTTAACTGTTTTTGCTATTAAGAAAAGCAATGCCCATAAATAAGCTCTCTCTCTCTCTCTCTCGTAATGACGTCATCTCTCTCTGGTACTAACGTCGTCCCTGTCTCGTACTGACGTCATCTCTCTCTCTCGTACTAACGTAATCTCTCTATGTACTAACGTCATCTCTCTCGTACTGACGTCATCTCTCTCTCTCGTACTAACGTCATCTCTCTCTGTACTAACGTCATCTCTCTCTCGTACTAACGTCGTCCCTGTCTCGTACTGACGTCATCTCTCTCTCTCGTACTGACGTCATCTCTCTCTCTCGTACTAACGTCATCTCTCTCTCTCTCGTACTGACGTCATCTCTCTCTGTACTAACGTCGTCCCTGTCTCGTACTGACGTCATCTCTCTCTCTCGTACTGACGTCATCTCTCTCTCTCGTACTAACGTCATCTCTCTCTCTCGTACTGACGTCATCTCTCTCTCTCTCGTACTAACGTCGTCCCTGTCTCGTACTGACGTCATCTCTCTCTCTCTCGTACTAACGTCGTCCCTGTCTCGTACTGACGTCATCTCTCCTTTTCTTTTGCTAAAGCAAACAAAAACACCCTTTTCCGGATGTTTTGCAACTGTAGTATATCCAACGTATTATGAGCAAATACCTGACAATCACGAAAAATACCGAATAAGTAAATAATAATAATTCTACATAATGCATAAAAAGTGTACGTTGGGGATTGAATTTAATTCAAAACTGAATTTTCGCTAATTACCTGTGCACACCTGTCCGCGCGGTTCTGTTTGTGGATGCCTTTCGGTCGGTTTAAGAGCCGACGAGCTCTCACTGTCCGGAAGTCCAGATGTTCACGGACACCGCCGGCACTTACATCAGATGCATTAGCAAGTTCACCAATACCCACTAAGAGCAATGTTTACCTCGCCAGCGCTTTCTTCTATCGAACGTCCCGATCGATCCTCATCCTCTACTGCTGCTCGGTCGTCTTTCACCTGTCCACCCGCTCATACACTCTCCATACTGCACCAGCATTCTTCGGCGGAACACCTTCGACTCCAAGGAAAACGAGCTCCAGATCGCTGCCCCCACCCTTACTGGCGCCCTCCTCTCACAACTGCGCGCGTTCCGTACTGTTTCCTCACCCACTAGCGCCACGAGTGGCCGACGCGTGAACCAGAGAGGCGCGCCCGGGTACTCGAACGTCGGTGTTTACCGCCTGGTCGCTCGCAGACAGCGCTGATGGAAATACCGTCTTGAATCCCTCCCTTCGTCCTCCTCCCCCTCGTACCTTTCTGACCCAAGCATCTAAAAATACGTCCTAAACCCGATAATCTTATTTACTCGATGACGGTTTTATTTTATCTATAATAGTGGATGGAGACTACGAGGGTGCAGCTGCCAGGAAAGTCACCGGCTCACAACGCTGAAGGTGTAGCTGGGAGGCTGCTGAAGCCGAAGCGCGAGCGTCTAGCCAAGATAAGCGCATGCGATACCCGGAGGTGGCCGGCGGCTGAACGCGTGATCGACTGGCTCGCACTTCTCCACAAAACACGCGGATTAAAGCTGCACCTTTTATCTTCGTCAGATTCTACAGCGGGACGGGCTCCAGGGTTTGGCCCCAGTTGTACCCTCGGAGAGCCGACGGTACGGAATCCTCGCCACGGTCCCAGCCCCGCTAGGAACTGCCCGACGCCTCGGGCGTGACGGCTCAAGAGCACACGTCAGGTCATCGATAAGAAGACTGGAAGTAGTCTGGCTCTCTTTACAAGCATGATGTAAAGCTATTTAGTCGTATACTCCCTGATCAGCTTGAAAAACCAAGAACTCAGCAGTGCGAATGAGGTGCAAACCTCGGGGGTCAGCCCTTCTAAATAAGTCGGGGAAAGGTGGAAATGTTGCAAATTAAATTTAAAAAAAGAAAAGAAGGTGCAGTGACTGATGTAGGTTTCGTTTTTATTGGAGACGGAATCCTGGTGCTTGATGAGCGCCAACAATTCCTGAATGTAAAGTTTAAAGTCTGCACAAGATGCTGGAGTTATTTCGGCATCATCCGCAGCAAGTCCGATTTATTCACGGCGACAGAAGAAAACGTTTACACGCTGCTGGCCTCTCCATTCTGAGGCGAACGAAACCCGACATCTGTCATGTCCGCTTCCCACACGAACTACTCGCTCCCGGGGCAGCAGAAACTGCACTTATTGTTCTCTCCCTCCCTCCCTCGACCCGACCCGACCCGACCCTTTTTCCTTTTAGCGGTTACTGAAATACGCAGGCTCTTCCTCTAAGCTGCTGTTGCCGTTTTTCGGACGCCCTGGCTGACCCCTTACGCGGCATAGTTTTGGAGTACCGGAAGTTGGGAAGTGGCCGGAAAGCGACTCTCTTTCTCTCTCTCTCTTTTTGGATTTCTAGACATTTTTGCCTTCAGAGTCAAACACCGGAAGCGCCGTATCAAAGCCGACGCAGCAGCCCGGTTAACTCTTCCTCCTCCTCCCACCACCGCTCCGAAGTCGATGTGCAAAAATATCATCGGCAGTGAACTGGGGAACGAGGAGCTAAGCCGACGGCACTGAGAATCGTTGCGCTACATTTATCCTCTCACCCCGGGGGTCGGGTCGAGTTCGAGATCGATACTCATTTTCGGGCATTGTCGCACTACTTTGATATGGGAGGGAGGGACAGAAGTCACGTGGCTCTCCTTTGATTTCATTGGATTCTCGAAACGAGCCAATCGTCTAATGCTTTCTGGCGATCGTCTGCTCATGACGCAGAACAAATTATCCCCCCCCTCTTCTTCAGCAGCAATTTTCGATACACGATTCCACATAATAGATCCGATTCTTACAAGACAAACAAACCAAAACGTTTATCCCGCTATATCTACATAGTCCGGATAAATGGAATATATACATATTGCAACTTCTTTTCTGTTTATTCTGCTTGTTAGTATTTTGCCCTGGAGCCTATCTACTCGTTATATAAGAAATGTAGGTTTATCTAATGACTAATTTAAAATTTGGTTTATGTTTTTCAATTTTTATCTTGTACAGACAAATAATAGCTTTTGTTAGCTGGAATTAAAGAAACATCTTATCTCTTCTGCCGCTAGGCGATTAGTGGCGCTACTATTCCAGCGAGTCGTGACGTCAGATATTCTATGACCCGCAAGTAATTAATTTCTAATAAGCAATGGACGCAAAATATTAATATTTATGGCTTTAGTTAAGACAATGCTGTCTTGGTGATTTGTTTTCTTCTAAAACTGGTTACCATTGTTTAATTTCACGTGTAACAATGTCAGAGAATACATTCCGAAACCTTTTATATATATT
Organism: Nautilus pompilius; assembly: GCA_018389105.1. Classification (NCBI taxonomy): domain Eukaryota; kingdom Metazoa; phylum Mollusca; class Cephalopoda; order Nautilida; family Nautilidae; genus Nautilus; species Nautilus pompilius. The sequence continues at coordinate 312,479 of JACATO010002155.1, read as the reverse complement.
TTTTTTGGAATTTAAAAACAAATGCTACAAAAAAGAATATGACGTTCAAAAGTCTAATACAAAAGCAGCAATTTAAATGATGGAGTGCCACCGTATTTTCCCTTTTTATACCCGCTCCACGGCAACTTTAATAAGGTGATGGATTACAGAGATAATAACAGGGGTGCAAATGTTACAACAAAATAGAGGTCGGGTTAAAAGTATAGAATACATCAAGGGACTTGTCAGCCGGGAGATGGCAGGTTCGGGACTAAGCCCTGACGACGGCGATGGAGAGATATTCCCGAAACGCAGTTGCTTTTTAATCGGTTCGTTTAACACTAGGATGGGGGGGGGAATGTCTGAGCTAGTCTCCTGCGTAAAAACGTCGCCCACTTCAGCTACCGTGGCGCCACGCCGCTTATTCGACCATTTTAAAACACCGACAAGTGTTACCTCCCCTTCCAAGTCTTTCTACATCGCCGGACGCGGAGGGGCTCTTGGTGCGTTGTGGACACGTTTACCGCTTGAACTCGAGAAGTCCGTCAGAAGATTTTGACGCGTTACCATTCGCTGACGGGCTTTGGCTTTACCCTGTTCAGGATTCGCAAAAATTAAAACGGAAACCCTAGCCCGCCGGACCCTGGCCGGCCCTGTGCCCCCTTTGCCCCTGCGCGTGGCCCCCCTTTCTTTCTCGCTTCTTTCGAGCTTCCCTTTCAGAAACAACGTAATTCGTGGCTTTTCGTCGGTTCGTTTCCTTCTTCGATGAACGGCTCTACATTTTGCGACACGAAGAGGGCAGAGTCGGTTCCCGGAAGAAACGGGAAACACCGAATGACCCCTGATTGTTTTTCATCTGTCCATAACTGAGTGGTCCACATCTTATCAGCGAAAAACAGTGTCAGCGAGTCCACTCTCCCACTGGTATCGACAGACAATGGATAATTCCAAAATCGATTTCTCTTCCGACATCCCAGATGGTTTTTTTTCTCATGCAGATCAGCAAATATTGATTTCATTGTGTTTTTCTTTCTTTTGAAAAACAAGAACATCTCGTTAACGATAGGACATTTCTGTAGAAATCGTATTAACACACGAGGATGCTGCTGCCAGATAGCCGTAAGTCTTTTGGTAAAACTAAAATCCGTTTTCATCTAACCATTCAGAATTTTTTACAATTGCTTGATTTCTTATGTAAATCTCCCCCCTCCTTTAAACTGAGTACTAATTTTGGGCTTAAACATAATTTCTTCACAATCTTTTTTATCTTCGTCGGTACCTAATGTTCTGCAAGTCTAAAGAGCCGCGCATCTCTTACCAGACCAGAAACTTCCCCAATCGATAACCATTCCGAACTAACCGAACCTCTCTTCACTCTTTACCTGAACATAGAGATACAGATGAGACAAAAATACTCCGATCTACTTTCGCTTTTACATTTCCTCGCAAAGCTCTTTCAGATGTCCATTTCTGTTTGAAAATGTTACGAGGCGGAAACATTTCAAATCATTTTCCAAAATTATTATAATTATTAAAGTTCTAGCAAGAAATTCTACGCAAAAAAAACCACCAGATGTCGTTCTTTCCAGGTCTCATAATCTTCTCCTTTGGTTATTCTGAGATGCATTCGCCGTCGTCTAATGGAGTGGGCTCACCCTTAAGGTTATCTGTCATCCGCCCCGTCCCTTATTCTATCTGATGGATCGGGCTGAAATCAGTTTCGCACCAGAAAATCAGATTTTCTTTATACACCTGAGCTGTTTTGAGCTCCCCACCGAATACTCGGCCTGTACAGCGCGATAAGATCTCCTCGGGTAGCAGTAAAATCGGGCCAAATAACGCAGACCTGAACAACGCCATCGTTCAGCATCTCTCCAAAGCGGACGGCCTGTCGGACCGCAATCAATGATCTTTACCAAAAATAATTGCTATGGATGTTCATGTTTTATGCAAATGTTTACAGGTCCATCTATGATGTGAATACTAACGAGATGCATTTAGGGAGGGGGAAGAACAAATCCTAGAGCCTTGGATCCATCTATAGGATTTACCAGATGTTTCGAAACCTCATACACTGAAGAGGACCCTGCAGTCGGCTACATCTGTCCATCAAATTCAATCTCCACACTTTGGAGCAGACCGGAAATGGGCCTACACGCGATCTCCCCTCCCCGACCGTTTCTAAATCCGCAATCATCGACCACATTCGCCAACACAGACGATCCCAACCCTGCTTTTTGAGACACTAGCGTTTCTTTCGATGAGATTGGGTTTTCAGACGCCTTCCAGCATAGAAACTTTACCCAAAATTAAGACAAAAACATGGCGGGCTGTGTCTGTTCGTCGTAGCGTGAATGCGATTTTTTAGACGCCGAACGGTCGCAGCTGGGGAGGGTCTGCGAGGGAACTGTAACGTCTGTTCGGTACACTAACATTCTCTGGGAGAGTTCAGCGACAGACAGCTTGCTGCCTTCTCAAACCTGGGAGTCTACTGACACCCGTAAGTCTCTCTCTCTCTCTCTTCTCTCGCTCTCTCTCTCTCATCTCTCTCTCTCTCTTCTCTGCTCTCTCTCTCTCGACATCGATCTCTCTGTACTGACGTATCTCTCTCTCTCTCTCTCTCTCTCTACCATCTCTCTCTCTGTACTGACGTCATCTCTCTCTCTCTCACCATCTCTCTCTGTATGACGTCATCTCTCTCTCTCTCACCATCTCTCTCTCTGTACTGACGTCATCTCATCTCTCTCTCTCTCTCTCTCTGTACTGACGTCACTCTCTCTCTCTCTCTCTCTCTCTCTCTCTCACCATCTCTCTCCTCTGTACTGACGTCATCTATCTTTCTCTCTCACGTCATCTCTTCTCTCTCTGTACTGACGTCATCTCTATCTCTCTCTCTCTCTCTCTCTCTCTCTGTACTGACGTCATTCTCTCTCTCTCTCTCACCATCTCTCTCTCTGTACTGACGTCATCTCTCTCTCTCTCTCACCATCTCTCTCTCTGTACTGACGTCATCTCTCTCTCTCTCTCTGTACTGACGTCATCTCTCTCTCTCTCACCATCTCTCTCTCTCTGTACTACGTCTCTCTCTCTCTCTCTCTCTCTCTCTCTCTCTCTCTCTCTCTCTCTCTCTCCATAGCCTACGTTTACGAGCGTTCAACAGTATACTGAGGTAGGAGGAGGTCTATTCGTTTTCTCTCACGTGGTTCACTTTGTCAGCGAAATTATTTGAAACCCTGTTGCCATGAGTTCCTCTCAGACCTTTTTTTTTTTTTGTCTCAGTGTGCAGTCAGTAAGTTCGCTACAGTTGCTGAAAGTCTCCATTGTGGCACAAAGGGTCGCTAAAGCTTCGCGAATTGAATGGTGACCGCGTAAATTCTATCTTCTGTACCCGGGTTTCCCAAACTTTCTGAAGCCTTTGGTTAAGAAAAGAAGTTTACGGAACCAAGTCCAAGAAGTAGAGCCTAAACGATAACAGAGAGACGGCAGAAAAACAAAACTTCTACCCGCTGTAATTGTGATAGTTTTTTTTTATGACAGACTTTATATATAATCATTCAAATTTCAGAAATCAAATAGTTTATTTTAGAAGTTTAGAGAGAAAAAAAGAGAAAATCATTTTATTTACTATTTTTATATTATCCTAATTATTGTTATAATAAAAAGTATACATCACTAATTGTAATAATGCTAGAAAAAACAAACAAAGCAACCCTTTTATTCGTATGGTTTACCCAACGTTTGAGCATAACGATATCGTTCCATGTGCTGGAGGATATCGTTTGTCTTCGACAAAAGTTCAATATTTAGAACAATAGATGCCACCTGCAAGCCCAGATCATCTTCTACATCCACCTGTTTTTACACTTAGTTCTGGCTGCTGTATATGAAGAGAACGTTTTCTCGCAGACGTGGGTCGTTGCAAAGGGCGTGAGACATTCCACAACCCCCTTTTTTTTTGGAAGGGAGGGGATATTATAGGGTCGTTCGTCTAAAAGTGGGATACAGAAATTCGTAACGCGCACTTGATGAAACTTGGTTTTTTTTTAGTGGGAAATCATTTGAAATGTCTGTAAGTTGTTCTTTCTCTTTCAATAGCAAATTTTGACACCTTTGCATGAGAGCAACAGAAGGGATTTTGCACCCAGTACACTGCTTCTGCAGGAGCAGGGCGAATACTCATGTCAGACATAAAAAACGTTGCACAACCGAGATTTGAGCCCTGTTATCAGGAGAGATGTTTCGCTCAGTTAAGCATTCATTAAGAGTTGAGAATCACTCGAGGTGTCTTTCAGAAACACGTTCACTTCAAAGTTTGGGCTTTTCTTTTTGTTGAAATGCACCCATTTTTTTCCATTTGAACTTTGAAATTAGTTATTCTCGCACCTTGCATTGGTGCACTAAGTTCACTTAGATGTGTACGTATATCCGCCAAGTGTGCCACCTTCTGCGTCCAACATCTGTCACTTAATTTCTCCGCTAAATTCAGAAGAATGATCTGATAGGAAGAGCCTCCTCTCGACTCGTGAAATCGAACTAACGCTTTCCCAGGCGATAACCGTCGCACTTCAGAACGAGGTAATAGCGTAGTGCACTCCCCGTTTCTTCACAAAATATACTAAGAACCCTGGAACTTGGTGGTCTTGACTTTATAGAAATTGACAGTGAGACGTTTGCATATAAGAATACCTTCAGAAATAGAAGGTTCGTGTATACATCGTACAAACACAAGCCAAGCCCGTGATGCCAGCAGACCCGTCCGTTCGAAGTGGGAAACCCGCTCGTCTCATCAGTTCTGCTTCACAAGAGGCTGACAATTCCTCGATTCGTCTAGACGCGGTATTGTCGGAAAGTGGTACACTCAGCCTTTTTGTTTGTTTGTTTTCGCAAAATTTCTCATCAGTCATATACGCTACCAAATCCTTTGAACGAGGTTTACTCAAATTTTCCGCAATAGTTATGCTATTGCATAACTGACGCCATATGAAGCAACAGGTTCATTTCTGTTTTCATTACGCATACAAGTTCGAAACGAGGCTCCCCCCCCCCTCGTGGAATACTCAGAACTCTTCTCTCTCTCTCAGAGGTGGACATTTGGGCCGAAGACGTCTTTTCGATTTGACGGGATTCAGACTACTGTTACTCACTACTTGTCACGCATACTCCGCTTGGTTTGCCTCCGTTACCAGTCCAGGTAAAACCCCGGACTTAATAAAACTTTCGCCATACCCTCCGTTTTCTCACCTCTACTCGGGTTTAACTCTTCAGAAAGACAAAAGTCCGACACGTGTGATTGCGTTTCGTCTGTCTAGACATGGCGAAGTAGGAGAAACATCGGCAGCACTAGCATCTGTCTGGTTCCTGTCGTTTTGCAGCTTTATCTCCTTGTTTACCAGGTTTTACCCACTGCTCCATGTATAGGGGATAATAATGATTTTTTAAATAATCTCCCTCTCGCGGGAGGTGAAGGGGTGAAGGGGTGGGTGAACTATTTCCGAATGGCTGATTCAACCACAATAATGCATATCCAAAACACGAAAACAATAAAACAGAACAAGGACTGTAGAATTATCTCCCCTCTCTCCCAGTCTTTCACACAAAGTCTCGGGGAAACACCAACGAGCTTTGGCGGAAGTTCCTGTTCTGTAGATCCACGCATGGATCTAAAAGGAAAATACATGAACTGAAGCGTTTTTGATAACTAACAAACAACCCAGCTGCCTTTGGTTTCACTGTTGACAGTCTTAGCTCCAATCCTACTCTCCGCGCCGGTTACTTTTGTTTTAATAACCTCGAGTGAGGAGAAGATACACGAGGAAGACACTATCGCGTTCCGCTAAGCCAGACATCGCCCCACCCGGAGAGATTTCAGACGATGCCGTTTGTAAAACACAAGAAACGAGTGGGAAGATTGGCTTAGATCGATCGGACGTTGTTCTGATTGCTGGTTTCACTTCTGGTAAGACCCATTGTCGCCCATGATTGGCAGATTGGACGAGACAGCTAAAGCCGTGACTTTGAATCCTTAGCCAAAGGATTCGATTTGTCAGCAATAGCTTTTCTGTCTTCAGGGGTACAGAAGCAACAACAAAAATCAAACGCGCGCGCATTTTCTGTAACAATCGTATTACTCTTGTTTGAATGAAAATTCGATACACATCAATTACTAGGAGCGACAGCTGAGCTTTAATTTATAAAAGATGAACACAAAGAACTCGGGGAAAACAGCCAGAATCATTGCCTATTAAAGTACGTAATTAGTTTTTCTTCCAGTAATTTTCCCCCCATCCCATTGTTTGTAAAAGCGAGCTAATTTAATTGTTACTAAAAATAATTGATGTATTAATATCGAGTATCCTTAAACTCTGACTGCCGTTTTAAATTGCAGTGTATTGATTTCCAAAGACTTCGACAGATGAGCCAAATCTAGTTTTGTTGCAAAAGATTAGAAAGCGTCTTCATCAAAGCAGAGTCCATTTCAGTTGTTGGTTTCAAAGTCGTCGCTGACTGGAATGTACTACCGTTGACTTGGAATAATCGAGTAATCTTGATAAATAGGCACAGCGTGGACGTGTACACATCCAGATTTCCTGTCCCTTTAACCTGTGCGGTAGATAAGCTGACAAGCAATTTCCAAAGAACTTCACAATCAAGGATGAGTCGCAAAGTGATTCTGCCTTTAAACGGTTTAACAAAAATCGATGCAGAAATTAATTCTTCGGTTTTTAAATCAAAAGACTTCAAGCAAAGGTTCCTATCCGCTCCTCTCCAGTTATTGGTCTCGGCCCCGCCCCTCCAACCCCCCTCCCCCAGATCCTCCCTCCTCTCCGTGTCTCTATTCGATTATATTCCTTTCTCCCCACCCACAATAAGAGCCGGGAAGCGAACTGCTGGAGGAGTTAAAAACTAAGCCACATCGCTATCGCTTACCCCCCCCACTCGGCTCTGTTTACCGAGATTCCGTCGACAGCTCGGATCGGCTTTCCGCGAAGAGAAGCCGTTACGCACGACTGACGTCTGTTTATAAATATAATCCTGTTTTATTATCAGGAATCAGACTCACGCCGCGGCGCGCTATCTGACTCGTTTGATCTACGTCAGCGTCCCTCGTTCCAGATGTCACTCGCCGCGTCTGTCGCATTTTCAGTGATGTTCAGACGATAAAGAGCAGCCCGGAAGCAGAAAGAACTGCTAATCGTTTTTTTCTTCTTCTTCTTCTTCAGCAAATCGACTTCAGGTAAGACTCTATGGCTCCACACAAACAGTTAGTAGCTATTAAATATCCTCAGCATTTTTACGGCTGAAATGTTTTAACAGAAATTAAGGAGAAATCAGAAGTAAAAGCGTTAATCTTCATTTATATTGCATTAGGATAAGTAACTAGAGTTCTCTCAGCACCGGAAGTGACGTCAATACCAATTCTGCCCATTACTGTCTTTAGATTAACTCTGATACTAATCAGCTTTTGTTTACGATTATAACCCCCCATTTTACACTCATTTGAAAAAAATAATAAAAACAAGAACAACAATAATAACACAACAACAACAACAACAACAACAACAACAACAATAATAATAATAATAATAATAATAATATAATAATAATAATAATAATATAATAATAATATAATAATAATAATAATAATAAAGGAAGCCGACATTGGTTGCTAGTAGTGATAACGGAAATCAATTTAAATTAATATCCATAGACATTTACCCCAAGCCTTGTGTAAGTCAGGGTGGTTTCCTTCTGTGAACCAAGCCCAGGGGCTTCAATCTGAAGACTTCTCCATTTTAACACTGAAATAATACGAAAGATTTCACCGGGTAGCGGCGAAGATCGCTGTGAATTGAAGCCCGCAGAACTCGTAAAGTCTAAGACCCAAACTTACTTTGTCAACAAAACGTGCTCGGTTTTACACTACATAGCGCCGCAAAATCAGCAACAACAAAATTACCGACATTTAAGTTTTTTTTTTTAAAATAAATTTTATTTTAAATTAAACATCCACAATCATATCCGTCCTCTGAGGACCTGATTCTGATCACTCAAATATTTGAACTACAAATGTACAGTGAACCAGTTAATTTACTTTTGTAGTTAAGTGCGTTCGCTATTTAACTAATTACAATTTACTGTATTTATTTAATTAATTAGCAATTTACGCTTGTTTTTTTTTTATTACAAGATTACTTCTATATTTAGATGATGCAAAGAATTTTCAGAGGTTCTATATCTTAAGAAAATCAATTTAAAATTTAGTTTTCTGTATTTGAACATTTTAAAATAACAAAATGGAGAAAGAGAGAGGGAGATGACGTCAGTATATATATATACACAGGGAGAGATGACGTCAGTAGAGAGATGACGTCAGTATATATATATATACACAGGGAGAGATGACGTCAGTAGAGAGATGACGTCAGTATATATATACACAGAGAGAGATGACGTCACTAGAGAGATGACGTCAATATATATGCACAGAGAGAGATGACGTCAGTAGAGAGAGATGACGTCAGTATATATATATACACAGGGATAGATGACGTCAGTAGAGAGAGAAATGATGTCAGTATATATATACACAGAGAGAGATGACGTCAGTAGAGAGAGAAATGATGTCAGTATATATATACATAGAGAGAGATGACGTCAGTATATATATACACAGAGAGAGATGACGTCAGTATATATATATATATACACAGGGAGAGATGACGTCAGTATATATATATATACACAGGGAGAGATGACGTCAGTAGAGAGAGAGATGACGTCAGTATATATACACAGAGAGAGATGACGTCACTAGAGAGATGACGTCAATATATATATATATATGCACAGAGAGAGATGACGTCAGTAGCGAGAGATGACGTCAGTATATATATATATATATACACAGGGAGAGATGACGTCAGTAGAGAGAGAAATGATGTCAGTATATATATACACAGAGAGAGATGACGTCAGTAGAGAGAGAAATGATGTCAGTATATATATTACACAGAGAGAGATGACGTTAGTAGAGAGAGAAAGATGATTGTCAGTATATATATATATACACAGGGAGAGATGACGTCAGTAGAGAGAGAAATGATGTCAGTATATATATACACAGAGAGAGATGACGTCAGTAGAGAGAGAAATGATGTCAGTATATATATATACGCAGAGAGAGATGACGTTAGTAGAGAGAGAGAGAGAGAAAACGTGTTGAAAATTCAACAGATTCTAGAATTGATTTTCCACTTTGCTTCTTTAATAGTGGGATTTTCTCTTGACCGATCGCACTTAATGAGTTTAAATGAAACGACATTTGTTTTAATGAGGAAAACAAATTGTTAGCCTGACATCGACACCACTTATAAATATGCGCCTTCTAAAAGTATACAAGCCATCAAAGTAGAAAAATAGAAACGATATTCTCGAGATAACTTCCGCGTTTCTTTTCTCTCTCTTTTTTTTGTGATAAAGAACGAATGAGTTAGTAGTATGGTGCGAATTTTGTATCTCAATTTTTAGGACTTGCAGAACAAGAAGTCCCCACCCACCAACTCGGAAAAAGAAAAAGAGGATTGAAAGGTGCGTACAGCGCTATTTGAGTACGGGAGAAAATTCGCGGAGTTTTACCAACGAACACGTGAACGTCCCAGCGCTGTGGTATTTGCGGAAATGTTCCAGTAATGAAGTAAAGTAGCAAGCTATTTTCACTAGTGACCTACCCGCATTTCGGAACTGACATCCATGTGCATTCATTCATTAAGTTGAACTTTTTCTTAGTTTGCACAACAAAACATAGGCGACAGTAATCGATTCTAATGCTAGGGTGGAGAGAGGAGAGGAGAGCGAGAGAGAGAGAGAGAGAGAGAGAGAGATGATGTCGGCCCACAGAGAGTGATGACGTTATTACACAGACAGAGATGGCGTCAATACACAAAGAGGAGAGAGAGAGATGATGTCGGCCCACAGAGAGTGATGACGTTATTACACAGACAGAGATGGCGTCATTACCAAGAGCGAGAGAGAGAGATGATGTCGCCCCACAGAGAGTGATGACGTTATTACACAGACAAAGATGACGTCAGTACACAAAGAGAGAGAGAGATGATGTCGGCCCACAGAGAAAGATGACGTTATTACACAGACAGAGATGGCGTCAGTACACAAAGAGAGAGAGAGAGAGATGATGTCGCCCCACAGAGAGTGATGACGTTATTACACAGACAAAGATGACGTCAGTACACAAAGAGAGAGAGAGATGATGTCGGCCCACAGAGAAAGATGACGTTATTACACAGACAGAGATGGCGTCAGTACACAAAGAGAGAGAGAGAGAGAGAACGTAACAAACACCTTGGTTATTAAAATTTTTTAAAAAATATTCGTGAATTAGGTTCTTTCTATAAAAAAAATCATTTTCGAAAAGTTGCGTTATTTTAACCTGGAGAAAGGGTGGCTTCAGAGAGGTTCAAAGAGAGCCTCGAGTAAACAAATGCCGACGTCAGTCTTCCTCGATATTATTTAACAAAGAGAACACTGTATAGAAGTATAGAATTCAATTCATCTCAACTGTGCATATATTTATTATTACAGGAGAAAAGAATGAAGCAAGAAAACAACTGGGGCCCACACTAAGTCATCGGCAGGTCGGGGCAGGCCCCGCCCGGTTTCCGTCTCGAGGAACATATCTGCAAACGAGAACCAGTCCGGACTGTTTCCGTCGGCTGGCTGGAGGCGACTACAGAACGATTTCTCTGGTTACGTTACCTCGAGAACGAAGGCAGACGGTGCGGACTTCTCGCGAGTAAGTGAAGTAATTAGATTACGCCAACCACTTGCTACCCAAAGACGAACCAAATGGATTCTAGCCGTTTTTTTTTTTTTTTAAGTGGGCCAGAGTGATGGCGTTAATTAGGACTGGGGCGCGGCATTCCCCGAGCCAGTCATCACCAGAACAGCGGCTCGTGTTCTTCCGTGCCACCGCAACTGCATCTCCGAGAGGGGAGGGAAAAAACACGATTTCTCTGCTTAGAGACGATTCCTTCCATACACGGCGGCGGAGGCGGCTTCGGTTATCTAAAGAGAGCAGGAGCCCCGTTTTACCACGCAAAATATTAATAATATCCCGGTAGCCAGAGACGGCCAGTACCCGTTGCGGCGCTCGTCCGCCTTCGTTCGTCTAAAACTATTTTCCATCGGCCGACGTAGCATCTGCACTCTAGCTGTTATATATATATATCGGTGTCCAGCCTGGAAGAATGCTTTCTTTTACCAATTACCAAATCACCGCATCGCGGACTGACTTCATTTCCGGTAAATCTAGAGAAGATGAGAGAAAGGAAGAGAGAGAGAGAGAGAGAGATGAGAGAGAAGAGAGAGAGAGAGAGATGATGTCGGCGGCACAGAGAGAGAGAGAGAAGAGAGAGAGAGAGAGAGAGAGATGAATGTCGGCGGCACAGAGAGAGGAGAGAGAGGATGATGTCGGCGGCACCCAGAGAGAGAAGCGAGAGAGAGAGGAAGAGAGAGGAGAGAGATGATGTCGGCGGCACAGAGAGAGAGGACAGTAGACGTTGTCTTATTAATCATCACGTGAAATTGGTTAATACACAAAACAGGAAGAGGCTATGCAACACGGCAGTGAGGACGGATATTCTCCGTTCTGGCCGAGAGAACTTAACGCTGCCCTGCCCCCGCTCCCTTTCTTTATCCATCCCGGTGGCTGAGGGTAGCAGAGTTTAAACCAACGACCTGTCGCCGCCTCACTCGGCTCTCGGGTGGCCTGAGCCGGCCGTGTCGCCGTAGTAACTTTTACCACCGAACAGAACGATATCAGCGGTACACCAGAGCTCAGAGTTGTTACTGAGCTGCTCATCTTTCGCAAACCGATCTTTTAACTGATCTACAGAGACTGACACCATACAGGTCACAGCACAGAGAAATACGCGGATCTAAAATCCTTTAGTTTCCTTTCCCTGAACCATAGGAAAGCCGGCGCGTGTAAGACCCCTTATCTTCAAAGATTGGTTTGCTTCGCATAGTTCTATTTCTAATCCTTAGTATATTGGTCGGGTCGGTATACAGTACTTCGATCTCTTATATCTGGCTAGACAGTCACTTGGAGTTCGTTTATTTCATATATCCTCGAAGACTGGCCCCTATTTTTGAGCACAGTCGAAGACTGGCTGGCGGAATATGCACCTAATGACAGGCCGGTCACCTGGAGTTCGTTTATCTCATCACTTTGCACCTCAACACCCTGTTAATCAAACTGCATAGCAAGTTGTTCTGCATTATGGTAGATCGATTGAATCTGGGCTACAATGATCTACACAAGTCAGAAATGTAGACCTTATTCTTTGTAATTCAATTTTCACTACTTATTGCTGTCGTTTCTTATTGAACTTAATTCACGCAATCGTTTTGTCCTCGTTCAATATAATGACTATGGTATTTCGTACTTTTACATAGGTCAATATAATTTAGAAAGGTCCCTTTTTAATCGATTTCTACCGCGATTAACGCCGTTTCGTGTCGGTTCACGTGTGCTGCTTCTACATTCACCCGAGAATCCAAGCTCTGTCGGCGAGAGTAACGATAATGAGAGGGAGGCAGAAGCTAACCAACCCCTAATTGTAATTAAATGAAGTCTAAATCACTGCAATTTTTAAAATTACTTTCTTTTCTAAACGCTAATTTAAAAAAAATAAATCTTAGAAAATTGGTTTTTACAGTGGAAATAACAGCAAACGAACAGGATTTGCTAGCTCAGACCGTGTCATGTGACCAATACTGGGATCGAACCATAACCGGTTGACGTCATGAAAATGGATGAATTTCCTCAGCATCAGAATCAGTACTAGAGCTTTCGTTGTCAACCGTTGTACTGGGAATCGCCTAAATGGTTACTGGCTGGAAGCTCTCCTATAGATTCCTGAATTATACGGGCATAGTTTGGTCATTTCTCATCGCCTTATTACTAGCAAATTAACTAACCGAAGAGCCTACGTTTCGATTAGATTCGCCTTTCGTCATCCATGTTTTAAAGAGCAATGATGCCAATTTGCACTTAACTGTAAAAAAAAAACAAAACACAAACACATTACTGCAAATTAACGTCACTGCGCTGTAAAACAGAGGCGGCGGTAGGAAAAAGGGTCTTCCTGGCACTTAATAATCGACACTAGCGATCCAAGCCATTCACATAACTACTGGACTCATTATAATAACTTTATCCTTCAAAATTACTCGCCTCACTGACAACCATACTGCTTCCGAGCGAAGTTGACACGTCATACATCCTGAGCAGGAAGTCGCCTCTCTGATCGGGCATCTCGGGAAAACGACTCTTACACTTAATTTAAATAATTGATGGAATTTTAATAAAGCTTACTTAATAATCTAATTAATATAATTTATATATATATAAGCTGGTCATGCACTTCAATGCAGTTTGGTTAAGATCTCGGGGATTTGTTTGTCCTTTTCTCCAAATGTTTAACTTTGGAGGAAAAATCAACGTTACTTCATTTTTAATGGCTGACATAAAACAACTAAAAGGTTATCTTTGCATTATATCTGCATGACAATGACTGTAAAAATAAAAAATCTTTAATTTGAAAACAAGTCACGTTTCTTCTTCATTCAGAGATTTGCAGGCCGCCATTAAGCACGTGCCACGGTTTACTGCCAGTGGCCAATGTCAATGAAACTGGCTTCGTGTTTCCATGAATTACGGTTAGTATTTTTCAGCATTGAGGTCAAAGTAATCCATCGTGAAATAGTTGACAATTTTCATTTGCTTTTCAGAAAAATTTGAGCAAGACTTGAAAATTGCACATCCTGTTCGGTCCCAAGATATGAGAGAGAGAGAGAGAGAGAGAGAGAGAGAGAGGAGAGAGAGAGGAGAGAGAGAGAGAGAGACGTCAGTAGAGGGAGAAAGAGAGAGAGGGGGGAGGGAGAGATGACGTCCGTACAGAGAGATAGAGGGGGGAGAGAGAGGGGGGAGATGGGGAGAGAGAGAGAGAGAGATGACGTCAGTACAGAGACAGAGGGGGGAGAGGGGGAGAGAGAGAGGGGGGGAGATGACGTCAGTACAGAGAGATAGAGGGGGGAGAGAGAGAGAGGGGGGAGATGGGGAGAGAAAGAGAGAGAGGGGGAGAGATGACGTCAGTACAGAGACAGAGGCGGGAGAGGGGGAGAGCGAGAGAGGGGGGAGATGACGTCAGTACAGAGAGAGATGACGTCAGTACAGAGAGATAGAGGGGGGAGAGAGAGAGAGGGGGAGATGGGGAGAGAGAGAGAGATGACGTCAGTAGAGGGAGAAAGAGAGAGAGGGGGAGAGATGACGTCAGTACAGAGACAGAGGCGGGAGAGGGGGAGAGCGAGAGAGGGGGAGAGGGAGGAGATGACGTCAGAACACGGAGAGAGATGACGTCAGTACAGAGAGAGATGACGTCAGTACAGAGACAGAGGGGGAGAGAGAGAGAGAGAGAGGGAGGAGATGACGTCAGTACACGGAGAGAGAGAATTTTCTGAGTTTATTTCCAGCTTTAAAATCGACCCAGTTAATACAGTTGAGCGCTGCCTTTGCAAAGTAAAGGAAACAATATGTGAAAATCAATGAAAGCCATCTACTGCAGTTAGATTTCTGTTGCAAACCTTGACGTCAGCAAGAAACTGATGGAACCGTAGTCTTGATAGCCTGTACAATCAGAATTTTTGCCAGGACGTTACTTTCATTCAGAAGAAAGATGTATTTCTGCTAGCCACAAACGTGAGAGGAGTACATGCCCTCCCTCTGCGCACAGACGAGGGGCAAGAAGACTAAGATATAAACCACTTATTATAGTTACTATCCAGTCAGTCTCCAGAGCTGCAAATGTATTCACTCTAAATCCTCTCCTCTCGCGTACAGTATATTACCTAGACAGAAGAAACTCTCACCTCACCGAGATAGAAGAGAATACAATGGTTTTGGTTTTCTATAGATGTTAGGACGGAAATAATTTTACTGTACCGTGTGTTTTACAACAGACAAATAGCTTCATTTGTTAGCTGAAAAAATAGATAACCGCCTGCCGGGTGTCTAGCACGCGGGTAAAAATCGAAATCTCGTGTCTGATCAGAAATACACTAGTTTCCAAAAGTTAACCAACAAAAAAATAGTTTCCGAAAGGGTTAAAGTTCTACTCCCTAAATGGTCAACAGAATCCCCTCTTCGTGTAAGTATAATTTAAGGGGAAAGAAGAAAGGATTAAACGGATCAGAGGGAAGTAAATTAATAGGGTGTGTGTGTTCCTTTCCTCTGAGGGGGATACATGAACCACAGCCGGTTATCAGAGAATAATTTAGTTCTTCAAAAGATCTTGCTCTTCCCCACTGAGCATCTTCAACCATTCTCAGTGTGCTGACTGCAGCAAACTAATCCACGTTCCTACGAGAAATTCTCTATTACACGACGAGGAGTTTGTGTTGGTCGTTTGGTGAATAGAACTCTAAACAGTTTGGAAATTTTTTGTTTGTTTGTCACCTAACTTTTAGAAACAAGTGCAAAGAAAGATACTAGACATTATTTTTTGGGTGAAGTGTAATTAACTTTTTCGTTTATCTGAGAGAGAGAGAGACAGAGAGAGAGAGAGAAAGAGACATGACGTCAGTACAAGAGAGATAGAGAGACATGACGTCAAAGAAAGAGACATGACGTCAGTACAAGAGAGATAGAGAGAAATGACGTCAAAGAAAGAGACATGACGTCAGTACAAGAGAGATAGAGAGAGATGACGTCAAAGAAAGAGACATGACGTCAGTACAAGAGAGATAGAGAGAGATGACGTCAAAGAAAGAGACATGACGTCAGTACAAGAGAGATAGAGAGACATGACGTCAAAGAAAGAGACATGACGTCATTACAAGAGAGATAGAGAGACATGACGTCAAAGAAAGAGAGATGACGTCAGTACAAGAGAGATAGAGAGAGATGACGTCAAAGAAAGAGACATGACGTCAGTACAAGAGAGATAGAGAGAGATGACGTCAAAGAAAGAGACATGACGTCAGTACAAGAGAGATAGAGAGACATAACGTCAAAGAAAGAGACATGACGTCATTACAAGAGAGATAGAGAGATATGACGTCAAAGAAAGAGAGATGACGTCAGTACAAGAGAGATAGAGAGACATGACGTCAAAGAAAGAGACATGACGTTATTACAAGAGAGATAGAGAGAGATGACGTCCGTATGAGAGAAATAAGGTGAGAGAGTAAATAACTCATTTATTTATTTTGTAGGAAAAAAAGATTTAATCGCCATTTCTCTTGTAGGGAATACATTTAATTTCTGTTCACGTTCCTTTTTAGGAAGTAAATAGCTCGAGCTGAGTGGGTAGTCTGCTACTTGCTGGGTGTGGTGGTAAGACGTTAGAAACTCGTCCTCTCCAACAACGCTAGTTTCGCCAGTTGAACATGTGAAGAGAAAGCACACTGTCATTTCCTTCAACACTTGGCATCTTCTCGAAATGCATACAATTAAAAAAATTTTTTCTCTCTCTAAATAAACTAATTGCGCACAGAATAATGATAATTAGACGTAAACAAGGGTTATTTTACAACAAAGGAACGTCCGTAGCAGACAGTGAGTGACTGACCAGTAAAATGTGCAGAGCCATGTAGCCAACGCTATCCGAATCACACCTGTACTTTGATATTTCTAACCGTGTCTACCTTGTACTTTATTTTAATTCTCCAGACCTAGTTTGTTAAATAACAAGAGAGAGGTGGATACAGACATTCGGGGACTGGGTGGCAGGATGTCTCAAATCATTCATGAAGTTCTCCCTTCCTTAAAATGGGAATCTGTTAAATTCATGATATCACTGACACCTGAGTTTTTTTTTTGTTTTTGTTTTTTTAAAAAAACAGACTACTAAAAAAATGGGATTCCCTAACATCCATTCTAGTCCAATATTCCTTTCGTTTTGATTACCACGAAATGCAATGAGACATGTTATTCGCATAAAAGCAGCTGATTGATTATCCGAAAAGGTACGGAATACTTCAGTTAGGTCTTTCTTTAAACGAAGTGAGGGTTATATAAACACCGAATTAATGAGGTCGTTCAGAATGTATGGGGTCCGCGATAAATATGGGTCCAACAATAGGTGAGCCTGACGGATCTTTTCATCCTGTGAAGCGCTAGGATGTGTGTGTGTGTGTGTGTGTGTGTGTGTGTTTGTGTGTGTGCGCATGCGCGCGAGTCCTCACGAGACCACCAGGACTTTTGTGCGTGCGCATGCGCGCGAGTCCTCACGAGACCACCAGGACTTTTGTGTGCGCGCGTGCGTGAATTAACAGCCGCTACTGAACTGGAGCCAGGCTTCGCCAAGCGTAAAGTACAGATACGGGTTCCGGGTATCTATCTACCTGCAACCCACCCCATTCCGCCACCGATCACAGTACCGCACACCTGGCGTGGTTTCTGCCCCCCCAGCACTGACCCCGTGAGCGGTGAGAAGCGGGAATTCCTCCTGTGAGGTCCTCCTGCACGACGTCTTGGAAACATGTCGATCTATGTGGGCTGCCCACAATCCGCCCATCACTCTTCACCATCCCACACTCATCTGGCCAGATCTCACGCACCGCTCGTTGTCGCGTTGTTGTTGTTGTTGTTGAAATCAAGTTGTTTTTTTTTTTTAGTTTATAATCTCCACCCGAAGCGGAACCAAAATTGCTCGTTTATTTTGATGAATAGCAGAAAAGCCGACAGGTGTAGATGCTAAAACCTACTGCAATTAATTATTTTAAAACAAGTGTGCTTATGTACACCTAATGCGCCGTCTGGTTTGCCTTGTCCTCTTTCTGTCCAGTGAGTGTAACTTAACTTGTTATGATCTAATGAGCCATTTGAAGATTTTGCTGTAGCTGCTGAAACAGTTTTCCAAACTCACATTTTGGACAGATTTACCACCACGGAGGAAAGGTACGTATTACTTGTCTTAATTTTAAATAATCAACAACGCACCTTTTATTTTCCCTTATAATAACCATCAGTCACGTTACTGTAAGGTGGCAGTTTTACATCTGTGGTATATTTTTGGTTCATACCTATACTTCCTGTCATGTCAGCAGAACCTTCCGGTTTTAAATACCCTGCATCTTCAGTCAACTAATTATGAGAATTATTATTAAAATTTGTATCATCTGATCCAGATATTTGTACAGCTAAATTTTAGTCTTTTTACTGTTTAGGTATATACTACCTGCTGAATCTCTTTAAATATCATTTGCTAGACTATAATCAGCATATTTCTTAATTGTTCCATCATTATAATTAATTGGATTTGAAATATACTCTTTTTCCTAAGTTTAAATTAGACACCAAATATTCATCTCGCTATCATAACTTACCTTATCATTCATGCAAAATCTATGACATTTTTGTACGTTGGAAAATGTCCATTTAAAACTTTTTCATTTTATCGTTAAAAGCTTTTACTTTTTGCCCCAAAAATTATATTTGGAAACTCAAGTCTGCTTATAAACTTTAAAAGTTTGCACTGTTTTTGTAATATAAAGCAGAACTATGCTAAAGTTTGAGAGTACAGGCAAAATATTAACTGTTGATCATTTTCTTTTTAACTGAACTAATTTACCTTTTTTACAGTTTATTTGGGATAAATATATTTAAATTTGGTACGATATATGCAAATACAAATTTTGTACTTATTGTCCCAAATAATACAGGACACTTGTACGTAAACTTCATGTACAGTGCAGAGTTGCTTTAAGTATAAAAAATCCGTTTTTCATACTATACTTCTAGTGCTGTTACACTAGTTACAAAACCGCAAAAAAAAACAAAAAACACCCAAGCAACCTGCTTTAATATATATATCTCTTAAGGAAAGAAATTCTATTTAAATTTTTTTTCGCTTTCATAATTACTGATTTATTTGTTTCCATGACGATAAGTTCAATGCAAAGGATGTGGTAAAACATCACCCACAACTCCAGTACTAGAAATCTAATTATCGTTTTCGTCAAAAGCTTTAAATTGATAACATGATTACTGCCATAATCCCATTATATCCCAAATTTTTTTTTTTTATCTGTTGTACTAGATTACCTACATATGTTTTGTTAGCTTCATCGTTAGAATTATCAAGATTATTGAAATATTTTACCATTCTGTGATTATCTAAATTTAGATGTCTAGCCATTAAACTTGAACCATCTTGTTGTTGTTGTTGTTGTTTAAGTTTTGCGTGTTTAGAATGAAAGATGCTAACGGATTATCTTTCTGACAAAAACCAAACGTATTTACACTCATTTCGTACTTAAAATCAAATAGAACTTTTGGCGATCGTTGAGGCACTTTTAGTTAATTAATTATCTTTAAAAATCCAACCAATGGGATTATGCAATCCATCCAGATTATAAGTTAGTTTATTAGAATTTTAATTGATTTTTTTTTTTAATATTCTTTTTTTAGTTTTGTACCTTCGGTTTCTCGATAATATAGTTAGTACGGAAGATGTTAAACAGTGGTGTGGAAAATGGCCAAAAAGTAACGATGTGACATTAAATGAAAGCGAGACAGAAATAACTATTTTTTTTTAATCTTTTATTAACTTTTCATAATCCCGAATCACTTAGCTTGTCTGTCGTTGGTTTGGGCACCTCGAGAGGCGCGTCTAGAGCATGCCCAGGTTGAGAGTCAGGGTGAATCATGTGTTTTTTTTCCTTCTTTTTAAACGATCTACACCATTTACTTCACATTATCTGGAGGTCTCATTTCATCTATAACTTGTAATTTATTCATTAAAATGACTCTTAAAAATTCTATCGGCCTGTAAATTGTTAGGTTTTTTTTGTTCTTTTTAAAATAATCCTAGCAAATTCAGTCAGAAAACTGGAAACGTAAATATCCACAGTCTCTTCGTCGAATTTCAAATGTCTGATAAATGTTATTTTGCCCGCGCAAACCAACTGTAAAAATATTTTTTTTTTTTAAAAAAATTAGTTGGAGAAAGCAAAACTAAACGAATCAGAATAATAAACATTTTTTATAGCTTTGCTTATCTAAATTCAAAACCACATTCTATTTTATTCCATTTATTAGGAAGAGTATCTCAGAGATAAAATCTCCTTTTAAATATTCGAATTTTTTGCCATTTTTTTTCCGTATTAATGTTAGTGGTCTTTCCATTTAATGATTAAAGAACAGCACCAATTATTGCGATATTTGTAAAAGGTGAATTAAGTCAGAATTAAACTAAATGTCCGGAGTTCTTTTGTGCTGTTTTTTTAAAATATTTTTTGTTGTGATATCAACTACAACACACGTGGACAATTCGCCAATTTCTAGATACGAACAGCTACCACACAATCAGAATGGAAATCTCTACCTGCTGCTTCTTTCCCCGACCACGGCTGTGAGCCGGTCCTCCGAGAAAACCTGTGGTTATCGCACTTAAAGATGGTAAAATTAGTTTTTTTCCAGTGTTTCTCAGAGTTGATCAAATAGTTCCAAAACTCCAAAATGTCTACACCTTTAGCAACGTATTTTATATCGTTATAAAAATATCCATTATATCTAAGCAACTCTTTTAGTCGGAATGTTGCCATAACAACATCTAAAAAAAAAAAATTTTGGTCGACGTTCATTTAATTAAAGTTACTACCAGAAAATAGTTTAGGAAGTGAACTTCACGAAAGATCCGGCAAGAAGGGAAAATCCTCCACACCTAGTGATGCCTTGTGTTTGCGTTATGCTAAGTCTCAAATCAAAAAACCGTTAACATTTTCAACTTTCTTGTTTTTCTTTTTTATGAGAATTGAACATTCGTCATCTGAATCATCTTTATTCATCCTTAAAGTAACTCGCCACGTGCTCTCATCATTTTCTAAAATTTTTTTTTATGTTCACTTAAAAACCCACGGGAAATATATTGCGCCATTCGTTTAACAAAATTTTTATTTAAAATATTTTAAACACAACATTAAATTAATTCTGATTGTACATTTACAATTCTACCAGATGACAGAACTGCAAAAACCTGAGTATTTGCAGGATCATTTTTGGTTAAAAGCAACCTTAGGCTTTTCTGATTGTCTACTCACACACAAGAAAACAATAATAGAACAGAATTTTTTTAATCAATAGGTGTAACTTGATTACCGGAAACCACATCATCTGTCATATCTCATAAAAACTTATGTTTAAAGTCTATCGTTTTTTTTTTTTTTAAAAACAGATTTCTCCGAAATAATTTCTTTTAAAATCTACATTTAGTTCGAGTGCTGAATATTTATCACTATATAAAAGGCCATTATTGTTCGTAAGTGAACAGTTATTAAACATAGAAGGATTTTCTTCTTGATTATTATCTCTAGCGGTTTGAAATCCTAACAGACATCTAGGCATTTCTGTTGCTGCTGCAATAGTCAGCCTCCTTTTCAAAATTAGAACTTTGTGGAACTGTATTCGAATCGCCATCTTAACACATTTTAGTTGCTGCTCATCAGACAATTCTATACATGCCATATATAGTACTATCTTCAATAAGTTAATTTTTTTCCACCGCAACTCCGTTTGCACTAAAAAAATGCATCATTACCTCTCCTCATCGTCAAAACAATTTGATTCTTCTTTCCATTAAACGGTAAATAAGCCTCATTTTTTTGGTTTTTCGACTATTTTATATCCAAGTAAATCATTTGGGAAAATGAACATAACGTTTGAGATCTATGTTCATTAATAAATCAACTTTTTATTAAATCAAAATCTACAAGAATCGAATTAATTGATAAAATTCTAACGAATGTATATCACTCTCATTAAAACCAGAAGATAAAGAGTTCAACGGTAATAAAGTTCTTTAACTATTCTCTACAGAAAAATAAACTTTACAGTTAGAAGTAAAAACAATAATAGATTTTAAAGTAGCGCTGTTAGCTTTAACAGTAATGTAGCAGTTTTTATTGCTTGAATCTCAGTGTTTATTACTTATCATTTGGCATTGAATTTCGCAGCTGATTCGTGAGTTCTTACGAGCCTGTTAAGTCATTTTAGTCCAAATAGTTCGATTATCACCACTAAATATTTTTTAAAAAAGTTATTTGTACATTCAACATTTGAAAAAGAGTAACACGTCTTAAGGCTAATAATACTTACGGTTAGATTTTTCGTTACTAGCCTAATTGGCTTAAGTATAAAGTGTGGCTGCTCATGAACCAATGACATAAAAAATAACAGTTTCCCCCATTTATTTAAGCGAAATTTGGCACCATCGCTTATTCGTTAAACCCGTATTTTAAGGGCTACTTCCATCGGTCTTTATGCCAGTTTCTATCAGGTAGACTTTAAAAATTGAGGTTAAAAATATAAAGTTTTACAATTTCTGGTTTAAATTCTTTATATACATTTTAAAAGATTTCCTTGTTTGTTTTTTTGCCTGTCTTATACTCTAGGTTTTGGGGGTTTACCGAGATAATCTAAAAATTATTTCAAAGATGTGAGACTTTATTCTTATTTTTTTGTGAATATCTTTTTCTGAAAATGTTATGGATGTCCCCCATATAGCAGCGTGCTCGAGTCCAAATACAAATATGTGTATAGTCTATTAATAGTTTCATCAGATTCTTTGTGGTGCTTAAATATTACTCTACGAAAGTAATTAATAGGGTAATTTGTTAAAATAAGAGAGAGCAGACACGTGCTACCTGGTGTAGGCTGTAATTCCATTTGCCGCCCGCTAATGGCTGCAAAATCTGATTGCGAGCGTTTCAAATCGTCTGGAAAACGGCCCTTACCTTAGTATTCATCTTCAAATAGACCACTTTCGCTTATAGTAACTTTTATTGTTATTTTCAACTAAACGGTTTATCAAAGAGCGATTGTCAACATTTAGTGAGGCGACATTCTGATATACATGACAGAGAGAGAGAGAGAGAGAGGAGAGAGAGAGAGAGATGACGTCAGTAGAGAGAGATGATGTTACTACACACACACACAGAGAGAGAGTGAGAGTGAGAGATTACGTCAGAGTAGAGCTGATGTCACTACACCAAGAAGTGACGTCGGCAGAGAGATGGCGTCACTACACTGAGAGTGAGAGATGACGTCAGAAGAGAGAGATGATGTCACTACACCAAGAGGTGACGTCAGCAGAGAGATGGTGTCACTACACTGAGAGTGAGAGATGACGTCAGTAGAGAGAGATGATGTTACTACACCAAGAGGTGACGTCGGCAGAGAGATGGCGTCACTACACTGTGAGTGAGAGATGACGTCAGTAGAGAGAGATAATGTTACTACACACAGAGAGAGAGAGAGTGAGTGAGAGATGGCGTCACTACACTGAGAGTGAGAGATGACGTCAGAAGAGAGAGATGATGTCACTACACCAAGAGGTGACGTCAGCAGAGAGATGGTGTCACTACACTGAGAGTGAGAGATGACGTCAGTAGAGAGAGATGATGTTACTACACCAAGAGGTGACGTCGGCAGAGAGATGGCGTCACTATGCTGAGTGAGAGATGACGTCAGTAGAGAGAGATAATGTTACTACACACAGAGAGAGAGAGAGTGAGTGAGAGATGGCGTCACTACACTGAGAGTGAGAGATGACGTCAGTAGAGAGAGACGATGTTACTACACCAAGAGGTGACGTCGGCAGAGAGATGACGTCACTACACTGAGAGTGAGAGATGACGTCAGTAGAGAAAGATGATGTCACTACACCAAGAGGTGACGTCGGCAGAGAGATGGCGTCACTATGCTGAGTGAGAGATGACGTCAGTAGAGAGAGATGATGTTACTACACACAGAGAGAGAGAGTGAGTGAGAGATTACGTCAGAGTAGAGATGATGTCAGTAGAGAGAGATGATGCCACTACACACACACAGAGAGAGAGATGGCGTAACGTGGGTGTCTTCCACGCCACACAGTGAACGTGGGGTTTCCCCTCGATACGGTACGCTGAAAACCACCGTGTGTGTGTGTGTGGTGGCGCCATCTGGTTTTGATTTTTATTAGAAAACTTTTCCCTCTCTCCTTTAAACGCCCAATAGCGGTGCCTGTCATTCCTCTAAGCGCGAACGAATGTTGCTATTTGAAGTCTCTCCGACGAGTTACCAAAATCTGCAGGAAAAAAGAAATGAAGAACCTGGCGGCCTTTATCCGGATTAGCTGTCAGCTGGGAAGGCGAGGAGCGGACCCGTCGCTGTACTGGAACCGCTCGCTGCTGCTGTGGGCGCGCGCTCCTTCCGAGCCACCGACCTCATCCGCTGGCTCTGTGACGACGACGGAGGCCAGCCCCCCCCCACTGAGATCCACGGTATAGGAATTACTCTGTGGGCGGCCGGCTAATGATCCAGACGCCCACTCACAGTACGCAGCCGAGAAAATCGATACGCGGAGATTGGAAAGTCATCCCCGCGGATCGCCTATGCAGTTCCAAGAAAACCCGCAGCGTCGAACGGGCGATTTTCCTCCGGCGGGCACGGAACCGGAGAAGCGAGCAGGCCAGCGACAGATTCGAACCGCCATCACTTGTCGGCTCCTGCGTTTTTTTTTTAAAAACGCAACCGGTTTAAACCGGCGAGAACAGACCGCGCGCGCGCGCGCAGGAATTGGCAACCTCCGTTCCCCGCTCTTCGCAATAAACACTCCAGATGAGTCAGTCAGCGCCGTCCGTTCTCCAGCCCGCTTCGCGTCGCCGATATTCCACCAGACCTGGAAATTTCCTTTTTATAAAATCTGAATCGAATTGGCGAACGATGACTGAGAACCATGACAACACGCATTACAGTAGCTTCATACTCGCCTTCCTCTCCCCCCCTTTTTTTTAGTGCTGATGTGAAGAGTTATGAGGCGTCTTTGCTATCAATTTTAATTTGACCGAGAATACATTTTTTCCTCATTCACCAGATGCATTATCAGTCTTATGCAGACTAAATAAACCAAAGGAAGAAAAACGTCAAGAGAGATTTAATGTTATATATATATATATAGTTTTCGTGTGGCAATTTTTAGATATTTATTTTGTAGGAGAAGTGCGCCACGTTTATCTACATGCGGGGCTATTGGACACAAATAAAATTCAAACAACTTTCCTGATTCGCACTATTTCTTTTTCTCTGCAAAGTTACTATCCTTGGACCACGTGCCGGTGATATCATCTCTGCAACTTTACGAAAACCTACCATTATATAGAAATTTAATAGAGTTACCATCTTATCGTTATTAATTAAGCTAGCTGGTAAACTCACATTTCGTGTTCTCTGTCGCCATCATCAGGGTTTGTGCTAAGGACAGTATTGGCATTAGCTTTATTTAACCAGTCATTGTTAGTTAACAGCTGTCATTGACTCTAATATTACTATTTATTTTTTTTTTGGCTTACAGCGGCAAAGACGGGTCTCCCCAGCCTATTGTTTGCCACAAGTTCACACCGGATTGTCCCACTTAAAAACGTTAAACGGCTGTTTTGATAAATCTAAAAAATTCCTATGAGAATCATTAAAAAAGAAAGGAAAGGGATTACAGTGAATAATAATGAAGCAGTTATCTTTTTTGTCTGTTTGTTTCAGAATGTTTTAAAAACCAAAAAGAAATCGCCCTTTTTAAACAACGTATTAAAGGACACATATTTTAAATTTATCTTCAGATAAACTTGGTAGTTTTTCAATATGCAGAGGATGACGGGAAATCTCGTACGATCGCGCAAACACGAGAGTTTGTTTGTCATTGCGAGATCTGACCACATCTGATCGTTTGCACACTCTAGCAAGAAAAGTCAGATTTACATTCAATCAATGGGGTAGCTGTTTAGCATTTCTTTTTTTAAACCTTCAGGAAAAAAACAAAACAAAAAAAAAGTCGAACGCTACTGGTAGAAATTCCAAGTGAAGCGTACAAAGCGCGGCACTAGGGAGACCAGTATTACACAATTACATCTTCGCTTCAAAAAGAAAACGATCGGCAGGACACGACAGGAATCGCTGGAAAAACATATAAATAACAACAGGTTGCTTGGTTTAAAACTAGGTTTCTGGGCCCCAATGCTTTTCTAAAATAAATTAAATTATGATGACAATAATATATATATATATATATATATATATATATATATATATATATATGCAAGTCATGAAATAAGGAATTTTTTTAAAGAAAAATTATTGTTAATTGCAGCACGAAACAGTGCTCAACAGGGTTATGACGACTGTACTCAGCTAAAATCGAGTGGGAAGTAGAGAGAAGACGGGACCTCAGCCCCTCTCCCTTCTGAATCAACAATTCCCTCTTGGGTTGTCGGCCATTTACGACGCAGAATCAATCACAGCAGGCGGAGCGGTATCATTCGCGCGCATGCGTCACGGCGATAAAGAACCAGCCCCACCGCTGTGTATCATTGCGTGGCTCTGCGTGAATTTTCTGCATCTGGAGATCTCTCACAGCTATTCCAAAGGCCAAAGAAATATCCATGCCACCGAGGAAACGTCTACATTACACTTATTACTAACAACATTCGTCCGCCCGGATTTTATAATCCAATAACTAAAAATCGAGATAAAAAGACGTTCGCTGCTTAATTATTATTATTATTCTTTTTGGTATTTAAAGAATTTCTCTGAAATTACAAAAAGAGAGGGAGAGAGAGAAATAGTTTAGGGTTATAAAAACCTCCATTATACGAATCACTACACCGCCTCAGATACGCCGAGAACAATAACAACACCGGGTGTTAATAACGACAGAAATGCCACGGAATTATACAAATCCGCGCTTTCCATTATACAAAGCGGTCTGCTGTAGAATTCCGACAAAATTGTCAGCCGGGTTCTCTTTCCTTTCAATCTCAGCGCCACGGCGAAATAATGCGGCGGCTACGTTATTATCTACAACGTTCGGGGAGGGGAGGGGTTCGTTTACGGCCGTAACAAGCCCGACATTTGGAATGGGCGAGGGATGGGTTCGCGTGGCGCCTCTCGGGTTGGTTGGTGGTGGACGACGAGCGCCCGAGCCGGAATTCTCCCTAGCACCGCCAGCAGTCGGACGGATTTTCTGTGAGACGGTGCCGCGCTCGTCCGGTGTTCGGAATGGACGAGGACCACACCATCCCTCCCCCGGGGGGGGGGGTCGATTTTGATTTTTTTTTTTCGGTTGAATCAGATCTCCGCAATCATCCCAAAATAGCGGAGTCAGACCAGTGACGTCATTGGTCAGGATGCCTAATGCTGAGAAACGTTTTTGCTCTACAAAGGGAAGAAATTGCAGACTTCGGTCACCGAATGTCATTCCTTTTAATTCTTTTTATTAGCGATGCTACATAATAAATGAATTATAGTATCTTTCTTGCACCAGAGGGCGTTCCAGTAATCATTTGAAGATGGCCGCGGAAAGAGTTCCTTCGTGGATAACTAGATAATAAAAAATGTCAAATTTACAATTTAAAGTAAATATCTTTCTAAATCATCTTGTTGACTTCATAATTTTATTATTATTATTATTATTATTATTATTATTATTATTATTATTATTATTATTATTGTTGTTGTTGTTATTATACACTGGGTTTAAATCGTTTTTGGTTTGCTTCATTGGGCAATTTAAGCCTTCGTCAGCGGAAATTAGCGTAACAGTGTGTAACTGTCGTCACCTGAGAGACTTCCGAAATATATAAATGGATATACACTCCTCTTTAACGATACCAAGATAATTAAATGTTGTAATACTTACAAACACTGGCTGACCGCTTTATTAGGACCTATGCGTCCTTTCGGATTTGGATCTGATCTGTAGAAGCAGATTAGTTTGACCACCCTGATGTGCCAGGTGATCCCTCTCTATATGACTTGGGCAAGCATATTTGCAGTCAGTCTAACAGATATTGGGAAAGACAAAGACATGACGGCATTTAAAAGAGGCATGAAAGTGCGTGCACATTTAGCAGGTGGCACATTGGCCAAGACAAGGAGTTTCATTGGTCGGCTGCTCCAAGACATCTGTCATTCGAGTTTATCAGCAATGGCAAAAAAGTGAAGCAGATGTCTGCTGCAAGGGGAAAACTGTGGCCGCAAACAAGTAGAAACAGAAAGACGAGAAAGGTGGTTAGACGAGATAGTAAAGTGCAACCGCCATCAAATAATAAAGAGAAAGGCATTCGATGCAGGGAAATGCACATAAATCTACAGCCGTACCTCGCGAAGAACGTTGCAACGAATGGACCTTGGCAGTGAGAATGGTATATATAATTTAGATATGAAAGAATTTACGTCATCTCTCGAAATTTGTATTTCAGTCGGGGGACACCAGATCGTAGCATATATACAGTAGTAGTAGACCACTGCTCACAGTTATCAACACGGAAAGATACCTCGCGTGGTCTGACGAGTCGAGCATCTGAACCCTACAGCGTAGTCCCGCCTGTCCACGCCCCTGGTGATGGAGTCATCCTTTGTTCGCATATTCAGAGTCCCCTGTCACTCTAAAAGACAGAATGATTGCCAAAGCTTATCTCAAAATCACTTCTGATCGATGATTCATGTATAATCTGATGGGAACGGGGTATTTCCAAGAAGACAAGGCTCTCATCCACCACGCCCCAATGTACACGAGCATTTGTGGGATAAATTTGAAAGACGCATTCGCCTGCACCACGCCATACACTGTACGCCACGTTAATGACTGAACGGGGAGCTATCCCCGCCGGAGATTTCCCAGCACCTTGTGAATTCTATCCCACGTCATGTCGTCATGGCTGTTATTCGGACATAATCTGGCCAGCCAGCGTATCCCTTTAAAATGTGACTATGACTACAATTTCTGGGTTTTCTGGCTTTAACAAAGTAGCTTTCACGGTCGGCAGGTTTGTCTAACTGGTAACTAATGGAGAAAACTGTAGAAATTTATTTCGAGCAGCGACTGACCGCGAAGAATGGCTTCCCAACCCGTAAGTAGAAGGTCGCACGCCAAACTGATGTCCCTGGTTTTGTTAGTGGAAAGATGTATTCGGATTTAAAATCCTACTCCTGAAACTGAGGCGGTATGGGTGGCGAGGAAACAAACAAGATGACGAGTACTGACTATCTTACAGACGTTTGGCCAATAAAATGCTTCGGCCACCAGGTGACACGTTCATACCGAACCTAAACGTGCAGTACATTGACGGTCATGGCTGCGGACTCACTAACAAAGTACCTTATAATCAGTTTATTATAGCAGAAAGTTAAGTATATCTATAAAAAAGCGCAAGACTTAACAAATCCACATTTACAAGAAAGAAAAAAAAGATGTTCGAATTTTTGTCGCTATGCACTTACGGCCGCCAGGGTTAGCTTATCCGTCTTACTAATCTTGTTACGTTACGGTCACACCTGATACGAACGGAACCGGAAATATTTTTTTTTTTTTTAAACGTGAAAATCTGCGTATCAGCCAACAAAAAAAAAAAACAAGATTAAAACAAGAAAATTAAGAAGATAACAATCTCTTCTCCTATTATCGACAGAAGTTATTTCGGCCTCGCAGTGATGCCGGGTAGACTGACAAGCCTGTTTTTCTATCCACACAAATAGACGTCGAGTGGTCCGAACACACTTTATGCTGCTTCGAACACGCGTTACATCTTCTTTGCCGTAGATAAGACGCAAGAGTGAGTGCGGTGGATAGGGTGACTTCTTTTTTAAAGGACAGTGAACTTAATCCGGTGTGCATTGTCGTCGTGAGATGCTTGTCCTTGCCGCTGCATCTGACAACGTTTTTTTGTCTCTTTTATTTGTGCCAGGGGGTAATAACTTTCTTAATTTCCGTGGGATCAACCAAGTCCCCGTGCCTACATCCTACAGAAGCCCCCTCCCCCCTCTGAGCGCGTTTCTTATAATTTAAAGTCGTACAATGTGATGTAAAGCGGAGGGCGGGTATGTCTCGCCTTCTCACGGGACTGGGGATCGTGGAATTATGGCAGACCGCTCGCGCGCACAAGAATTTAGATGAGTTCTTGTTGGGAACTGCCCCGTATCTCCCCTGGTCACACGGCGAAACATGTATTGGGCCACACGTTGTTTTAGTACACAAAAGTGAAGACAGACCACGAACAGAGTCGATTTCAAAGCCATCAAATGATATTAAACCCTGGTCCACAAAGTGAGTAGAGTGCGGAAAAACAAAGCGAAATTTAAAACGTTTTCACTCTTAGTAGGAGCCAAAGAAATCTCCATTCAGTTGTTTATTCATGTATCCATGTAATGAGGAATCTACTTGTCAGTTTTTGTTGTTTTTATTTTACTTTGTAATATGCGCCTGTTGGTAGAAAATACACTGGTCATAGTTTGCTTTTTATTTAAAATGAACTGTAGTACTGTACACTATTAAAAATAACAGGTAAGGACAATTTACTGTGGAGAGAAGTCTCTGTTTTATATAGATATACACATTTGTCTCTCTTGTGTGTGCATTTGAGAGAGAGAGAGGAGAGAGAGAGAGAGAGAGAGAGAGAGAGAGAAGAGAGAGAGAGAGAGAGAGAGAGAGAGACGTACGATGTATTGATGTATTGGCTGCGTGGACAGAGGTAAGTGATAACACGATATGCTATATAAAATAATGTTCGTGTCTATTTATAACCCGACTAATTTACCAAATAACTAAATAATTTACTGCAGTAGCTGCCCATATCATTAACTTTAAATAAATTTCAGTAAATACAATTTTTTTTGGTATTTTAAACATTTATGAGTGGTGTCAGAATTCTCCCGTCAAGAAGCATCATGGGCCTCAGTTGTACAAGATGATGAGTTGTTGTACGGTGTTTCACGTGGATCTGACGTCACTCTTTCTACCTTTACTTCAGGAGAGCTGAAAAATACAAGATGGCGGTCTTGAAGTATCGATGTGAGAACACTTATCTGTTTATGATGTGCATTCGTTTAATTGTGATCAGTAATCTCTTTTCTCATCTATTTTTTCCACAGCGGTTGTCGCGTGGACGGATCTCACAATGATGTCTTTCCCCGACCGCCCAGGTGTACGTCACTAGAATTCAACTCCGATCTCATCGCCTAAATTAATTAGTCCTTTGGGAAGCGCCCTGCTATTTCATTTGCAGGTGGAAATTAACTTTGGCTCGAATCATGCACGAACAGCAATGGACTCCAGGGCCGGCTCACTCACTCACTCACTCATACATGTCCGCCGTCTTGCCGTTCGGTCCTTACTCCAGTATTTCCATAATTTTCTCCCCATCACTCGACCTTCCCCGTATTTTAACTTTTCATCCTTCTCTGATTTCTCTCATTTATTCTTTTCTTGGCGAGCTCTTTATCGTTCATTATCTAACCGTAACATTTCCTCCTCCCCCCGCCTTCTATTGCAGATAAATGTCTTCAAATAATTTAGCTCTCTTCCTAATTATCCACTTTACGTCCTACACCATCCTCTTAAAATTGTTCCATTTGGCAATATTTCAAAATATAAAAAAAAAAAATCTTTAAAAACATTTTTAGAGGAAATTTTGCTACTTTTGATTTAAACAAGAACATATTTGTTTGATCGTATAAATAAACGATTTAGCTAAAATGTTTTGAATTGTTTTCAGCAAGAAACGAAGGTCCTAGTTCTGTTTTAACCTGCAGCCTATTGCAGTGTCGTTCTCTTTTCTTTTGGCGTTATCTCGAAGATAGATTTCGATCTTTTGTCAGTACTAACGTATGGAGTCGACGGACAATTACATATAAATGCATACAAGTTCTGCTTGTAAGATTATTATAATTTACTCCTCTATTTAGATTTTCTATACAGCTCTCGTGACTTCATCGCTTCACGCCTAAACGCTCTGATTTCACAGATTCCAGCAAAGCCATTATGGATTTGTACAGATCATTCTTCGAACTGTAGCTTGTAGAAGAGACGGGAGGCTAAAATGGAATTCATGGCGCTTCAACAACTGCCACAGTAATATTACTCTCTTTGTCTGATGATGAAGATCTATAGAGAGACGATATCCGCCCGCCCGCTCGCCACGCTAAACCGGGCAAACTATATCGTCTGTTACGCTCCCTTCAGCCGGTTTTTCTTTTACACAAATTTGGTTTTTCGGGGAAATCCAGATTAGTGTTTCAGAACAAAGATGGCTACCGGCCGGCTGCATGTCCAAGCTGTGCAGTGGTTAACAGATTTTAAAAGAACAATTCTCCCCTTTACTAATAAGTAGGTAACCCCGTTGCCTACCTGATTGACGTCTTCCGAGAAGATCTTTTAAAACCCTTTTATAGCTGACAGCTGAGGAATTATCATTGTTTCTTTTATTTAGTAAGAAAAATAGATAAATATGATGCCTTCGGGTGCTTATTTTCCCGAAAACAAGAATTTCATATTAATGTAGATCTTCGGGAAATATCTTGATCCTTTTGTTGAGTTGTTCGCTGACGAACCCACTACAGTCGCGAGGTTTAGACGGAAGTGGAAAGATTCTAGCCTCTGTCTCAATCAACCTGTGACTAAATGACGTCACATTTAATTAATTAACAGCATCATCAACCAAGGATGATCCTCATTTCCTGGTCCGCCTTCTCGACTTGACTGGACCGTTGGATGTTTGAGGTGAAATCCATAGTTTTAATTTCATCTCAAATGTTTCAATTAAAAAAAAAACAAAAACAAAAACGGCTCGGTTAGGTGAAGACTAGGTGTCTAGCAGTGATCTCTGTGTAATTTTACATTACAAACCTTCACTGGTCGGACTTCTTTAAAGAGCTCAGTCACCTTATCAGATTGAGAGGGAGGCCTCGTTTTTCTTCTTAAAGAAATTAATTCAAAATCAATAAAACAAAACAACAAAAAACTAGAGGGGTCTGTTATTACCGTTCACGAGGAACCAGGAAGCAGCTGCACGTTCTCGTGCTGATACTAGAATATCTGCAAGTCGCCTGTCAAGTGCTACACGGTGAAGCCATGTGGAAATATTAAAAGAAACTACTGCCCCACACATATACATGCTACGACAGCATCTCTAAGTATGTATTTTCCTGACTGACTTTCTGAACTTACATTTCGCATTGAAAAAAAGGTTTTCAACAATTTTGCCTTTAGCGTATTATGATGACGTAACATGCACTCCTCGCCTCGTTCTAACGAGGGATCTTTCGGACTTGTATCTATTATGATGACGTAACACGCACTCCTCGCCTCGTTCTAACATGGGATCTTTCGGACTTGTATCTATTATGATGACCTAACATGCACTCCTCGCTTCGTTCTAACGTGGGATCTTTCGGACTTGTATCTATTATGATGATGTAACATGCACTCCTCGCCTCGTTCTAACGTGGGATCTTTCGGACTTGTATCGTGATGCATCCCGCGAGTGCTTGCTGGCATTATCAGAAGCTGGTTTCTCAATACACCGAAGGTCCAGCGTCATATAAAAGGTAAATTTTTCCTTTCTTCAGTAGTCTTTTTTATGCGTGACATTTTAAAATCTTCACTTCTGATATTAAAATTTATCTTCATATCGAGCACTGATAAGAAACTTTCAAAAACGATCAGTTTCTTCTTCTTCTTTGTGTCTTTTTTTTAAAGTTATCAACGTACCGGGGGAACGATTCTACGAAGGTAAATTCCATTAGCCCATTCTCTTAATTGGTTTACCTCGTTGCCAAGTGTAAGGCAAATTTAAGCAAACAGCGAAGTAGTTTAGAAACGTCAAAGGATCCGGCACTTGAGACGTAATCAAGCCCGAAGAATGGCGAATACTTTGCTCTGCTCGGCTCATCCATCAAACTATACTTAAAAAAAAAGAAAGAAAAGAAAAGAAGAGAAAAGGCGAAGGAAATACACAAAAATTCTGACACATTAAAGAAAAAATTTTAAAAAGAATTAGGGTAAGGCACTTAGATGGCAATAAGTTCCATCGGTCATTCCCTTTCTGGAGGTTGTCGTGTCGAAATCCGTCAGTTGGTAGGCGCACTACCCAGTTACTAGGCTGACAAAGAGATGCAGTACGACTGTTCTCCAAGTTTTATCTAAATGATTTCAGTGTTTGGTTAAATGGTGAGAGAGACCACCTGGTCACAACGAGGCTGTGAGCCATTTTCTGCGGTGTATTTCCCGGGAACTATTTGCAAGAATAAAACAAACAAGCAAGCTCCGCAGTTACCCAGAATTCCCAGCAATGCAACGCTACAGTAGCAGACCCCCCCAAAAAAAACTACCGTGTCGTAGTCTTCTCTCCCTAACTCGCCAATCACGTGAACCTTTATTTCTGTCGTCGCGTCATTCGTGTAGAGGGAGCCACGGGTTTTTCCCGTCACAAGCTCGGCCACTGTCACGGGGGTCGGTTTTTGACTTCTGCCACAGAAGAATCCGCAGTTCGTTGGGAATGGGGAGAACGATCACATACATCGTGTCGCCAGACTATTTGTCAGCTAAACTCTGCTACAGGTGGGCAGATCAGCGGCTCTCGGAGAGTTGCATTGTGGGTTTGGCTTTCCAAGCTATCGGCGGACAGACTCTCTCTTTATATAAACGACAAAATTCTGTAAATTTGATTCCCCCCCGATTACAGAAGACGCCGAGCGACCGACGTTTCCGGCATTTTTTCCCCAATCGAAAATTCCAGGCGTAAGGATTCCAT
Organism: Nautilus pompilius; assembly: GCA_018389105.1. NCBI lineage: Eukaryota > Metazoa > Mollusca > Cephalopoda > Nautilida > Nautilidae > Nautilus > Nautilus pompilius. The sequence goes on along the minus strand of JACATO010002155.1, from coordinate 277,862 downwards.
TTATTTTTGAAGGCAGTGTAACCGGCTGTGACCTGTTTTCTCTTAACTTATTATTTCGTATCGATTGGTTCCGGCTAAGAGTATTGAACGGATGTCTGGTTTGCTGTGTACCTAGTAAATCCCAGACTGCTTAAGGGAAACCGATAAATGGAGCAGCGGGTCATTGTGTTAACGGTCTGCGGGGCCAGTTTTTTTCGTGATCCGGTGTGACCCCTGTCCGTGGCCGGCGACGACGATTACCTTCGGGAGAATGACGGGGGTCATTGCTGCTGTTGGTCTCTCTGGCTGAGTTTGTGCGGAAAGGGCGAGGTCAACTGAGCGGTGTCCTGGCTGACAAACCGTCCTCTTCGTCCGCCTGCCGGTTAAACAACTCGGGGACATAGCTGGCGAATCTAAGGCCTGCACGCGGTAAACCCCGTGGGTGACGCGGCTATTCCGGAGCAAGAACTGTTGCGCGAGTTGTCGATAAGGATTTAGAACTATCGATCGGTCTCATCCAGGCCCCTCCCCTTCGACTAGTCAGGGTATCTGTAGCGAGAGAGAGAGAGAGAGAGAGAGATCCCTCCTCATATCACTGCATTTCCGCCACCGTGACGATCGCGCCGAACAACAGTGGCAGCAGCACGGTGCCCTCCCTAACGCCACCACAGGCTTATCCTTCCGCCGGAATAGTCCAGACGTAAGTAACTGTCATAAAAGAAGGGGAAAAAAAAGATCAGATGCAGTCATTGGACCCTTGTTTACCGATAACAGCTCCTTGCCCAGACTAAATTAAGTATAACAATGGCATTTGCTCGAAGCGGGACCAGGATAGTACTCCTGCACCGTGAAATCGGATTTGGACATCCGGTTTCTGTCCTATAAGGTCAGAATCCCTTGATGTGTATACGTATCTATGTAAGTCTACGAACAATAAGGCCAGCGAAGCGATCCACGCCGCTCTGTCGACTTAGCTCACCCACGGCGTTCCTAACACAAGGGGAGTTAGCTGTTCTACTCTAGGAATGCTTTTGCCATCGTTAAAATATACCAGGGAGCTGTTCGCTGGAGAAAGTGTGTCGACAGATCATCAACCCGCGCTTCTTCTTTGCTCATTCATTTAAAAATGTGCTTGTGGTGAAGCAGAGAAGGGCATGTGGACTTTGTATCTCCATATCTCCGTCACCGACCTCATCATTATTGCCAGTCGATTCCAAGTCAGGAGACGAAATACGTGCGTAGCGACACCATTATTTGGTACGTCGAAGTTAGTGCCGTACTTAGTTGCTATTGTTTCCCTAAACACTTATGATACTAGATACAATTGTTATACGTTGACGTTCCAATGCACAATAAGTTGTTCACAATCTACGAGAACAGGTGTCTACACCTCTGTTATTTAGCATGCTGAGTGCAACGAAGTTTCTACGGATAGACGTCCATGTGACAGTTGGAGGTGCATATGATCTGCGTACAAAATGTGCACACCTGGTCTACATTTATTCAGGCCAGTTACCTTCATATGGGCAAAAAACAAAACAAAAAAAAACATTCATGCATGGCAAATACTTAAAAATGGCTCGACCTCTATTTTAGCCTACAGAATTAGTGTGTCTAACTTTATCCAACCATATGTAAGTTTAAGGATTTTATAAAACCTTTCAAACATTTATAGAAACTGTTCACTTCACGAATATTTCACCTTTCTCATTTGCATGTATTTTCTTTTTTTTAATACAAGAATTGAGCACTCAAACCAAAAACCTGTCTGGCATCGAGAAATTGAGAAATATTAAACATATTACTTATACCTTGGATATTAAACCATAAAATCACGTTTACACGTGAATACTAAAGTCTGTGAGGGCGTTTCTCTATCTTATTTCCCCATGTTCATTGTGCTGTGTTCAACATCGCATTATATGATGATCAACTGGAATTTTGTTCCTTTTAGAAGTTTGCATTGATTTAGTTGAGTAAGCGACACCGAGTCCCGCCACCTACCGACCAATTTCGAGTTCTATTTCTTTAAATCTTAATTTATTCGAAGAGTAGAAATGGAGCAGGGTCTCACTTTAAAAATAAATGAAATATTAGTTTGAAAAAAAAACGCGATATATATATCATAGCCAAAGTAACCATCAAATACAAATGAATAATAATAATAATAATAATAATAATAATAATAATTCGGTTAAACCGTTGTCCTGGGAGATGAATAAAAAGTTTACGTACATAATGCTCATTCTCAGTTAAAGATTAGCTTTTTTTATGAGAGAGAGAATAGGAACAAAACAAACACAAACAAATAATAAAAGAAAAATCTCTATGGCCACATAACTCAATTTTCCGCTGGCCGAGTGATAGCCATTTTAAAATTTGATTTTCTCTCTTCACACTGCTTAGACCACCAATGCAGAAGATGAGACAAACTGAATAGGAATTCATCTGAGGCCTTAACAGAATTATCATTCGAACATTTTGATTGTCTTCGCTTTTCTCCTCTCCCCCCCACCTCTCATCAATTTACACCACTAGTCTAACTTACACGGGTCCAAGCCGGATTTATTTAATGATGACCAAGTTCTCAGGGAACGGCTTCGGTTGCACAGTTCGTATTTACTAAGTAGGTGTAAAGTGAAATTAATGTTCAGAGTTCTATTGTGTGACGTCAGCAATGACCTAGCGTAGTGACGTCAACCATTTGTCCCCGGTTTAGTTTTATTCGATTAAATTCAAACAAAATTAATTTTGTTAATGTGTGTGTGTGTGTGTGTGTGTGTGTGTGGTGTGTGTGTGTGTTTCTTATCTCTGACAACAACAAAAAGGAAAAAAAAAAATTCTCCACACTAGTAATAATACTTAATTGCATCAGTTGGGGAAGGTTTACGAGAAAGGGGGATAATCCATGAAAAAATATTGAAAACACGGGGTAAGCTGGCCAATAACCATCTTCAGTAATGCTTGCAGACGTTAGAATTGGTAAAATATTTTTTTTAAAAAAATGTTGCTGTCCCTTCTCACTTGGCGACTGGAAGAGCTTTTCACCGACCTATTTTAAATTCCGTGAAAAGGGTAATGTGACCGAATTATTGTAAATATGCAGGGATGACTGCAACACCACAGAATGATATGATTGTGTATCTCACTCCGCACGGCTTGATCTCCTGCCTCTAGTTTTGCATTAACTCCCTCCCATTTTGTTAAAATTACCTTGAAAATTTTATTTATTTTTTTTTTACAGAGAGGGAAATGTTACATTTAAAAAAAAAATAATAGGGACTACGCTACGAGAACATATATACCATATATCGCCCATAACTCAGAGATTTATTAATTACACTATAATTCGAATCTACAACGCTCTGCGGGGCCGCGGCCATATTCACTATGCCGTCGTGTCGTATCGAATGCGTTCTGCGAGGCTGTCACAACTGGAACCCGATATCCTTTCTGCAATGATATCATGCTTAAATGCGTCCCCACCCTCCCTAATATACAGCTTTGGCTGGAAATTTTTTTTGCATCACCCTAGAATTTTCTAATTTTGCTTGATAAAGTCGAATTAAACTTACAAAATTTGCATAATGGTAAAAGTTTTCAGAAGCAAACGCATTTAGTAGGGGCCATGGGCACACAGTCACGCTGTATGAGCAGGATCCGAACGTAGATTTTGTTATTGTTAGCGCTGAGGTGATGCCAAAACTCTTGGGCCGCCATGGCTGTAGATACTGGCCCTCGTCTTGATGCGGTCTTCCGGCGTCACACCATCTACAACTGTTGCTCACCACCATTTTAGTAGCAGCGATATACTAACGAGGACATTAAAGACTTGGGGGGGGCAGCAGGCGGGTTGATGAAGAGACGGCGATTTCATGTCGGGAGGATTAGTAGGCGGAGAAACACGGAAGATGAGAGAGAGAGTGAGAGAGATATGACGTCAGTACGAGAGAGAGATGGAGATGGAGTGAGAGAGATATGACGTCAGTACGAGAGAGAGAGAGATATGACGTCAGTACGAGAGAGAGAGAGATGGAGATGGAGTGAGAGAGATATGACGTCAGTACGAGAGAGAGAGAGAGAGAGAGATGACGTCAGTACGAGAGAGAGGGTGAGAGAGAGAGAGAGATGACGTCAGTACGAGAGAAAGGGAGAGAGAGAGAGAGTGTGTGTGTGTGTGTGTGTGAAAGTGACAGCAAACACTGCTGTAGTGACCAAAGAATAGTAGTACCGAGAAGGACAATTTCCTGAAGTGACGAATTCATCATCACTAACCACACTTATACGTCTACGCCGGAACGTTGTTAGGAAAAGCGAATATATGTAGTACAGTACTGGACCAGGAGCAACAAGTGCAGAACGTGTGCTAAGAGGAGATCCACAAATTGAAAAATGGTTACATTTAAAGAGACGATACATAACATATTATTTTTTAAATCTGTTTTTATTCGTTTTAAACACGTAGCATCCGATCAAAACCATTTTTTATTAAAAAAATATATATATATATAACGGATAATTTAAAAGTACGAACTATTTAACTTGAATTTATAGCTAGATTAAGCCTCTTGTTGTCATTAAATGCATTTACAAAAAAAACTATTAAGTTTTCAAAACGCGATATGCCACGAATAGAGATGGAAATCCTCTTCAAACATTTTACAAATTAAAAATCAGAAAAGAATATCGCGTACAGTTCTTCCAGGATTCCTTTAGAAACATGAGATACAGTTGGGGGGGGGCGAGAAAAAAAATGGACTGAATGGGAGTAAAGTTATTTCCTCGAAGATATCATCATGCTACAGGTTCAGACGGACCAAATGAAAAACTTGATAGCAGCTCTGGTTTGCGTATAATTATCTCCCCTAGTGTGAGTTTGTCCATAGTGTAGGACGCCAGCTGCCATAACTGCGAACTTACAATGGAAATATCCCATATTTCGCACATAAGTCAATTTATCATATATACTGTACACATATTACTTGCGATCATATAAGCAAGCATATGACTGTCCGAAAAGCTCCACATTGTAGGGGGGGGGAAAGAAGTTTATTTTAACCCTTTGTCACGCAAAATGTTTCCCATCAGTGATCAATAAACACTATCCTCTCTATACCTGAAAAATTATCCTATCGGTGAGTCCACGACTCTGTCCCCCCCTTATCCTCTTCCCTGTTCGTAGAAGTTTTTGCATGGTCGCGTTTGTGGCGGCCAGAACAAAAACCACACTCATGCTTTCTCCTTGAAGAAAACCAGGTGCAAATCGATGATAGAGCGCGCGCGCGCCCCCTCCTCCTCCTCTCCAGCAGCAGAAGCCAACTTATCTTCTGACTGATCATGTAGCTTTGATTTTGTTGTCGTCAGAAACAGTGCGCGGAAGTATCCGGAACCATGTTCGTGATGTCACATCGGAAGATGCACGTCGCGAAATGGTTCTAAAGCCGCCCGGTAGGAGCGTTCTCGCTGATTCATAAACGCCGAGAGGCCTGCGGGCCTGACCACTATCTGTTCAAGGGCACGAAACGAACCCTCGACTCGACACAGAAACCATTTCATCAACAAAACAAACAAACAACAACAACAACAAAGTTAATGCCGCAGTTAAAAGCAGTGCTACCGGTGCTGTCCCCAGGTAATGTAGACGGCTGGATATCTATCTATCTACATCTGTTTCGTGTCTTTGGTACAGAAATAACGATAATATTCCAGTTTTTTTGTGGGGGGGGGGAGATAAATGATTCGCGATAACTGTCACGTTTGCTGGTGTCCATGTCTGATTGTATCACTAATTAAATTAAGTTTATTATTAACTTAATGCGACTATTAATTTTAAGAATAAAACAAGCGATACCATCACATTCTGAATAAATGCCAAACGGCCCTGCCACAGTCAAGCCCGGGAGAGATCGGTGTTATATAACCTCGATCAGGTGTATCAGCAATAATTTCAGAGACTCCTCGCTATGGTCTCTTACGCCGCCGTTAAATAAATTCTTAAAGGAAAGTAAACGAATTACTAGATGAAATTGCAATTTTGTTCCACATGGGGTTTTTTCTTCTTTTTTCTCTCTCTCTCTCTCTCAGAGAAATTAGATGTTTTCTGGCTTTAAGAAAATTGTACGCTATTAAATGAATTATTACGGAAAGAGAGAGAGAGAACCGGTAGTTAATAAATCATTCATTTGGTTTTAATTATCGTAAAGCAAGCTTCGATTTGGTGAGAAAATTATGCTCCTCTGAAAGAAAAACCACATAATTAATAGCCCTTAATGAATAATGAATCATCTTCTCTCTACCTAGCCGTCTCTATATTTAAGATAGTTCAGCAATAGCGCTGTTAAAACGAAAACAACAAAAGGAATTGTGCAATACACACGTATTTAGGAAAAGACATGCGCGCATTAATTGAAATTATTCAATTTTCAATGCCTTCATCGCGATTGTTGAGCTTCAAAGGTCATTTTATTTAACATATGACCTCTTGCGATTCTCGTTTGACGTAAATTCTCACGTGTTTCACATGCTTCCATCGGCCAAAGCTGTTAGGTACGACAGATATTTATCATTAATACTGCATGTTACTTACCTAGGCTGGCTGCGTCGTGCCCACTCTCCCTTCTCGGTCAGAAGGTGTTTCAGGTCCTCTTAATCCACGGCGTCGCTTATCGATCGGTAAGAGTTGTTAGCTTGTGTCTCTGGGTTTCTAACCAGACGGAAACTTAAACGTTTTGATGTAGGATAGAGAATTTTTTATTTCAGTCCGGCAAGTGACGCAAGTGCTCGCTGTCGTTTATAGGAAGCGAGACTGCTGAGTGCACCAATAGCCGTCGGCTATAGCATAAACAGTACAGAAATTCTCGCTTTATTATTTAATAATAATAATAATAATAATAATAATACTCCGGGTTTTTTTTTTTAAAAAAAAACAATTTATTTATTGAATTTCTGAAGTACCGGTTCGCAGTAATGTGAAATAAGCCAGGCGTGGTGAATGTTATATGCCCCGAAACCCCTTCTCTCTCTCTCTCTCCCCCACCAACCGTCACATATTCACGTACAATTCCCGACCCCCCCTCTCTCCCCGGGGGGATGAAGGAGAAAAAGAGAGGGAAGAGGATAATAGACACACGGGTGGGATGGGGGGGGTGGATATACGAGCGGCTGATGATCTGACACCACCAGCTGCCTTCACGAGAAAGTGATTCGTTTCCGGAAACTAAACGGCAGGAGGAGAGAACGAGACGATGGAGAGGAGAGGAGAACAGCTGGGAGCAGCAGCAGCAGCAGCAGCCGCCAGATCGCTGAATGACTGGCACTCGGCGTCGACCGCATGACGTCAGAGTTTCTGGAGCGATAAGCGAATGAGATCCGGAGCCAATGAAACGCGTGGAAAATGACGTCACGCGACCTTACACTGCGAAGACCGTACAGGCTCCCTGACATATCTCGGTGGAGGTAAATGACTGCTTTATTTCTGAAGGCATTTTTGAGGGATTCTACGTTTTTTTTGGGTAGGAATTAACGGTATTATTTTTCCGGAGGCGACGGCTCAGAACAGCGCCCGCAGTCCCGGGGTCCGCCTCAGCCCGGCTGTAACAGGGTGAGTACTCAGAGGGGGGAAAATATGGCTGCCGCCGTGGAGAGGAGAGATCGTCTTCAGCAGCCCGGTCGGGGGTTGATGGAGGTGCTGCTGGTGGGGAGGGGGAGCGGAGACGGGGGAGGAGGCGGAGGGCCCTCCCCGTCCCCCCAGTTAACTCCAAAGAATGGCGAACGCCGATGACTGATCGGCCGGCGGCGATGAAATTTTACGGGGTGGGTGACTGGGTACGACCGGGAGTCTAACGACGGCGAGGGGGGGAAGCCGCAGGTGGTGGTGGTGGTGGTGTACGGATGATGATAGTGGCCTGCGGGTGCGGTCTTCGCTGCTTCTCGGTTGTGTCTGTCTGTCTGTGCGTGTGCACCCAACGGTCTGGTCTCGTCGGGTGTCCTCTCCGCATCTGAATATAATAACCTGCTTTCTCGACATTTTTCTTCCGTCGTGCTCTTCCTTCCTTCCTTCCTCCTCCACCTCTCTCTCTCTCTCTCAGGATCCTCGCGGAGCCAGGTGGTGCCGTTGTCGGTGTTACAGCTGGCGGTGCATGCAGGCATCGCTTTATCTAACGTCTCCCTCTGCTTACCGACATGACACCCCCCCCCCCCCCACACACACCACGGGGGTCTGTTTACGTGTATCCGTGAGAATGTATCCGAAACCAGCCTGGAGCGGTTTTGCTCTCTCTCACAGAGGAGAGAGAGAGAAACTTGTATGAATCCGTCTTCCCGTGGGGGAGGTGGACTTAGTCGAAGCGCTGGCTAAAGTTCATACGCCGGTTTATCATCCGAAGTCAGATGATAGTCTTCCCGCAGTAACCAAAGTCGACCCGACTCCAGGAACCTCTCCTACTTTCTGATTGTTTCTAACTTGACGGCTTTGTCATGATGATACCACCACCACCGAAGTGTAGACACCATCTGGTCTTAGTTTGGATAGGTATCGTTGCATAAGGTAATTAATTCCCAAGTAATTGTATAGCTGACCCCTCGCTAAATGTGATCAACGTAAAGAATTTAAGCAGAAATAATGCTTAATAATTAGAAAAAAGAGTCGCTGGCTGCGTACACAGCCCACTAACTAGGACCGTATTTATCTGTACCTCGATTTAGGACAGTGATATAAATAGTACAGATATGAATAGCATTTTATATGTTGAACCAGTTTTGGAATATCGTGCTACTATCTGACTTAAGCTTTTCCTTTTAGGAAGTAAACAGTTCAATTTTCTTATTTTAGTCACCAATACACTGACACTCACTCACTCACACGAGAGAAGAATTAATGCCCCTACTATCTGACTTAGGCTTTTCCTTTTAGGAAGTAAACAGTTCAATTTTCTTATTTTAGTCACCAATACACTGACACTCACTCACTCACACGAGAGAAGAATTAATGCCCCTACTATCTGACTTAAGCTTTTCCTTTTAGGAAGTAAACAGTTCAATTTTCTTATTTTAGTCACCAACACACTGACACTCACTCTCACAAGAGAAGAATTAATGCCCCTACTATCTGACTTAGGCTTTTCCTTTTAGGAAGTAAACAGTTCAATTTTCTTATTTTAGTCACCAATACACTGACACTCACTCACTCACACGAGAGAAGAATTAATGCCCCTACTATCTGACTTAAGCTTTTCCTTTTAGGAAGTAAACAGTTCAATTTTCTTATTTTAGTCACCAACACACTGACACTCACTCTCACAAGAGAAGAATTAATGCCCCTACTATCTGACTTAGGCTTTTCCTTTTAGGAAGTAAACAGTTCAATTTTCTTATTTTAGTCACCAATACACTGACACTCACTCACTCACACGAGAGAAGAATTAATGCCCCAACTATCTGACTTAACCTTTTCCTTTTAGGAAGTACACAGTTCAATTTTCTTATTTTAGTCACCAATACACTGACACTCACTCACTCACACGAGAGAAGAATTAATGCCCCTACCCCATCGTACTGTGTGAGAAATCAACAAAGTAATATTAAAGTAGATGATGCAGAGATGGATAGATCTACGAGGGGGGGGAAACCCTGTTCTGCAGGCTCCAATTGTAGCTGTTAACTTCATTTTTATAAGGATGTGCAGCACTAAACTCAATAGAACAGATCCCTGGATAATTTAAACTCAATCCTGCCCTGAATAATTGATGCAAAAACTGTTTCTCTGTTTCAGTTTCAAAGATCTTTAATTTTTAAAAAAAATTTTTTAAAAATAGTTTGATGGTAATTATGTTGGAATATTTCTTTTTTTTTTTTTTTAAATTGTCGTTGCACACATTAAGAGACTTTAATTCCTTAATTAGAAGTTTTGGTGTTTTTGCCATTTTTTTTAAAATAGCAGTCAAATTTTACATCTTGACTTGGCCATGAATAGGCAAGCAGGCATTAATATAGTAGAACTAAACTTTCTCCAGCCGATATTCTGTATGAGCTAAAACAAGACTAGAAATTAAAACTTTCATGTGGTAAAGAACCACAACAACAGTATAAAATGATTTATAAAAACGCTCACTTGGTATCTTTTTAGTATTGTTTACTTGTATTCCAATTGCAGTTTCACTAATATCCAGTTCAAATTGTGTAGAAGAGATGACTTATGCTGTTGAAACCGTGAACACAGTAGCAAATTTGCCAACATGGTGGCAAAACATTGTTTGGCTGTTGCTGTACATGCTTTAGTGTTTTTTGATTTTGCAAGTCTGTTATTTGAAATAGTGAAGTCATGTTGGGCAATCCAGAATGTATAAAATGTTGATCAGAATATTTTTAGTTTCCTAATGAGTTAGAACTGCATAACAGATGGATTTTTAACTAAAAACTGTTTTCATGTATTTGTGTAGTCAGCATTTTTTTTTTACTGATTTCTGTTTACTTGCATTTATTCATTTCATTTATGAAATTAACTAAATTTGAAGGCTCTGGCACAGCTAACCCTAGTTCTGTGAACTATCATTGGGCATAATGAAGACATTCATTTGTGACTATTGTCTGTTGGTGTGTTTGTGAGTATATTGTAAATACAAGTACAGTATGTACTATTATTTGCTTTTTCCTCATTCACTTGAAGTATTATATCTATTCCTAATTTTCAGATCTAATTGCCAAAATATTCTCATTCTGCTGAATAACCTATTACTAATGATGCAAATAGACGTATGTACTGCTGCTGTATCACTGAAGTGGATTCTTTTGTGTGGGGACTAATTATACATAAACTTTGGAATGCACATCAAATTCACACACAATTTACACAGGCATTTTCTCAACGTCTCCTTTCTCTATTAGACTAAATTGCATAGATGACGATATCACATTCACTATAGTTGTTTTGCATAAGTGCAAAGTTTTATGAATAATATCTAATTTGCATGTATCTGAGGGATCTTACATCTATGTATGACAAATAAAATGCTTGTATATTTAGAAAACAAATAATGTGCAAACTACTTAGGTCTGCTAAGGTACTCCAAAAGTCTTATCTAGTGGTAGCTATAAAGTTTGAACATCTATCTTCTATTTCTGGATATAATCTATTTTGCTGTGATAAGAATCTATTACTTGTAAGTGATGGATCTTTTGAGTTGGTATTTTCAAATTTATCTAGGAACAATGCCCCCTGTTAATTTAACAACAAAGCATATGCCATGTTGCTGGACTTACCAGCATTGCATTTTAGGCTTTTGATATTTAATTTTCATATTTCTAGCCACATTAGTAATAAACTCAACAGCATGTATTAATATATGATAAGAAAATTAAATTGAGGAGTTTCAGTTGAGCAATAAAATTGGATTTTCTTCGTCTTGCATTAAAAAAAAATATTATCTAAAGGGTGAGAAAAAACCTAAAATCCATTAAAATATTTATATTTTAATATCTCTACCTAGCTTTTTCATCTTGGTCATTACATTTTAGGGCTTGGGTCTAAATCTTCTGTTTCTAAAAGTCTTTTTTAAAACTTAGCTTTGGTTTTTTTCCACCAAAGATAGTGTCAAAGAAGGCTTGATACTCTCCCATAAATTTCCTTATGATTAGTTAAGCAGAGAAACTCTAAAGGAGTGAAACTCCAAAAAAAACAGTTTGGTATATTACTGTTTTCAGGGTGACTTGAAAGACATTTACACTAATCTTGCCAGGTCATTCATTTCCAAGTTGTTGCTCTAATCAATGGTGCATTGAGCCATTGCTTAAACTGCTTGTGCATCAGAACCTATTAGATATTAAACTTTTAAAACTAGATTCATGAAATGCTTGACTTATTAGAACTGTTGAACCCAGATTTTTAAATGACTTTAAAATGTGCTATATACCTACTTTTGAGTGAGCAAGGAGGCTTCATATGTTGAAAACATTTTGCTTGTCGCTGACATGTTTGTTGTGACTAATATATCTGACATATAAAATAAGCTTTATAACATAGCCTGTATAGTAGAGATTAATGAGATCTTTTAAATATTTGCAAACCTTAATTCTGTTTTTATCTAACAGTAAAAGTTTATCAATTGTTTTTAAATGACTTATAATTCTCTAAAATATCTAAATTTTAAATTTCTTTTAGTGACTCTTGTTTTTTAATTTAACATTAACAGCTTTTTCCCATGTTTAAAATTGTAGTTGTTTGGTGTTATTACTGATTCTTAGATTAGCAGCTGATTTTGGAGTTTGACAAATAAAACAAAACAAGTCTTGCTGTTAATGGCTAGCCTGGTTTGGAGAGATATACCATTTTGGGGGGGGGGAATGGATCTCTAAAACAGTTAGGACAGCAAGAACTACACTGCTGGAAATCTGAGAAATTCTGTCATCAGGCCAACACTGTTGGTATGATAAAGATGCCCTATGCAATGTCTGCTTCATCTGACCATTTTTCAAAACAGCAACAGTTGAAGATTGTTTAGATTCTACAAACAAGTGTGTGTAGTGTTTTGAGATTTGACATCTATTAAGCAAAACACCTTGCCAATCTGTCAGTGCATTGATGACAGATGGCTTGGTGGGGAGCTTGGACTTCTAGAAGTTGTGCATATTCTATTTGGCTTGGCCAGGTTATTCATACCTGCAGTGTTACATGCACTACGCTAGTGTAACTATCTTGTGAAACCACAGCAGCTACTCATAGGCTGCTTAGTTCAGCACAACTACAATCAGAAGCATGGGTTAAATCTCTTCAAATTATACTAGACAAGTAGATTTAAATAATTCTAAAATCATATAAGCCTTGAGTTTTCTTCTTTTTAAATAAAACTATATTATGAAACAATTTTATCCATGGATAAAAATGTATCAACGATTTTTGTATGAATTCATTTTCAAATTTTCTTTCCTGAATTTTGACTACCTATATTGATTTGATGCAGAGTGATTGCCATCTTTACCTAGCTGTTGCTTAAAGGTTTTTAATTAGGCTACATGCAAAAGTCTTGTGTAAAGACAAATTACTAGGGTAGAGGGTTTCACTGTCACTTAATCAAATGGTAGGGTTGAAGAACTCAGATCGATGCTTTCCTAAAAAAACAAGATACCAAAAAGTACAACAGTACAGTTTGCAAAAAAACAATGAATCAATAGATTCCTGGAAATGAGAGATTACATTCTGAATATGTTTCATTTGTGAATAAGTAAAGAATGAACAGGTTCTGGTATTATTAAAATAGGTGGGAGAGTTTTTTTACTATTAAAATGAAATTAACTCAAGTCTAGAGTTACTTGTAGAAAATGTCTCTTGGAATACTGAAATGAGTTGTTCCACTCGTACCTTTTTTTGCTGTCGATATTTTCAGCCATGTTAGTGAGACTGCTAGATACCCAGGCAGCAAGTCGCTTATCTTCGAAGATGAGTAAAACCTTTTGACAGGCTCTTCCCAAGTAGTTAGGGACAATCTTTAAAAAAAAAATATTGTGAATTCATAGTAAAAGCTTAGCTAGTTTTCTTAAAACTAAAGTTAAGCACATTGAGCTATTATGTTTGAAATAGTATTTTCTTATGCAGTTAGATTGGCTTTGATGGTAGAAACTGGCTTGAGCCACCGGACTATACTTTCCTTCATTCTACAACTTCCCGTCCACCTTGAACGTGCTTTTCTGGAAAGGGTTTATTAGCTGGTCAACAGCATGCTGAATTGTTCTATTGTATCTTTTTTGTTTTTTTACTGCAGTCTTTCCTATAGTGATTTTTTTCACCTAGTCTCGCAGTAGCCAAACTTGCATGATGTGAGACTTGAGAAATTAATTAAATCTTGTAAAGAGCTAGAACAGAGAGGATGGATTCTTCTGCATTGAAAAATTGGCTTGTCTTTATTATTAAAACCTTAATGAATGATGAATTTGTAGATATTGAAACTGTATTTAAATCTCAGCTCTTAAAGCAAATCGAAACATTTGTTATGCTTTAGATGACTTTTTTTTTGCAAAAAAATCAGATTTAAAATATATTTTAGCAGTTTTATTTTTAATCCTTAGGTTAAATGTTTTTTGGTACTTTGAGAGAGATCCTGGATGCTATTTCATGAGCTAATGCTTAACATTTGAGTTAGGAAAGACATTCCTCTCCTGCTTTGGATATATTTGAAGAAACATCTCTTGAAATTGTTTTGAATACCTGATTGCCTAAAATATTCTGCTTTTAACAACTATAATTGTTTTAAAGAATGCAGATTTAAAAGTATTTGGTGATTTTAAAATAACCTTTTCTTTTTTTATACATGTTTAATGTTAGAGTTCATCACTTATGCTAGAAATACAAGAAACATGCATAACATTTCTACTTAAGCCCTCAGGATTATCAAGGAGGATACTACCACTCTTGTTTACATCTGCATAACTTACCTATGTAAAGGTGGAAAGCTAGCATTGTGCTGCTTTTAAATTTACTCTAAAATGAAAATAGCAGTTTGAGACCTTGTATTGATTGATAGTATAATTTTTTTAAACAGTAATACCTAAACCACTTTAAGTGGGGGGAGGGGCACAGGAATTGAACTCTAGTTCTTAGAGCATATCACAAGGACTTCATGTAGGAAGGAAACTAATGCAATGTGAAGAGACCAAATACAAAATTCTTGTCAAGCAGCCTACAGAATGTTGAAAATTGTGACTGCAATATTTTTGTTCAAAATCAGACAGTGCTGCTTCGATTACTTAAATCATTCATTAATTCAACAGTTACCATTATCATAAATAGACATTAAAGGTCTTTTTCTTTTTTTTTTTTTTTTTTTTTTGAAAAATAGATTTTTTTGTTTAAAAAAAGGACATTGTAGTTAGAGAATCTGTTAAGAAAAATGGATATAGGAATTAATTTTTGGTAATGGGATTGGCTTGGAGCTTCTGCAGAGAGAGAGACGAGAGGGAGATTTCTCCTGCTTTTAAAAGAAACAACAACAAAACTGCATTTGTTATTTATTGGTGATAAAGCTGCCTGTGAGCCAAACATTTGTATTTTAGTGGTATTAAAGGAGATTCCACACAAGAGGGCATAAAGGATAAGTCTGAAGTTCATGTGATGGGATTTTTGTATAAGTTTTATCAGATAGGACTTGAAAGAAGCATGCTTTAGTTTCAAAGTTGTTAATTTGATAATACAGTTAGCAGGTGCAAAACCTAAACAACTTGGTGGAAGATTGAGAATGCTCTTTCTTGGTCACTTTAATGAATTTTCACATCTTGACAAAAAAGATATCTAAAATTGATCTTTGCAAAATTATAATTAATTGCTGTTGTCTGGCATGCAGGTACTATAAATATTAGACCAACAGATCTCGGTTACCAGCCAACCAATGTTAGCATCTTTATTCTGAAAGGTCAGATTGCCAACACCTTAGTATCATATGCAGCTGTTAATTCTTGTGTATTTACCAAACGTGAGAATGGCATTAAGTACCAGATTTGTACTATGCTTCATCATATAATGAACCGAGAAAGTAAATTTTACATTGAATTATAGTTTTATTTTGGTAATTGAAGCTAATAATATTTATTTCTAATATTTTTAAAATAGATATTTAGTTAATGAAAACTATATTACATCAGTAGTATGCTTAATTATTGTGAAACTGGCTTTGATATTTGGAGTGCATAGATAGCAGAGCAGCCCAATTAAAACATCTGATTTGCAAGGCTTTTTTGACGGCCAGACTGAAATGAAGGTTTATTTTGGTGTCTCTTCTAACTTGTAAGTGCTTCCTTTATCTTCACTCTATTTTTGTTCAAAAACTAAAATCCTTTAATTTTAAGTGTACTTGTGGAATTCATTCAGCTTGAATGGATGTTATGTAACAGATTGTTAGCTGTGGCTGTCTGTTGTGATTTTATGTATAATCACTTCTCTACAGCAGCAATCCATATACAAGTTATATTTTTTAAATAACTTAATTAGGAAGTATAGGTGTCTTGATTTTGAAATTTCATGACTGGAACACGTTTAACTTGAAAATATGATACTATTCGTCAGCCTAGAATAATTGTACGATGAGCTTTTGCAGCTGTTTTCTATTTTTTTTTTTACTTCTGGGTTCATTATAAAACTTGGTTTTAAAGTGAAAACTTTGGGGTATGTACCGAAAATTTGAGTTACTTGCTTTTTTTAAAAAAAAAAAAAATTAAATTTAAACCACTCTAAGAAGATTGACTTTATTCTTAAGTCTTTATTGCACCTAGCTGGAATTCTAAATGTATTCAACTTCCTGAATGTATAGTTTTTGTACTCTCGGGTACTGAACGCCCTCTCACTCTAATATTTTTTTTATTTGTAGACCTGGTTACTGTGTCACCGTTTTGTTTTTAATACTGATTTTTTAAAAAAAATTTCCAGTTAAAATGAATAGGCAGAGCGACTTTGGAGAGTATTTAATTACTTAATGACACTTTTCTGAAAGATCAGAATGACCAGTAAAAAAAATTGTAGGTAATACATTTTTTTTAGGAAGTAATGCTGATTTTTCCTTTCCTTTTTAGCAGTTTTATGAAGCTACATGGCAAGGATCTAATTATTAGGTGGTCACAGTAGGACTTCTCTTATCCATCTTCCATGGCCGATTTTCCTACTTTGCTTTCATTTGTTGTGACTTCTTGGTTAATATGCACATGTATGCAGGATAGAAAATTAGCAGTGGGTAATTGCATTTGCATAATTCTTGAAACTTTTTAGGTGGAAGAAAAGATTAATGTATTATTATTTTTAGTGCATGTAAGCTTGATAGAAATAATTTTTCTTTTTTTTTTACCTTTTCCCATCTACCTCTCTGTGCACGTTTTACTTGAGGAAAATGACATCAGTAGTATAAAAGGAATGCAATAAACACCTAATGAATATTGATCATAATATGTTTGAAGGAGGGAATGGAAACAAGCTGGCAGCTTTAAAAAAAAAAAACACAAAAACCTGCAGTAAAGGGGAACTGTTAGGCTCAACTTTTGATCACCTGATCTGTGGTGATTTGGTGAAATTCTATGTTTTGAGATTTTCAAATTCCTGAAAATAAAATCTTACTGAACTTTTAGCTATGGATGATAACTGGCTTTAATGATTATATATTTGGGATATCAACTGACAAGAAAATGTCGCATCAGCTAAAGGGTGACCAGTAATTTCACTCTATTATGCATGCACAGTACATATTGTTCTCTGGGAATATTGATCTAATGTGTTCCCCTTGGCTGAGAAGTGAAGGGGTTAGGTAAAAATCTGATGTTTTTATTTCATAAATAGTATAGGTAGGGTGTTGTTGTCTGAAGTCAATAGTGTAGTCCATTCCAGCTAAACTGCATGTAGTGGTGGGATAAACTTGAGGTACAGCTTCCTTTTGTGGTGAGTTTTAAAGGCACTGGCTTCTTACAAATATGGAGCAAGATGAGAATGTAGATTTCCTATGAAAGAAATGGCTAAACATGAGAAGGGATATTTAGAATACTTAAACGTTAGCCACCTCTAGCAGAACTTTTCAAAGTTTCTGTACAAATGCTATTTGTTTGATTTGTAGATTTATAGGAAAAACCGTAATAGATTTTTCCTTAATTCTTGATAGGTGCATTACTGGAAAAACCAAACAATTGTTAGCCCTCTGCTGGATTTTCAAATATAGAATTTTTTTTTTTGTTCTGAGCTTTTGTGAATCACTGAAGAGATTGTGGTTGCTGCTTATAAGTTGATTGGTGGTGAGTGTTAATGGTTTCAAGTCCAAACCAGTGAATCTCAGTGGTTGCTCATGTTTCACATTAGAAAAAAATGTAATAACTAGAGCCAGTTTTAGAATTCTCATTATTGATGTTGCAAGTTGGAACACTTTAGCCTTACACTAGTGGAAAATAACTGCTATTTTGAAACTATTCATAGCTATTCTTTTCATATTTTGGTCTGATTTGCAGCCGTATGGTGAACCTGATTCACTTAATATTTTCATTCCAAAATTGTAATGAACTACTAATTTTGAAGCTTCAGCTTTATGGAGAAGCTAAGCAAAAATCCCTGCTAGTATCCAAGACATGGGGCTTTATTTTTACTGTCTTTCATGTTAGTTGGTGCTTTGAAAATCTGAACAAATTTGTGAGAAGATTTAGCTTGAAACACATTATGAGTCTATTAATGTCCTATTACTGACACAATATGTCAGATACCCTTTGATAAGGGATTCTAAAGCTGTCAAGTACAGATATCAAAGTAACAAGTGTATAATTGAAAAGCTTGCTTTCAGTCCTTAAAAAAATTGTCAGTGTTTAAAATTACAATACTTAATTAAAAATAAATCATAAGTTATAAATTGGCTAAGGCACTAGAAAGTAAATAATAAGACTGGTTTATCAGTGGACATTGAAAAATGCTTTTTAATGACTTAGTAACAAAAGGAATCATATCAAATTGTTGCCATGCTGGGAAAGGTTATCCATATAACTTAACACTCTGAACTACAAAGTCATGAGCATACACACCTTCCAACGTTGAAATGTTTTACTGGGACTGGTGTCATGATTTATTTCACTATACCTTCTTGGAAATTGTTGGATAATTAATTAATTACATATCGTCTCTACTGAAAGCTTAAAAAAAACTGCATTTGTCAAACATGGATGAATATTGATAGTGAATTATGCTTATTACCTTGTGGACTTACTGGACATAATTTATTTTCTTTAAATCCGCATTGAACATTGTCTGTGTTACCTGAAATAATTTTAACGTACTTTGTTTTTTTTTTTGCATTAACAAGGAACCAATAACTGGGTCATGTTTGGATTTTCCTGAAATGATGACTTTATTATTTCCATTTTGGCTTCTTGGATTATCTGCTTGCTTTGTTTTGTTTCAGTATGTGTATTACTATATATGACTCATAGTGTAACAAATTTCTCGAAGTGAGAGAAGTTATCTTATGTTAGAAATAAATTAGCATAATTTTTCTTTTTAAAATGCATGTAATGGATGGATTTTATTTTATTGCAGGTGATTTTGACTATACGCAAATTATCAAGTTCGGTATGTATGGATTTTCTGAACAAGATTGTTGTTGTTACAGAAGTAAAACTCTCATTTGGCCAAGTTTTTAAAATTTTGTTTTACATACACGCTTCCCCTCATCACTCCATCTTTAAAGAAAGAAATGAAACTGGAATTCACCTGTGCCACAGTACTTAGAAATCTGATGCAATTCTATATTTTCTAATTGCCAGTTCTCATTCTGTTAAGCCTAGAGCTCCAGATATCTTATTGCAGTATGTGGTAATGTCAGTGTTGGATGCTTCCTTCTAGCTTTTTTTAATAAAGCAGTTTCTACTCATCAGTTTAGAAATGCAGATTTTGATGTAGGGAAAGCATATTCACAATAATAGATTAATCCATCACATTTCTAAAGCAACTAGAATGGCTGTTCTATGGTGGCATATCTCACCAGTTCTCCCTTTGTTAAACCATATTTAGAAATGCTTAAGTACAAAAACTTCAAGAAAATAAGGTTAACCTGTCCCTAAATAACCAGTTAGTTACCGTATTTGCCGGTGTATAAGTCGACCTTTTTAGATCAAAAATCGACATAAAAAAATCGACCTCGACTTATACACCGAGTCATGAAATTCAACTTCGTATTCATCGCTTCAAATGTGATGGTAATTACTACACTCTTCACAAAAAGTTATTAGCCAGTAAGAGCAGAATAATGTGGTTGCCCTTACAAGGCCAGATATTGCGTTCACTGCCCTTAAAAGGACACATTATGCGTTCTCGTACGTGGAAGTCGCTCAGTACTTCGTGTGGCCGCCGTTCGATTCGATATCGGCTCGAACTCTTCTTGAGTTCCGAAGATGTTGCGAATCGATTCAATCTGCAAAGCCGAATCAGTCGTCGATCGGCCCTGGAACTGGTAGCTCTTGGACGACCACTCACGCTGAGTCGATCCAGACATCCATACTTCCGGAACTTTCTCACCCAGAAGCCGACAGTCGCCCTTGGCACTCCAAGAAAGTCAGCAATAGCGTTTCGGCTCAGGCCAACAATTTCTCACATCCCGATGGCTCGGTAACCAAGGCCGTTTCTCATGCATCTCATTGTGCGTGGGTGTGCGTCCGTCAGGCTCATCAAACAGCGAGAAACTGAATCATTATAAAGCGTTCGTCGCATTGACACGCACCCTCAGCAACAATTTCAAATATTTTCACCTCAATCACGGACACCGAAAGCCAGGCAGCGACGATGACTGCTTCGGGGAAGTTATTGGCTGGGTAGCTAATAACTTTATTTGTAGAGTGTAGTTATGGTACGTGCAGAATACGAAGAAAATTTTCTCCCCTTTCTCGTATCTCATTTGTTGTCTCTGCGTTTGCCTTAACAAGCAATCATTTGACTAAAAATTCTTTGCAAAGATCAATCTAATTATAGAAGTGAATGGTATAAAATGATAACTACGTAAACATTCTATCATTATACTTACCCATGTCTAAACGAATGAAATACTCTGCGAAGTTCAAACTGCAAGTTGTAAACTTTGCCGAAGAAACTAACAACTGTGCTGCCTCAAGAAAGTTTGGCGTAAATGAGAAACTCGTAAGAGATTGGAAACGCAATGCAACACAGCTAGCAGTGATGCCAAGAAACAAATGTGCTAATAGAGGAAAAAGCTGCCAGTGGCCAGCACTTGAACAAGAACTTGTATGCTGGGTCGAGGAGCAACGAAAGTGTGGGTTCGTCGTCACAAGAAATATGATTCGTCTGCGAGCTTTGGCTTGTGCCAAACAAAGCAAGATTACCGATTTCAAAGGAACTATAAGTTGGTGTTCACGATTTTTAAAGAGAAATGACCTTGTGCTACGACAAAGAACTAAACTTGCTCAGAAACTGCCTGAAGATTTAGAGGAAAAGATAACTCTCTTTCAATCCGTCGTAATCAAGATGAGAAAAAAAGAACAATATGACTTATCGCAAATTGGAAATATGGACGAAACACCGGTATGGTTTGATATGCCTACATCGAAAACTGTATCTGCCAAAGGTGAAAAAACTGTTCTCGTGAGAACAACAGGCCACGAAAAGTCTAGATTCACTGTTGTTCTTTCCTGCTTAGCTGACGGTACAAAGCTGAAGCCGATGGTCGTTTTTAAGAGAAAAACTCTACCGAAAGGACAGTTCCCTTCTGGTGTAGTAATTCACAATCATCCAAAAGGATGGATGGATGAGGAGGGAATCAAGATCTGGATAGAAAAAGTATGGAACTCTCGACCTGGAGGAATGTTAAAGAAGAAAAGTCTTCTCGTATGGGATTCTTTCAAAGCCCATCTAGTGGACTCCGTCAAAAGAAAACTTAAATGCAACAACACTGATGTCGCCGTTATTCCTGGTGGACTAACAAGTGTTGTGCAGCCACTTGATGTTTCTTTGAACAAGCCGTTCAAAGACAGATTGAGAGGAAATTGGAGTAATTGGATGATAGAAGGCGAGAAGCAGTTTACTAAAGGGGGAGCCATGAAAGCACCATCGTTAGAAATAATAACAGGATGGATTAAACAGTCGTGGGATGATGTGTCGCTGTCTACTGTGGAACGCTCCTTTAAGAAATGCTGCATTTCCAACGCTCTCGATGGGACAGAAGACGACCTTATCTGGGAAGAGGAGGAGGAAACTGAGGATAAAGAAGACCAAGAAGATGCCCTTTATGACGACAGACTAAACGAAAATGAATGGAACGAGCTTTTTGGAAATAGTAACGATGAAGACGGATTTTGAACTCTATGTAAGCACTTTATAATTCTAATTTATTGTTTCTTAACTAAAAATAAACCACTTTCTAAGAGTGTTCATTGTTGTTAGTCTCTCTCGGCGCGTAATATCACAGGGTTACAAAGTAAATAGTATTCAAAATGGCGTATAGATCGCTCGCTACAAACTCGCGAATTTGAACACATTTCGTCAATAAATTTCGCATATTTCTGGTTGAATTTTAAAGTTTAAGATAATAAAACAATTGAGCTCGACTTATACAAAGGATATATCATAAAATCGTAAATTTCCGTCGAATTTTAGGGGGTCGACTTATACAACGAGTCGACTTATACACCGGCAAATACGGTAGATTAATTCTTAACAAGAAACTTGTCTTAATACTTTGAGGATATTTTTAATGAAATTGCTTGCTAAATTTGTTGCAAATGGTCATTTTGATTGCTGCCTGCTGAAGCTATAAAAGATCATTTAGAAGTGTGTAGTTTGCTTTTTTCTCATGCACTTGTCATACTTCTGTCTGAAGAAGCTTTTGTAATTTTCATTAAAAGAAAGGTTTTGAATGAGTAGACAAATTTATTCCATAGTGAGATTTAAATCCCAATTTTATCTTACTTCAAAATGCCTCCTGAATCTTAAAACGTTAGTGGCAATAATATTTAAGAATTTTGATAAACATGTCACTTGTTGCTGTTAGACACTTAATTCTTAATTTGAGAGGGAGGGAGGGAGACCTTTTGTTTGAAAAGAAATGCCAAAAAAAGAGAGGCAATCTTACCTCATTGAAATTCCTTGAGGTTAACTTAACCATGTTTTTAAAGAGGTAGAGAAAAAGAATTACAATTGTTTAATCTGCAATTTGTAAAATTAAGGATATTAAAGACATTGAAAGTAGGTGATTAAGTAAATGACATGGAAAGGTTTGTACAAAATGGATTAGAACATGAGAATGCTAGTCTGACAATGAAGATTAAGAAAGTTTCAGTTAATTACTTTCGAGTTATTTTTAGAAGGGTGGATTTCTGCATTGTTAATGGTGACAAGAATCAGACCAGAACAGCTATAGCCACAAATAATTCTGGTTCTAATCAGGCATAGGGGATAACAAACGGCATCACTAAAGGCAACCTGAAAACTGAGAGTCAGAAAATACGAGAGAGTGACTCTATTATTATTAATCTGAATGGGATTTTACTACCAAAAAAAAGTCTTTATTTAGGAAAGTGTTTTCAGGTAAGTGACTCGAGGGCAATTTTTTTTACTGAAAACAGATTTTTTTTATGAATTAAGAAATTGACTACAGGTACACTTCTCATGAACCGAGAGATTTACTTATCTAAAACATTCAGTATTTCTGATTTTGGTGGTGGTGGTGGGGGGGGGGGGTTAATGAATCCTTTCTATTTTGTGTATCCTTCAGTTTTTTTTTTTTTTTGGTCTTGTTCTAATAAGGTGAGCAGAGGTCTGAAACTTTAGCTTGGTTATAGAATGATTCCATGTGTTATCACAGCCACTAATTCTCTCTGGAAATCTGCATTTGCATACTTCTCCAGTTGGCTGACATGTTCTAGGGCAAGTTTTATAGTCTCAACTGTTAAACCAGTTTAGTGAGTTTGGATGTTGCCAGAGCCTATTAGACTCTACTGTTTGACCTCATTGGCTAGATGAAAGATTTTGTTAGGATGCCCCATCAAGCTAGTCCTTGACAAGTCTACTCTGACTGGATCTCAAATACATCCCACTTTTTTTTTTCATATTAAACTGAAGCCTTTTTTCAATAAAATGTCATATTTAAAAGGTTTGGTGTTTTGGTTCTATACATCTTAGGTGAAAAATACCTACGAGTTTTAGGCAATATAAAAGGTATAAACTGCTGTCTTCATACAAGGTCTATAGATAAGGGGGTAAGATGACATTAGGTACTAGATGTTAATAGGTGCAGAAAAACAGGTTTATGCACCATATAGCTACAAGTATTATAAACGCCATGTGACTAAATCATTATGGAACATGCTGTAGCATAATTAAATAAATTTTTTCTAATCTGAATTGTCAGAAAATTTGTATAGTTATGAAGATCAGCCTCTTAAGAAATTTTCCTAGAATCTTACTTTTTAAATTCACTAACTTATAGCCCATAGTTGAATTTTGGTAAAGTAGTGTCAGGGTCCAATTATATTTCAAGCTATAAATGAATAGGTATTCTTTTCAGACTCTTGTAAAATGTTTATGCCTTTAAACAAGCCAACAGTCTTTGCAGTAGAACACTGTCTTAAGAGAAGCTGAACGCTATATTTTCATAAAACTGGAGCTGAACGGCCAAATGTACTTTTTTTTGTCTGAGTTTTGTACTTGTGTAGCTACAAACAGGTAAAGGGAGAGGATTGATGGAACATGATCAATTTGGTTGAAATTTAAAGTTCATACATCTTTTAGTTCCACAAAATTTTGTTAAACTAAGTCAATATCCATTGTTTTCGTTGCACATGAAACTTGAGTGCTTGTTCACTGGCATGCTAAAGTTGTCAATAAGGATAACAAAATTGTTCCATCAGCAATCCAGAGAGATGATCCCTTGATTGTATTATGAATTGATGTAAAAACTCAACTTTATAATGGTTGCTTGGTTCTTATAATCTAACTGTGACACATTTTGCTACTATTTATTAGGTTGTGTATTAAAAAAAATTGATTTTCTTGTTTTCTTAGCATGGCAATTAGTTGTAAATCTCCTGATATCATTGTATATGGAAGCGTTGAAAAAGTACAGATGGAAATGAGTGCTTGCTTTTTTTTTTCACTTTTGCTTTTTTCATTTTGTAGCCAGAAAAAGTTATTTAAAGTTGATCATATAGGTAAATGTCTTTTTAGGATTTTGAAAGTGTTATAAAACATTGCTTGTCTGCGCTGGTCTAAAGAAGCCACCTTAAAATTATTTTGAAGCAAGGGCAGAAGGAAAAGTCAGGCAACCCTGCAAGCTGTAATAGTTTGGTGGCCCGAACTAAATTTTATTTTTCATTCTTCTTTCAATTGGCTAGAGAAAACCCACTTGCATCTTTTATAGAAATACCAGACACTTCAAGAGGAAGCATTAAGTTGGAAATAGTTTCTTGCTTAAGAAAGTTCCTGTTTAGCAATGCGCTATTCAACTTTTTAAAATGATTTTGATAGCCGAACCCATTTCTGGCAGGTTTTCTAATACACAAGGTGCTAGAGTCCAGTTGGTCGGCATTGACCTGTTTGACTATCACTGGCTTTGCTGTACTTAGTTGTGCTGGTTGGTACTGTGCCAGATCTACAAGTTTATATTCAAAACTACCCTGTAATTTATTTTTTACTTGTTTTCTAGTGCAAAAAAATATCTGCTAAATCCAGCAGTCTCATCATCCTTGAAAGGAGATCATATGCTTTTTTTTTCTTGCTATTGAGATATGCTTACAAAAGCTTGTAGTTACACGACTACTATCACACCATTATATACACACACACACAATGTGGTGGTTAATTGTTAAAGCTGATTAACTGTTCTGCTGTTAAGTTTTCTCAATGTATAGAATGTTGTATTTTTCTACAACATATTACACTGTAAAATGACCCTTTTATTATTATTGCATTGCTATGGACATGTTTTACAATCATTACCTGACTCCATGTTCATTGGGCCTACCACAGTTTTCAATGATGTTATCCCAGCCACAATGTGTGGCTCACTGCAACAAAACAGTTAAGCTGTGAGATTTCTGAAGGATGTACCTGTCACTAGCTTTGAAGTAGGCATAATTTCTATACAAAAAAATATCAACTTTTAAATGATAACTATAAATCATCTTTTAATTGACAAGTGCTCAAAGGTAGCATAGATACAAAATTGGGAAATGTCCATTCCGGTATGTGGATGATAGTATAGCCCACTGCAGCAACAGAATTCCCGTAGCCGTGATCTTTGAGGATTGATTCAAAATAGGAATACCTTTCAAGAATTTTTTAAAATTGCAGCTGACTATTTTTTGGCAACTGTTGTTTATTTTTTTGCATTTCATTTTTAATAAATTGGCATATATTTTTTAAAAGACTAAAAAAAACCTCATCTGATTAGAACCTCTAGAAAATTTATAGTTACCTATGATTAAAAATCCTAGGGGGTAATAATCATAAATTAGCTAAAACTGATATTAGGAATATTTTTTATCAATAGAATTATGAATAAATGGAGTAATTTAACCCTGGCAATTTGTTAACAAATTTAAAAAACTGAATAAATAAGCATGATCATAAATACATAAGATTTAAAATTTAGATGGTGGCACAATGAATTAATAGGTTAAATACTAGAGCTTTATAAAGAGATGCATTTGAAAAACTGGTAGGTACAGTTTTCAACACTTCTAATTTGGACCCCTCCTATAGTAAACCATGTTTTCTCTGCTGAGGTGGAAAGTGCCAGCTGGCCCACTCGTAGTGCAGGACAGGGAACGTTCTAGTGGACGACTAACACAGCGCTTGCTTGCCACAGTGGATTCCAGCGCTATCCCCACTGTAGATCGATCTGTCATAGACATTTTTAAAGTAATTTTTAACAGGTATAGGCAGACAAGATTTAAAATTGAAGAAAATTACAAAAAAAAAAAAAAAAAATATTTAAAATGTGTTTTTTTTTTTTTTTTCTGTAAATTTAACAAAAATAGACTCGCTAGGGGGTTAGGGTTTTATTTTGTAATTTTTAACCAGAGTCAGGTAGCCACTCTTTACCATGGGGTGGTTGACATTTCCTGGGTTGTCATTCCGGAAGCTTCTGAAAGTGTTATTTGAACGTATGTCACACAGATTTCAAAACTACCTTTGGAATGAAAATTGAAAAAAAAAAAAAGGTTAAATGCATTTGATTTTTCAGTAGTGTGCAGTACAAATGTATACCAAAGTACGCAGATACAGTCCTGAGACAATACAACACGGGAAGTGGGCAGCACACGTGATCAATTCTGACTCACTGCTGTGTGCCGCCTCCTGTGCTCCTGCTTTAATGAGCTGATGAAGCTGCTCACCTGACTCTGTCTTGGTCACAAGCGCTTCTGCGGGACTAACCGTGTAATTTGAGGTACCACCTTAGTTTTACCAGACATTATTAACGCTTCACTAGAGCTTCTACCTACCAAGTTGGGAAAGAGATTTTTCAATAATTTCTCATGTGATGCAATGAAAGTAAAATAGGGCAGAAAATGGCTTCCCACGGAGATCAGCGAACAAGAAATAAAAACAAAATCACTATTTTCTGCAATGACCTGGGTTTTTGTACCAACGAGAAAGTGCCCTCCCGACTCGTGAGGGGCGTGTTAAAAGATTCTCTGAACTCGCGTGTGGTTTAGTCGAGTTTTTCTTTTAAATACAAGTTAAAATTATGTTTATATTATGTCTTTAACTACTTATCTGCTGATGATTTGGTAGAAAGACAAATGTGGAAACTAATAATTTAAGCATGTTTAACTGAATAATGGAGAAGTAATGCCATAAATATTCAGGCGTACTCCTCGCTGCAAGATTTTGATCTGTTAACCCTTCAAGGAGATAGAATTCTGAGTTCTTCATGATTTTAGAATTCTCACTTTTTTTGATGGAACTATTATTAACATAACATTTTGAAGTGGAGCAGCTCTAATAAGCTCTGCATTAATTAGCTATATACATTTTTTTTCCTTGCTGTCTGCCACCTCACTTTTCCATTGCTCATTAAATTATAAATCCCCAAAATAATTGCTTTCTGAGCTTCATTTTAATTCACTACTAAATGTTTGAGTGTTTGTATACAGTGTACACAATTTATCTGTCGATTACTTGTGTTGCTCAGGGATGCAAGTCAAAAACAAACTCTCTTGTCTTTTGGAATGTTATTTTCAGCTTACATGTGAGATTTTAGCAAAACTAAGTAAAGAAGAAAAAAGATTGCTTTTGACAAAAGCTTAATCAAGGCACTGGTATATAGAATAAAATGTTTGTTTAATGTAAAATTTCATTGCTAAATTGGTGGCTTAAATGGCTGTGATCAGTCTTAATCTTTAATGCTTAAACCTACTTTATATGCTTAGGTTAAAATTGAGTATTCATAATAAACATTTTTTTTCTAATTTGTTTTGTGAAAATACTGACTTGCCCATCCCATCTCAGTTTGACTAGCTCTTGAGATACACTTAACTTTCCACTTACGTTTACTTTTGTCTAATCTGGCAATGTCTATGAATAAGTTGGCTGATTTAAGCTAAACTTTTTTTTTTTAAATTTTTTACACTTCTAAAAAAGAAAAAAAAAACTAGATCATTGTAACAGTTTTAGCTAATACTATAATTCAGCTTGGATTATATTAATATGATATGCATCCTAGCAAATAAAGGAAACTTGAGCTGATCCAGAGTTTACTTTGAATATTATTAGTACTTTTGACTGAGGCTTGGAACATTTTTTAATGAATTATCATAGGTATGAGGAAAACTGTATTTTATTTAATAACTTCCTTATAGTCATTCTATAAATAAAAAAAAAAAAAACAATAGATTTTTGTCATGTGAAAAATGATCACTGCTGGTGAAATAGGAAATACCAAGTCCTAGTTGTTAAATTGGTATCAGCTGATGATCTTAGTTATACAGTGCTGGTATATTTTGTATTGGTTCGAATTTCTGCCTGAGAAAGTGAGACAAAAAGTAAACTCCAATTCATTTATATTCAAACTGGAATCTGTTCTACACAGAACAAGTGACTTGGCACTAAACATTCAACATGACTATCTGGAAATAAGGTGATAGTCCCCGTAGTGTTGAAGGATATGTGAGGTGATGGGTCAATGAACATCAGATAGTTTGTTCATGATTACTACTTGTTTATCACCTGCACAGACCCTTGTATCAAAATTTTTTTTTTTTTTTATTTTTTTTAACTATAACTGAATTGATAGCATTTTTGGGAGAGGAACCCTAACTTGAAGGGTGGCTATTTATTGGAGCATGGGTGGCAAATAGAACCAATACTGTTTATGGTGTAATGTTCAATTTTTGTAATTAGCCAGGTTTTCATTTGAATTAACTTTTTTAGAATTTCATATTGTACCATCGCTTGTTTCTAATTTTATTTTAAATATTAATATTCACTGTATTGTTTCAATGTTTCAGCCTTTTCATTGTTGTACTGTAATCAGTTTGTTTATAGTGCATTTAATTTTAGTCTGATATTGTACAAGGATTTTTTGTATGGGCAGTCTGCAGCAGGATGTAGAGATACATCACACTGAAATGAAATTTTCATTATTAATGTTAATTTCCATAGTTATGTAGTTTCATTCAGATATATTAAAGCTTATTTGCTAAGAGTACATCAGCTAATGTAAATAGTACTAAAAGGTAGTAACAGCCTGCTTCTCACAAGACCTTGGCTAGAAGATGTTATATTAATAGCTGATTACACTTGGATTTAGATTCAGGAAATTGAAGAGAAATTTTACAGTAATAGAACCAACAAAATTTCATCCTCTTATAAGTAGGGGTAGATGAAACTATTTTTGGAACAAAGATGAATTTTAAAGAACTCATTTAATCACATACTTGCTTTGAAGTTTGAACTCTTTTTCTACAAAGCTACAGCTGTAACCTCAACCATTCTTTGCTGTCACAGAAAAACTTCAGTTTAAGGCAAGAATTAGGAGTCTGTCTGCTTTGAGTAGCAAGATTCAACTGGAAAGTTATTACACTAATGTAAAGGAACTAAATTATTCTTGTTCAGAGACTTACAATATCTAAGTATAATGTTAAACAGTTATCTATTAATTAACCCTTTTGACACTACATGCATATTAGAAGGGTGTATCAAGCATTGCCATTGGATGTCACATGTCTTATCACATTGACTTTGCAACAAAAAAGGTAAATGTTAGTTTTTCGTTTTGTCAGATTATTGAAAAACTATTTGCCCAAATTTTGTTCTGTTAGATCATTTATGACCAGAGGATTAGAAATTGACCTAAGCTGTTTGTCCAGTTAGGTACTTGATGTCAACACCTAGGCAGTTAAAAGTACATCTGGCAGCTTATCAGGTTGCAGTATACATGGTATTATTACTATTGTGTTGTTTAATCTAGATAAAACAAGACTTCAGACCCAAAAGAATCAGAAAAACTAACATCAACCAAAGTGATGAATAGTCTTCCATTATAGTTGATTGATGGAATCTTCCTAGGTTTTGAGGTTTATCTATTGGTACAATGAAATGCAAGGCTTGTGAATGAATTGGCTGTCATACACATTTTTTGCATGTTGGGGTGGTTCATATTTTTAGCAGTCAGCACTGGTTATGCACCAGGGATTGGACAATCACGTGTTTGGTAGCACTGGCAATCCAGATAAATTTAGATCTTTTAGAATAGGAAAGAGAGGCCAGTGACCCTGTTGAAAATGTAGTGCCACATCACACTCTTTGGTCCAGTTAAAAAATAATGCTATCTCTTAATTTACTTTATTTATAATTCTTTTAAATTAGTGATAAATAATCACTGTGTACAATTGAAGAAAAACTCCATTGCCTGACTACAATGTATAATTGTAGATCTGAATCACTTAGTTGATAAAGCATTCCGTGTTGTACGTTAAGTTGAGATGCTTTGTGAAATAATCTGTCAGTGTACTGCACTTGATCTATAGTGTTATTCAGTAAGAATTTTTCTTATTTGCAAGGGGGTGGGGCACTAATGAGAAAAGGAGATTATTAACCAAACCCACCCCATGTTTTTGAAATTGATCTCTACATTTATTTACTAAGCTTTGTCAGGGTTAGGGTTATGCCACAACTTTAACATCTTGTAACTTGACTCGTTAGATATCACAAATCTGCTCTTTTGCGGCATCCAATAATAAAATTCCATGTAACGCTTGCTTAAAATTTGTTTGATGCAGTTAACCTTTGTAATTATTCAAAAATTAAACCCTTAAAATATGAATAGATGGTATAAGAGGGCAAGCTAACATTAATAGACTCTTTGACGTATGCTGCTGAAAAGAAATATGGAAGCAGTTTGTTTTAGTCACTTCAAATATAATATTAAAAATGACTGGGACACTTTCATTTTGGCACTAAAATTCACTTGATTGGCTACTTTTGCATTAATGCATAACATGAATATTAGTCTGTGCGCCATGCTGTTGGATATACAACATTACATATCACACTCTGTATATCCTAAAAGAGAACTTAAATAACTCTGGATAAGAGATTACTTTACATAATAATCATACACTTTTAGTAAAATAATGGGCACAAATAGGGGATGTTATGAGCCATTCTACACTAGCTGCCATAACAATGGTAAGCCAAGCACACTTAACTTTCTGCATTATCCAACTTTCATTAAATTTGTAACATTTTCAGTAATCTTTGCTTGGATGGGTAGTATTACATAAAGTATTTCTGAAATAATAATAAATCCAGAAACTATATTAGCTTTAAAATGATGTATTTTTTTCAAATTGGCCTGTTTAAATTGTGTGTAAAGTTTACCATTCCATGAAACTGCCGATAACTTGTATTTTTTTTTTAACATGCCATGTGTACTTTGTCTTTAGTGATATCTTAGTGGGATGTGGCATAACTCTTTATAATTGCCCTAAGAGAATCTCATTTAAGTTGTGCTGTTTTTGTCTAGTTAAGATACAGTTTATCTTGTAGCTAGCCTAGCAGCACCATCTACAAGATGGTGCTGTTATAGACTTGGTAGCTAATTGGATGAAAGAAACAGGAGCCAAAGTAGAACTGTTTGTGTACTTATCTGCCTATCCAGTTGTCTTAGTTCCTGCTGCTCGTTTGCCAGATTCAGCTGTAAGCTTTAGACAAGATAAGTTTGAGACAGTTATAAGATAGATAGCGGAAGGTTTTTAAAATAACTTAGTAGCTTAAAAGTTAATGTTTTTTGCTACTCTTTTGAAATGACCCGACTTAGCTGTTAATCAAATGCAGTACTTAAAAATGCACTAGAGAAACAAAATTTTATGACAACCCAAAAAACCCCAAGTATCTTTCATTTGTACAAAGTTTTCATTTGGATCTTGTAAACTCTGTAAAAAGCAATACAAATTATAATTATTTTAATTATTACAACGCTGTTAGTCATTTTGTTTATTAAAAAAATAATTCAAAACGTCACTGAGTCAACTAATGTGTCATCAAAGGTGGTACATAACCATAGTTCTAAATATCTCCAGTCTTGAGAAGATTCTTGGGTAAAAGTATTTAGATTTATAAAACTTTTTTTAATGTTGCTTGAACACTGGTTCCCAGAACATTTATTTAGGGTGAAAGAGAAAAAACAAAAAAAGAACACTAATGGAAATGTTGGTATGTGAAAACCTTGGTAAACTTTTGAATAATTGGGGTCTAAAAGTTAGTTTGTCGCTGTAATGTAATGTGGTTGGCCAATGAACAATCCCTCAAAATTATCAATCATTGGTTGACTAAAATTGGCTGGAGTGTATTGCGTAAGGCTGAGCCCTTAAGAAAATTTGAGTTTTGGAGGTAGAATAATCCAGTACTGCAGAAGTGTGATCATCTTTAAGCAAGACTACCACATACCTGCCTGTGAACAGAGATCAACTCAAACACAGCCATGAATTATATAACTCTGTGGCTTAGATGAACTTTTGAATTTGTCTGTCCCCTTTTTTAAAATGTTGTTAGAAAGTAGATTAAAAAATCTTTAATACTGCCATCCCCCTCATGTATGCGTGCACAGTTGACATTATTTACAGGATTTTAAAGTGAAGTTCCAAGCTTAGGTGGTACTTGTCTTTCTCAAGATCACATAAGCTCAAGGGATCTTAGCATGGTTCTTTTGACCCAATCATTAACAATCTTTTGATAATTGCAGCTAACACTTAAACTCTTTTTCATTCTATATTTATGGTCGAGTCGTTGGAACACGTTTGGTTTTGAAACTATTTGTTCTTGAAATTTCCCTCTGAATGTTCTTGAACTGATTAATGTAGCAGCATCAAGCTACATTATTGTAGAATGATTTTTAGATGCACACATCCGATGAACCGTGGTCAGTGACACTTGGTTACCTAAATGTGGAGACAAAAGGAAGGATGGAATGAACTAACTGCTGTGGACATTTTGGACTAGAAATGCAGTTTAAAACAGTACTAACAAGAACATAGAAGAAAAAAAAATCCTCTAAGCTTGCAGTTAAAATGCTGCCATTGCAAAAGATAAAGCAAGATTCAAACAAAAAAATTTGTCTTCAACGAGATGGCAGAAAGTTTGGCAGCTTTAGATGTTTTGGAGTAGGCAAACTTTATCTATTACTGTTAATGATACTATACATTTTTTGCATTGGCACATTTAAAATGAAACCAAATGTACTAACTTACAATGATGGAAAATGCAAGTACCCAGCTCAACAATGATACTTGTTTAAAGACTTAAATAAAGCTCACTCATGGCTGTGGATCCTGTGCTTTATTCATGGATTAATAACATTCTTGTACTTGTGGCTGGAATAGATTTATTACACATGTTTACTCCTACACTTAAACATTTCTAAATTTGTTAGTAATCTCTCATTCCATTTAATCAGCTTTAAATGAAGCCATCTACTGTACAGATTGAAATGTACTTGGTTGTACTGATATAGATAAAAGCTTACTGTTATTAGTTCAGATGAGATGGATGGGAGGAGAAAGGCAGAGACAGCCTCAACATTGCCACTATATGATAGGAAGGTAAACTAATGGATTTTCTCTTTTTCACTTTTAAAAATAAATTTTAGATGCCATTTATTTGTTCTACCATTTGATACAGTATTTATTTATCAGTTTAATTTTTTAGAAGTACTCAAAGAAATGTGGTTCTGGTTTTAATTTTTGTAGACATGGTGAAATTAATAAGAGAGATCTTTTTAAGTGAAGAGTTATTTGAAGTCTTTTCCCTTAGGAAAATAGTTTCTGCAACATCACTCTTGGTCTTGAAGTTTGGTTTTTTTTTCTAATGCATATGGTTATAAAACAAACTCTACCATAGATGGCATGGGTAATTAAAACAGTTAATATGCAGCCACTTCCTGAGTTTTATTTTTGAATCTCTTGTGACAGGTGTGACATTGACTTGTGCAGCTGTGAAACCTAATCAGCTGTAACAGGAAGGCAATAGATCTTTGTAACTGGCACTATTAGTGCACTGTTTGCTGCACCAAGCCAGGGCCACTCCATTGCTGGTATAAAACCTGACCGTCTGTCTGATCAATACTTTCTAGGAAAGATGGAGCAAGCTTCGAATATTGAAAAGAAACACAAATAGAAAAATTTATTTTTCTACTGTTAATCAATTGTTGCCATGCCAACCATAGGTTAATGCTATTTGAAGAATATTGTGAAGTAGTTGACCGACATGAGTTATGGTTATGGGCTGTTTTGCATTAGTTATCAGATTTGTTTGGAAATGAGAAATTGGGGATGATCAGTGTGGCATAAATTGTTGTTGGTTGTCATGTTGGTGGTTCCAGATGCCTTGGGTTTACATGGTTAAGCACAGTAAAATGTAACTTCACCAGTCAGTCCTGTACCTCAGTCCAGCATTGTGCGTAGAATTGATTTTGCAATGCTCCATGCCGGTGCCCCTTACTGACTGGTTAGTGCTAATGGAAATGCCAAAATTGCTAGACTGGAATTTCATACAGATTTACCAGGTAAGATTTCAACTGACCTGCTTATAGGTAGAAAAATAACTGTCTAACAGTAAATCTTTGCAGATATTAACTTGTTTTCTACTTGGACTATATATGGGTAATGTTACAGCAGTTTGGTTTTATATATCAGCCATGTTGAATCTGGAATCACAGCTTTAATCATTTAAAATTATTTTTGTTAATAATCACAATTCAATCACTTCATTGTTGTCATTTTCTTTTTTTTTTGGTGTATAAAAAGGAAAAATAGTTTATCATTTATAGTTTGCATTAGAGATTGGTAAATAAAAGAATTTTTATGCAAATTTTAATTCAGATATTTAGTGTTTCTGATTTCTCTTCTGACTCACTTCTAATTAAAGTTACTTTCCTGTTTATTTTTTTTTAAAAAAAACTCATTGATTTCTAATTTATTGGTTACACACATTTAGTTAGCTGATAATTTATGTTATCTGTTTTTAGTAATATATATGTATATATAATTAGATAAGAAAAATATAGTTCCTGAAGACTTGTAGTAATGTGTCCCCAATAGGCTAAAGGTGGCTGGAGGGGTGGGGAACTAACTAACCAACAGCCCAAGCATACTTTAAACATCTTAAAACATAATGCATTTCTTTTTTAAATTTAAAAAAAAAACAACTCCAACAAATTTTCTTTGAGCCAAGTTAATGGCTAGTTTGTTAATTATCTGGTTTTTGGCAACACATTGTCCAGGTTCGATGTCCATCTAGTTATCACTGAAAATGTTTGCTATACATAGCAATCTTTCTAATTTTTTAGCTTTATTTTTGCCTGTTTAATCTTCAGTTTACTTTCTTGCTAGTAATTAACTCTTGACACTGAACTGTTCACTTGGATGTACTAATAAGCGAATAGTCCAAAGTATGGGCAACTTTGACCACATGTATTAAACTACTAGACAGTTTGAGCTCCTAATGAAAGCATTAAAAAGATTACTCTATATAGATAAGCGAGGTATTTATTTTTATTAACTTTGTGATTTTTTTTTCCATTTAGAGATATGCAATTTTTAATTAATTTTTATATTTAGTAGACGAGTTAATAGAAACTTCCACTGACTAATGTAAATAACCAATAATTTTGTGAGAAATGTGATATTTATTGGTACACTGTTACCATAGATTTTATTTAACAAAGTGTTTGGATATAATCTGACTCATTGCAAGTCATTGTTGTGGTTCCCATGCTAACCAAATAGTGTACGGTGAATTGCAACTTCAAACACTTGCTTTTATTTAGTAAACAGGAAATCATGATTTTTGCAGAACCATATTTTAATTTTCTTTTTAGATCTAATTTTGAATAATTGAACATACAATTCTTTGAACAGCCATCTAGTTATTGCAAAAATGCTTCCCATTAGTCGAATAGTTTGAACTGATCTGAGCTACTGTTACAAAGAAATATTTCTCTGCTAGTTGTTATTTATAGAAGCTAAATGGGCTGTGCAATCTACACTCCCTGTTTAGGAAAAGGAAAGGATGCAGTAGAGATGTTCTTGTATGATGTTTGGCATATAGAATTGAGAATAGTAATAAAAGAAAATGGTATTCTATGCATACTTGAAACATCTGGAAAAAAAAATTAAGAATTTTGTACACTATTTCCCAGTTTACTAATAAATGATGTATTTTTTGTTATATTTTTAATATTTTCTGAAAATTTCAATATTTATAAACTCAGCTAGGTTTTGTTTACATAACACTGGTTGGTTAAACTTCTTTTTTTAGCTATTCTGAAACTACTGCTAGTTTTTTTGTCCAGCATTTGGTACACTTAATAGGCAGTGTACAAACAATAATTTCAATATTTTCTTTAATAAATATGGACTCTCTCTCTCCCTCCTTTTTTAAAAAAAAAAAAACTAGATGAAACTGACTGTCTAGGAAGGTACTAGTAGTAGATAGTGCTGATGTTTTCATCTTGCAAAACTAGTTAGTCAGAAGAAAATGAGATTTTAGCATCAATGGAGATTTTAACTAACTTCAGAATACCGGATTAACTTTCCTGTAAGTTATTTTAAATAGCAGTAGCAATGTCAGAAATAACAAGTGAGAATTAAGTGTTTTGAACTAAAATTTCTTTGTTTTAATTATCACTAATTTACTACCCTGGCTCGTTTGTAGATATGGGTTATGCCAGCCATCAGTAACTCTAGAGCGCCATCTTACATATTAAGAACGCTCACTAAAGGGTTTGTATTTGAAAAAGTAGTTGAGCTAAACTATACACTAATTCTTTTTCTTGAAGTTTATTATTTAACATGATGCTTCTAATGGGTGAAGGTTATATTGAAATAAGTATATTTGTTTACTCAACATAGAAAAATTAACAGAAATGGCAATTCATCTCCAGGATGTCCGTTCTCAGATATTGGTCAAGTTTTGAAATTTGATCAAACGTTGAGATGGTCCAATGGAATAGTAATTTATTCATTAGTAGGTAGGTTCATTTTTAAGCCAAGTTTGGTTTTCCAAGAGAACCAGTGTGGATTGGTCACACAAATAAATTTTTTTAAAGCTTATTAGAAAATAGTGAAATATAACATTAAAATAGGCCTGCCTACTACCTCCCCAGCTGGTTATCTTATTTCTTAGTCATTCAGTCCTTTGTAATTAGAGAAGCTGCCACCTGGCTGAGCAGCTATTGTTGCACTGGCAGTCTTTGCGATTACAGTATCAATATAGATAAAGTATGATTTCATACATTGGAGATTTTCTTTCCAGTTTAATGGAGAAACAGGAGGGTTTTGCCATTAGACATGGTGAAAAGATAGTTTATCTACAGGTTTATATTTTTCATTTTGCAAATCTTGGATGTGTATATGTAGGTAATTTCTTTAATTTGCCTTGCTTTCTGCTTCTAAGGAAGGTTGACACTTGTCAGGTATTTTTAATTAGTGAGTGATAAAGCATTATCATTTGCTGCTGGGTGAGAAAAATTTATATAGTAAAGCAAAAAACTTGTTTGGGTGGTTTGTACAACTACTGAAAATGCTAAGAACTAAATCCAGTTAAGTATTCAAAGCCTCGAATGATTTTGGAATGAAACCTAATTTTCATAATGAAGGCATAATTTTTGGAATTGCAATTTAATTTCTCATTCATAGTACTTTGGACAATTTTGTATAAGTTGTGTAATGTATTATATGTAGAACTACTGAATATACAGCAGAATTAAAATTTACAATAATTACATATTAAATTGACTCCCCCTCCCTTTGGATTTATTTCTAGTTTTTAAAATTCTATCCAGGTACATAATTACTATTTTACCTGTCTTTTATTATTTGTCTAGTTTCTATGCGGCCAATTTTTTAGTGATTATTTTATAGGCTTTCCCTTTTGAAATTAATCAGTAGGCAAGTAATTTAATGTTTTATAAAACAAGTTTTTTTTAGTGGTATGCTAGATCCTGGTAAAGTTAAAATTGTGGCATAGTTAAGAAACTTAATTCAACTAGCAGCTAAATTGGTTATAACAAAAAAAAAAAAAAAAAAAAATTAGTCCAGCTGGTGCTTAGATTTTACTTGTAGAATTGCACAAATTGATTAAAAATTAGAATTTTTAAAATAAAAAATGGTCAGTTTCTTTAAATAAATAACCACATCTCAACTTTTTCATCTCATTTTGAGTTCACAGCAATAATGATCTCAGACAAGAAGAAAGCATTTATTGACTGGATTTCATTTCAAAATACTGAATATTACTGTCACATTTAAGATTAAATGTGGAAATATTTGAATTTTGAATTCAGTAAAATACTAGTGAATAATTCAAAATTGTGTAATGAGTTGAGCAATATGATAAATAGCTTCCACTTAAAATAAAAGAAAAATGATATGATAAAAACTAAAGAATTCAGTTTCAAAACTTGAATAGTCATTGTAAATATTTTAAAAATTTGATTTAAATTTCAAAATGTGTTTTTTTTTTATTTTAGATCAATTTTTATCTTTTTGAGAAGTTATAATGAAAAACAACATCCTATAGCGAGAAGAGCTATGAAATGTAAAATATTTACAAATTCTGAAGCTATCAAAAATGCTAAACCAGAAGCCATGGATGAAAGAAGTTAATACAATTAATGAATTTTGTAGCATTAATTATTGTAATTATTCCAGTGTGGAATTACTGATGGTTTCAGCTGGAACAGATTGTAAGATGACTATAGTTTGATTTTTAAAATTTTTCTTTAAATAAAGATAGGTGGCTTAATGCAGATTACTTAAGTGTTTAGACGAGCCTCAAACCTCAACTCCTTCAATGGTAGTTTCATTACATACTATTTAGATTTTTTTAATGGATAGCCATACAGAAAGCAAATTTTGAACTACAAATATTTATTTTGAAGTTAAAGCATTCAGTTAATAAGTAAGGATACAATTTTGCCATAATTCCTAATGAAATTCATGGTCAAGATGTTGGGTGGGGGGACAATGGTAAACCTTTGATGCATCAACATATATAGGATCTTCTAAATAGTAGTCTAGTTTACATTATTAAATGCACTGACAAGTTTAGCTGCTGCTTTAAAGTACAGAATGGTGTTTGTACTTTTCCATTATTTTGAAACAGCACGTTGTGCATTAGGTTGTTATCCTTGATTCACATCTGCCAATGATCTCTCTTAGACTGTACTATTAACAGGCATCAGTAGATTCGATAGGCAGATTTAGGAAGTTTTCTTTAAGTTACACCAAAATTTAACAAGTATTTCACTTTAATGTAGCTACTAATTTTGGCTTTTGTCAAGATAGTCTGAATTGGGGTTGAACACTTAGTATATGCTGAAAAAAAAAATGGCAGCATGTTGACGAAAGCATGCAGAACCTGTACTGTAGGTAGTGCCTTGCATACTTATTTTAGCAATGACAAGTTTACTTTAGGTAATGTAGACTAAATTGAAATTGAAATGGGCACTGCTAGTCACATCTGCTGCATTGTAAATGTGCTCTGAGATTGATTTATAGGTTTTGGTTATATTTGCAGCATTGTAGAATTCATTTCCACCACTGAGTCAAATGGTCTTTTAGATAGGCCCATAATAATTAATTGAATAACCATAAACCTTGCCACAGTATTGACAATACACAGATCTTACTAACAGTGAGAGGTTTGAGTGGGGGGGGGGGGGAGAGAAGACTGAGTGTATGGAAAATCTAGTGATTCGTACAAGGAAACTTGGACAGTAGTTGTAAAAAAAAACAAACACTCCATTAGAACTTGCTTTCTTGGCACTTGCCCCTTTTGTTTGCACCCTAAATCACAGTAAATAATGAGGATGATTAGTCATGAAACCTTTACAGGATTTTTCAAATCTGATTTTAAACTGTTTTAGTAAAATGTAACTAATCTTTCAAAAGACTTACATGCCTACATCCCATTTTCCCCTTCATCTGGCAACATCTGTTCAAATATTTAAAAACCCATCTCTGGTGAAAACAGGTGCAGTGTCAAGAGACATATCGGAAATGTTTCACACACTATTGAACGTTCATCATCTACTATGCAAGAAAATAGTGACTCAGCAATAGCTTTTGCCTCCACTTCAAGTGCAACTTTGGGATCAAATCAGTTAAAGCTAAATGACTTGTTAAATAAGAAATTGGGGATTAACTTGCCCTGTGCACAAGAAGTAAGTAACTAAAGGCATTCTAATTTTTCTTTGTTTAGATCTAATTTGAATGGAATTCCATTGTACTGCTCACTTTCAACTTCATTTTTGTTCTAACTCTGGAAATTTTTTTTTTTCCCCTTTAAAGAGAAGTGTTGTGCAAATGGGTATTATTACAATAAATACATATCACAAGTCTGCTATTACAACTTAAGTTCCAAACTATCTTTTTCTTGGCTTGAAGTTAAAATCTCTGCAAAAAAGATGGCATTTCTAATATTTAGAAAGTAGCGGTCTCTATCATTCATAGTTTCATCTGCTACAAGAGTCATTCAGTATTTTTTTCAAGTCATCTACATGGCTTTACAAAAAAAAAAAGA
Organism: Nautilus pompilius; assembly: GCA_018389105.1. Taxonomy (NCBI): domain Eukaryota; kingdom Metazoa; phylum Mollusca; class Cephalopoda; order Nautilida; family Nautilidae; genus Nautilus; species Nautilus pompilius. The sequence continues at coordinate 237,358 of JACATO010002155.1, read as the reverse complement.
AAAAAGGGTACTTTCTGAAGCTTTTTGAATTGATCCAAGAAAACAGTGTACCACTGATGCTTTGCTTTTCAGAGCAGTGCAGAAAACCTCTGAACTTCTGTTCTTTACAGAAAAAAAAGCCTCGTCACCATTTCTATTCTTGTATTTCAGATTCAACAGCTTAAAGCACTAGCAGTATATTTGTCACAGCTTGCTTTTTTGCTCATAATCCACAGGAATATTACATGCTGTGCAACTACTTTTCATTTCTCTGCTTAGCAGTGAAGTTTGACACTTTGCTCAGCTACAAATATTTTTGGTCGATTGATATAGCTGCTACATGTGCATAGACATACGCTTCTTTCTTCCTTCCCCCAACAACATTTTTCAGTGCATGACATTGGCAAGCATGTTGAAGATGCTTGTTTTATGGCTTGAATAATCTACTGGTAAAACTAAATCCCAAGACTATAAGTTTGATGTTCTAATTTGATTACCCCTCACCTGTGCTAAGTGTTTTAGATCATGAAATTTAGTAGTATTGATGTTAGGTGTTTATTGAGAAGACTTGCTGAATTTATATAAAACCTATTGACGACTGACAGCTTGTCCATCACTCGTTCATTAACAGATGTCAGTAGGAAGCTTAAAAGTTAAAAAATAAACCTGTGATTATTTTTCTTGAATTATAACCTTTTTGTAGAATCAAAAAGATTCCCTTTTATAGATTTTTGAAGTAAGACTTGAATTTTAAAAAGTAAAATCCAAATATTTTTGTCTTAGTAATATTTTAATTTTCTTGGCCATAGATCTCATTCCAATAGAAGCCTGAGCCCTCTGAAATCTTTAGTAGCTTAGTTTTCAGTGAGAATAGTTGTTTACAATACCATGGCTTTTCAGTCAAGACTTAGAGGATGAGTGTAAATGGTGTTGATTTGTATCCTCAACTTTGACTACAAAACGTCTGAGATGGTTGATGGAAAGAGGGAGTGGGAACTCTTCAGTTATACCACGTCAAGAATGTTCTTTAAGATGAGCTTCCTTAGACAGATGTGAGAAGGAACATATAGCTGTGGTTCTGTTAAGATGTGCCACATGTTAACTTTAACAGCTACTTTCCTTTGAAACTGTACAGATTACCCTCCAGTTTTTCTTTGAAAAGACTACTGGTAGACTTCCACTCTTGGAAAATGTAACATTCCTGTTTTGTTTGTTTGTTTTTAAAACAGATTGTTTTCAGAAGATTTTTAATGGAAGATTGAAATTCTAGAATCATTTCTCCTTTTTGTGCTTAAACCTTCATATTTAGGTAAATTAATCCATCGTTTAGCTATCATAAACACTGATGAAGAAAATCTTGTCCAAAGGTATGAAACTTGACTAATAAAAACAGTGAATTAAAAGCAGAAATCTTGAAATTATACACTCTTTTTTAGAAATGTTTTTTTTTTTTTAAAAAAAAAAATGGCAAATTCAGGAAGGATAATACATTTGTTTAAATCAGATGTGCCTGGCAGTGGTGATAGGACAATGTAGTAAATGTCTGCAGTAAAGAAATATCGCTTATAATTCTTTATTCATCTTTATATAATAGATAATGATTTGCCTTATTAGTGACTACATTCAGGTGTTTTGTACCACCTTGGGAACTAGAACATAATTTACTAAATTGTATTTAAGTGGAATGATAGTTTGAGGATACAAATAAATCAATACCATGTTTAGCTGTTAATTCTAATAAACAAATTACTTATTAGTCTTCAAAACATCTTCAGTATTAGTCTTTCACTGATTGTGATAAGCAGTAATTTTCACTGTTTTGATGTATAAAATTCTTAGACTTTCTAGACATAAGAACTTTATGAAAGCCAATGCATTTGTCACTCTCATTTGCCATAGTAAGTTTTGTATGTAACTAGTTCAGGATGATAATACAGCTAGCTGTTCAGTCAACGTTTTTCTTTCCCACAATAGTAAAACAGCAAACATGCCCCCACTTGCATATTGCTGTCAAAATAAGTCAAGTTCGTGGACACACTTCTAAATTTAATGTTTTTGTTTTGTTTTCACTTTTAAAAAATAGTTTAATAATAATCTGACTTGCTTAAAATTCTTAAGTTAGAAACCTGGAACCAGCTAAAGCTGCTTGAACATTGATGGTGACGTGGAAAGATTGCAGAAATGCATGTTCATTAGTTAATTTGCGTTACTACTATTAAGGTGACTGACCACTGCTTACTTTTTAAAACCCTCTCATAAACACAGCTTAGAAAATGAAAATTTGGTACTTAGTCAGAAAAAAGCATGATTTTGAATATGGAGTGAATTGATTGTTTTCAGAATATTAGTGATTAAAAATCCTTGGTCTTTCAACCAAAATATTCAAAGCATTTTAAAATGAATTAAATGCTAGAGACAAATACATAAGCTCAGTATTCCATTAAAGGTATGCTTACTGAAATCTTACCTGTGCAAAGATTTAAGTGAACTGCGAGCATAATTATGTACTCTGACAGTTTCTCATTCATTAGCAGATATTCAGAATGAAGTTTGTTTTTGTAGCTGACTATTGTTTAGTTGTCAAAAAATGTCATGTGTAACCCTCTTTTTGCCAAGTTAATATTTTTGTAATCATTTGCTTCGTTGTTGACATTGGAATGTAGTGAGAGGCTTTGATCTGATTTTCTAGAAAGTTTTGACTCAAGCCAATAAGGAATGTCAGTGTAAGACTGGTGTGGCTAGTTAATATTAACTGTATGGAAAAGTCTGTTAATAAAATAAACATTTATGTTGTAATGTAATTGGTAATTTTAATGGAATTTTTTATACTTGCTAAATGTATGGGTGATGCCATCGCTGGGAAAAGGTTACAAAGATTTGTTCATTTATTAATGCAGCATGGTGTGATGGTTCTGTCAGCTGGTGTCGTAACGTTTATGTTCCAAACGTCACTAGTTTTCTATTCCAGAAAATGGTTGATATTGGTCTTAAGTATCGCTGAGAAAAGATTTAACTAGTTTTGTATGTATTTTAGTTGTGGTTAATAACTATAGCATTATAATTAGTAGTAATGCCTTAATGTTGTTTTAATGTTTCTGGCAGGTGTTCAGATTGATTGTCAGCTTAGATCACTGCTGTACCTCCCACTTAGAAGTGTTAAAACGTATCTGTTAACATAATGGTTAAATAAACTTACCTACAACAGGTTTCTGGAGGAATGCTTGTATTTTGGCATACCTTTTTAATATTTGCTCTAGGGTTACATAACTTAGTTTTCCATTTAGAGCTGTATGCAATTTAGAGAGAGAGCAGATGTATAGAAATGTGGCAGAGGCAGGTGGAAGGGTTTATTACATAGGTTGACTTTTCAAACCTCTCTGCCCTTTTATTTAAATATTGACATTAAAAAATACATCTTTTTGGTTTAGTAATCAGGATAAATATCATTTAAAAAAAGTATGGGTTTTGAACAGTAGAGCTGAAGACTCTAAACATGGTGCTATCACTTGTGCTATTTTGTGGGTATAATTCTTGATATCTGAATTTTCATTGTTCAGGCTTTAGGTCTACCTTTAGTGAAGTTCTGTAGCGTTCTTTTCTATCGTAAATCTTGCTCAAACTTTAAATTACTGAACTTACTGACTTTATTTCTAGCTACTGCAAGTCTGATTTTCAGGATACCTACAAACATCTTCAAGTATCATTCATTCAGGTTTATGCTAATAGACAAAACTGTAAACTTGCTGAGAACAGCAAATACTAAGTTTTGTCATTCATAATATTTAGCATACTTGCTAGATTTAATGAATCCTAAGAGCCCCAAGGGAGCATGTTGTTGTTTGCTTTTCAATTATTGATTATGCGCTTCACATCTTGTTAAATGAAATAAGTGATTGGTACAGTTCACTATCTACTTCATAAATTATGTATATCGCTGCATGAAATCAAAGCAAAATGGCTATAGATCCTTGGTGTGGTGATAGTCACAAATGTATTGGGTTCAGATTTCTGAAGACCTGAATGTTTATTTCCAGTTGCTAGCATGGATGGATTTGAATGTTTTCAATGTCTTGACCTATAAGCTTAGCCAACCAGTTATCCTAGAACAAGTTCGTAATGTGAAATCAGTGTTACCTCACACACGTGAAACTGTTTAGTTATGGGCTGTTTAGGGTTAGCAATACTGCTAGAGGAAAAAAGTGAGAAACTTAAGTTAGGTAGTCGACTCTTGCTGTGAATCATCAAACTTATAATCAATATATCTATTACTTAGTGTAAATTGTTCAATTAACCTAAATTTTATATTATTGCAGAACTGAAATGGAAGTCTCGTGAACCAATCATCTTACACCTGACAACAAGTAAGTTTTATGTTGAATTCCTGGTTGTCTATTGTATGTACATATCTGGCAGAAATGACTAGTTCAGAGTAAGCAATTTATTGTTAAAAAAAATAACTATGAAAATTTTTTCATAGTTATATTGAGCATTTCTTTTACATACTAGAGTATTATGAATATTGATGACTCCTAGCGAACTAAATAGATTTTTTTTTATTGGAGGATAAGTGACATTTGCGCATAAAAGGACAACAATATTACTAACCTTTTATTTATATTTATCTTGATTTCCAGCTGCTTGCTTCTCATTTTGTTACACTTCCACTTAAGAATTATTCACAGATCTGATATGCATAATCCACTCAGCCTAAAATTACAACTTCTCTGCATTTTGCAGGCTTTTTAGGTTGCTAAAGAATGAGTTCTACCAAACACTTACACTAGCAAAATACTTCTCGTTAAAATGTAACATGTTTGGGGGGGGGATACTTTTTGTATAGATTCCTAACAGAACCTAGCCTTTAAAGATTATTGGATAGCCAATTGTATGTTCTCTGGCTTCATAGTCTGGGGACCTGTCTACCATCTTCCCTTACAGAGCTCTTCAGTATTTTGTATGCTGAAGATGTTTTTTTTTTTTTTTAATCTGGTGTCATGGTGTATTAGATAAGGTAGCACCATGTCTTCATGGTGATAAGTTAGTTGAACATGATTGTAGTGAGAACATTGAAAATTCCTAGTACATCATAAATTCTCTCATAACAATTGGAACAACCCAGTTTTGTGGTCCTGTTCACTATAGGTATGTAGATTGTCTCAGATTGAAAAATGTTTGGTTAAATTTTTAAAAGTATTGCTTAGTTTTTTTATTATCTAATGCTAGTTAGTTACCGTTTATCACCATCGCACCAAACTGGTGCAGAAGTAGTTTTGATGACACTTCTTATGAAGAGTTAAATAATCATTTGAGCATGGAACTTGGAAAAAAAAACTTGCAGATATAAATGGATTTACAAAGATAGAATGGATTGACTTTAGTCATTGTTGAATGTATTTTGATTTATTACAACGGTCTGCGATAATCTCCAGTTTAAAATTTTATGCTCTTCATTGAAATTGATTACTATACAAATGAAATATCAATCTTAGTTATGAGCTGCTAAAGGGTGTCAGATGTAAGAAGTAGGGAGAGACTGCTAGACAACTGGTATTTCATCATTTGATGAGGCTTCTGATAAAATGTGTTAGGAACTTTACTGGTGCTGCAGTGTATATACACATACCATAGGATGGAGTGTTTGAGGGAATTTACAAGTTTTGGATAGATAATTAGGTTTACCACCTACTGGGCTAGATAATTTGTCTCAGTGCAGCAAGTGCTCCTAAATATAGCCTTGGCTGAGTTAGGAATGAGTCATTGAAGCATTGAGATTTATCATTTGTCATGCAGATGCATTAAAGAATTTATTTTTGTTTACAATTCAGATTCTGGTAAAGGAAAATGCTTTACCTCCTTGAAGAATTCCTGATGATGAGAGATTGGTTGTATTTGTTTAGAATGATTAGTTTGTGTGCTACTAAAGAAGTGATATGATCTATCATGCTTTAAACCATGTTTACATTACTGAAACTTATGTAGCTGCCTAAAGATTATATGAACAGGTAACAGATTTTTGTGATGTTTTTCTGAAACATTGAAATTTGAAATAGAAATTTTGGTTTTTCTCAAATCAAGAATAGCAATGTGTTTAGTAGGAGGCCTAGTTATGGTGTCAAAATGTTTCAGGTCTTTCGAGCTCGTTTGAATTTATAGTATGTTGACAAGCTATGATTTAAATGTTATTGGATTAATACATGAAATGTAATTCAAATTATTTATAATTTATACCATTAGATGTATATAAATGAGCAAAATGGTAGTGCATTGCCATGTTCAGAAACATGACTGGTTTATTTTTTTCATGTCAGACTTTAAGGTGTATGGCAACCAAAACTTGGAATGTACATTTGTGGCAGTGCATTTTCTGAGAAGATTCTTACAAGAATAGCTCTTTTGGATGTCATAGGTCATGGGGAAAAATGTATAAAAACAATTTGGCACTACTATGTATAACATTTCTTTATCAGAATATTGCTAATAAACAAAACTATGGATAAGAAACCTGTACATTTGTTTGGAAAGTACTTCTGTTTAATGTTTTATGTTATATAATGAAAGAATCCACATTAGGTAAATCTGTCTTTAAAGCTCACATGGCTTTTCATTCTGGTCATTAGTTCTCTTTGGATGATATAAAGATGTCAGCCATATCTTTGGTTTCTAGAATTTGAGCATATAACATCCATGCTACATCTGCTCTTTAATTTGGATAATATTCTTCACCAGTGTGCACACAGCAGCCCTAATTTTGGACTAACCACTAAAATAAGTTAAACATAAATGTGTTAACTGATTTATGCATGAAATATCAGATATTTTGTTGGTGAGTTTAATGATACATGTACACATACTACTGTTCTTTCTGGTCAGTGGCTTTTTTGATTTAGTATTTTGTAGTTTAAAATTAATGAACATTGTAGATCTTTAGTTTGTTGATTGGAATATTTTATTAAATGAAACAGTTAAATAGTGGGTATGAAGAATCTGGAGAACTAATTTTTGAAGCATGAGTTTTACATGTTCAAACCACTTTCCATGATTTTTTTTTTTTTTTAAAAACAAAAGGATATTCCAGGGCTAATAATAGGCATCTAGTCAAAGCAAAATGGCACTTGATTTAAATTTAGCTTTAAAAGAATTCCAATTTTATATTTCTTGACTAAAAATAAAATTATGCTATTATACTAGCTGTAACTTTCAATTTTGATTAATCGAAAATGCCAACTGTCACCAGAGTGCCTATATCCATATGCTACCAACCCTTTAGTGATGTTGGCATTGCCCATTAGTTTATTTGTACTGATGTACAACTGTTGTGAGTGAGTAGTGGAGGAAATGAACTCTTTTTTGCTTATTGCAACATTTGCCTCATAAGAGAATTTATTAGGTTTGTTACAGAAGTTTTGTCTGTATTTTTACTGCAACAATGGGACTTAATATCGTTGCTGAATGTGAAGTTTATTAATTAAAGTTCCATTACATTCAATACTCTTCTGTCAACAAGTTACAAGTACATTTATATCATTTTGAAAAAAATATGGATTTCTGGAGTCGATAAACTGTTGGAAGGCAGTTTCAATTGCTGCTTGGTTGGATGATTTCATATGGAGGAAGCTGTCAAGGTGTTTGAAAAGATGGTAGTCTGAGAGAAAGGTCTGGTGAATAGGCTGCTGGGTGATGGAGAACTTCGTACCCCAATGTCTTCAGTTTCTGAAGAGTCGGTTTTGCAACATGAGGACGAGAATTGTCATGGAGCAGGATTGGGCCTCTCCGATTCACCATTGCCGGCTGTCGTTGGGAGAGCTTCTGATTAATTCAAGACAGTACCTTTCAGCTGTGATGATTTTGCCAGGTTTTGTTTCTTATGACAAGCGAAGAGTAGATCTCCAATGGACGATTTTGTTGTTGTCCATTCAACTTGTGAGGCACCCACTTGTCAAGCTTTTTCACCTTGCTGATTGCAACAAGATGCTGGGAAACAGTTGCAGTGCTTACGTCAAGCTTTCCAGCAATTTCTTGCACTGTTTTTCTTGGATCAGCTTAAAATGAGACTTTCAGACAGTTGTCATCACAACTGGAAGGACATCTGCTATGTTCCTCATCTTTGAGGCTCACATTTCCCGATCAGAACTTTGTGAACCATCGTTGTACTGTGCACTCATTTGCTGTGCCCTTTTCCCGTGCTTGCTTAATGCTACGAGTTGCATCGCTTGCTTTGTGACCCAGTTTGAATTCGTAAAGCAAAATGGCACGAAATATTTCTATCCATGCTTCACTCAGAACCCTGAAACAAATATCCATTTTATGATTTTTAGAAAGGAAGGTTTTGCATAATGTATGTCAAAACATGCTACGAAACAATATATAACCTATCTACATACATCTTTCACAAGCATGCAAAGAATGAACCCCAAATTAACATAATATAAACACTGATAAGACTTTGTAACCACCTAATAGAAGGGAATTTGAATCTGATGCAAAGGAGTTCTAATTCTTTTTTACCAAGCAAATAGAAGACTGTTGAAAACAATGGCATTGTTCTAGTTTAAAATCAGATGGTGTTGCTTCGTGTATGTTTGAGTCTTGTTTTGTGACCATTGGATTAGTAAGTGATTTCTTTGGGAAAGTGATATATAACAAAGTTAAGAGTCTGAAAGAGGACTGGGTAGTTGGATGATGCAGAAAGACTTGGAGAAAAAATCCAACATTATGAAAATTGGCTTGAAGCTTTGCAGAAAACCTGGCTGCTGTTTTCTATTTTAATTTGTCATTCTCAATCCTGTTAATTATTGTTCTGTACAAAGAAAACATTGGTAGTTCTCAAAGACAATATTCTAGTAACGTTGAGAGATGGTGTGAGAGCCATTAAAAGGTATTGGATTAGTTGCAGATGTTTGGCATAAAATGAAAAAAATTCTCATTTAATTTGGAAACCCACCAATATTTCATGTGGTTGCCTTTGGAAACCATTTTGGCATTGAACTATACAAGACATTGGCCTAATTTATGACCCATTCTTGGCATAGCTAAGAATTCCATACAAGCTCTATATTGTGGGTGGGGAATGAACACAACTCTATTGTATAAAAGCTGCAGCCTTCAGAACTTGATTTTTAGACAGTTAAGTTATATTAATCAGTCTTTTAATAAATAAATGTATTTGTAACTAAACCTAACATAACAAGCATGTGGCAAGCAGAGCAGTTAAGATAGGTTTGTGTACATGTGACCTGAAGAGCTTCTTGCAGTCATTTTAATCTTAGACATTTCCTGATTTATCATTGACATTAAACATCTAACCTCCTTATGAAGAAAATAATGCTGAAAGTAAATTTTAAAAAACTGGACGTCTCTAAAATAGTGCCATAGTTGATAAAACACATTTAAATTTTACTTGGATTTAAATAGCTTTCACCGCCTACATATCCTCTTTTGCTTGTACACACTACTTACTGATCCCCCCTACTATACTGATTTTTTTTCATAGAGGAGAATGTAATTCTAAATGAAAGTGTTAAGGTGCTAACTCTGCTTACAAAGTTCTTTTCCTTGAAAAGAATGCTAATGTTTTCTATGTACTGGGGCAAATTCTTGTCAGTTGTGTCTTTGATTCCATGGTGACTTGGCTGGCAGACAGTAGGGTGGATTTGTCGGATAGCTTTCTCTTGCCACATTTTCAAGCATTCTTAGCATACTCTTTTTTCTTCAGGTCTGGTCTTCAGAAATTACAGAAGACAGTGGCAGTCTTCTGGTTTTGCTAAACCTAAACTTTGGTAAGCAAAGGATAAAAAAAATAGCAGCTGTTACAATGCAGATTTGTAGTGAAGCCACTATTTTTCATCTCTTTGTAAAGATGCCAACCATTGCTATTTTGGTTTGTCAGTTTATTGACTATAAATAATTATGCAATATCATTTAAAAAATAAAGATGTAAAGAATATTTTGATGGACCAACCCCTGTTATTATTAATTAGTGGTAATCTGTCCCCTTGTCAAAATAGAAAAACCTGGATAATTTTTTGTTGATTTTTGTCAGATCTACTAATACCAACTTGCTTCAATTCATACCCTTTGGCACGACAGACATTTTGAGATAATAGTGTCATTTTTGGTGTCCAGGATTAAATCAGGTTAACGAAGTAATCAAAATTTTTACTCATCAAAAATCTTAAGTATTTTGCCAGTGGTTTGGATTACTTACTTTTTTGAAAATCTGATTTTCCTGCAACACTTTTTATAAGAGTATTACTTTTTTTAAAAAAAAAAAAAAACAACTTTTCTACAATTCTTCAAAGATTCTTGCAAGTTTATTAACTATTCCCTTTGGGGGGGACTAAAGAGAAAGAAAACCCTTTGTTTTATATCCTACGATTGACTTAGTTTGAAAACCTCTGGTATCACCAAGCATGAGAAGGACAAATGTTTAGTTTCTGATTTTTGCCATTTAGCTTATCACAGATGAGTGACATCAGTCAGAGCAATCTAAATTTGACAGCATTCTACAAAGTGACGGGAAAGCATTCACTTTGCCTTGCAGTTGCTTTAAAAGTCGAAGCTTCATTGAACATTTATTAAACTAGGATGTGTATGTACTCTTGACCTTTAGCTGTCTCAAATGGAAGCACAAGCTTGAAATATTGATGCTGTTTGAGGTTCCAATCAGGTTTCCAGATTAGAAATATTTTTCAATGCATCTCCAATTTTTTTTTTTTTTTGTAAACTGTTTTAACACTGATTAAAAATGTATCGATCTTTCTTTCATTTGAAAGTGGTGATACATTCTTAACATCAGTAAGCAAAACTTCTGTTAGTGATTCATTGCACTGTAGATATTATACGCATTTTCCTCAGATACTTTGATAGTTAATTGGTTACAGTAATCTGTCAACTGAAAAGTTCAGGACCGAGAGGTCTGTAGAATGGATAATTGTAAAGTAGTTATGAACATCTGTCCAAGAAAGCATGTAATGAAACGAGAGTACTTGCATCAGTTTGGTTATATTATCAGTTTCTGCAAATACCTGTTGTATGCTAACTAACTTCATTGTTCTTTAAAGCTCTGAAAGCTTATTTGTATATTTTAATAACAATATATTGACATTCTTCTACAACCAACATAACTTCAAAACTCATGTGAGGACCAGTAGACTTGTCACTTACCACTGCCAGTCATTTGACCAGTTTCCTGATTGTTCCATTTCACTTCATTTACTCATGTGTGGAAAATTAAAGAATATAGAATAATTTCATGTTAATTATATACAAAGGTGTAGAGTTGTAAGAGAATAAAAGTTTAGAGGTGTGGAGATTGTTGGCAACACGAAGATGAGTAAAGTGATCAGCTGAGACGATTGGCTGGTGGCACTGATAGCATCTGTGCATAAATAGTGGCTGGCATATGAACAATTTGCATCTCTTGTTAAATAAACATTAAAAATAAAGATTTTCATAAATCTCAAGAAATTAGAGATAAATGCTATTGGGAAATTTGTTAATAAGTGACATATAAAATAGTGTTATCTTTTTTTTTTTTCTATATGAATTTTATTGTTCAGCATTTTACTCACCCATTTCATTAATAGCAGTAAGGAAAGAAGCTAAGTGTTTGGAGTGGCATCAAAAATATTTAAGGGGTTTTAGTAGGCTGTTCAGCTTATCCAATGTTGGATCTGGTGGTGTTGAGTGTAAGCGAACATAGCTCTGGTGCTGAGTCTCTGACTATGGATGGCATGGGTGAGGGGGGTTATCATAGAGTTCTCCATGCATTGTTTGCATGAAATGTTCAGAAAGGTTTCCAGTGTTAACTGTTTCATATGCTTGGGCTTTTTTTCAGTGCATCTTGGATGAGATAATATTCATGATTTTTTGTGAAGTTTCTCTACTCATGGACTCCTATGTACTGCTTCCAAAGCTTATTTCATTGAAGGCTAATCTTTCCTGGGTTTCTTCACTGTTGCTGTCACGCCTTTTCTTGTTTGTCTTCCAGGTTCATGACCATACATGTATTTACAACTTTGTCATCTGAGCAGTAATTGGTGCATCTTTGTCACTATCATTCTTTGCTGTCCTCCTGCATATTGTAAAAGTTCCACACTGCTATTTTCTTAGTCAGCACATGGAAGCCTTCAAAATCTTTTGAGTGGCTCAGCAACATTAAATCTTAAGAGACCAGGTGTTATGTCAGAAACTTTGTAGTGTTGATGACATTAGCATGTGCCTGGGAGAATGTAAAGCCCAGATGCAGTTATTGATGGTGAACTGCTTTCTAAATGAGTATGCCACCTTCAGATGTATTGTGATCCAGAATTCTCTTCATAAATTCTTTTCTGTAGTTCACACTTTAAACTGAATTACTCCCTGATCCATAGACTGGATAAGGGATGTACAGTTAGAGGGAATGTACATAATTATAATATCCTTTGCCAATGATTCAGCATCCGGGTGGGCAGAGCAGCTATCCAGCAAAAAAATAATCTTTAGGAAGTCCTTTCTGTGCAATGCTTCCTGGTCCCCTTAATAAAATTCTGCAAAAAAAAAAACAAAAAAAAAAAAGATTGAGTAATCTGGCCTTGTTTATTGCTTGTGTAATTCAGGGGCAACAATTTCACCCCCTTAAAGTCACGAAGATGAGCACTCTTGCTGAACAACAACAGTTTATTCTTGTGCCCATTGCATCCCCACACACTAACAGTTTAATTTCCTTTATCCCTAGAACAATGCATACCTGCCAGTGTGTACTGCCAGAAAATACCAGTTTCGTCAGCATTGTAGATTTGTTCAGGGATCAGAATCTGTTCTTGAATTAACTTGGTAAAACACTTCAGAAAGTTCTCCGCAGCCTCTTTGCTGACATTTTTTCCTCCCCCACTGGCTTTAAGGCACCAAATGCCATGTTGTTGCTTAAGCTTTTGCTGGTTAAGTCAGGGCTGTGTACTTTTCAGTGTCTCTCCAGGAATGGGAATTCCTTTGTTGCTTGAACCATGCTTACAACACTTATCCAGGCTGATCCCCTTAGGTTTACTGAAAGGGGGGGGGGGTTAAGCTATGGATTCCTGTGACTTGCTATTAGCATAAAGTTTCAATATTTTCTTTGATTCTTTAAGACGTACACTGTTATTGATTGTAAGCTGTACTATTCACGCATTTGTATTTTGTTCAAACTGGTTTTTGCAGAAATTCCACATTTGCTAATACTTGGCACTTTTCCTTTTAGCATCTTTACACTTAGTACTATCACTTTATTTTGTCCTCAAACAATTTTAAAGAGTTCAGAGAACGTTTGGCAGGAACCAAGACCCCTTGAAGACTGACACTTGACTAAGTGTTGGTGACTGCAGCATTCGTGCCCAACAAACAAAGCAGCAGGAATTTAGGATGACACCAACTTATCAGGGGTCAAACATGGGCGATTGCAGAGCAGGAATTTAGAATGCTCAAGTATTTCATGAAATAGATTTTCTTACAGTAAATTTTTGGCTGATGGATACTTTACTTTGCATATTTACCTGCTCTTCTAATACCTCTCAGTTTGGTGGTATATTTTACGCTACGTAATCTCTCATAGTAGGTCAGATTTGTTGGACATAATGTATTTCTTATCCCTTGTAAACTTATTCTTAATTACTGATCTAGTTGGAGCATGTCCTTGTTGAGATGAAAGTTTCCTTAGCATCTGAACAGCCATGCATCAGTTTCCATCTTTGGTTGTTGTTGCATGGATGGAAGATCAGTGATTTGATTAAAATTTAGCCATATTTGACCTTACCTGATATTTTTAAGGCATCTATAATGAATACGTTTGAAAAATTATGGCCAGGATGCTGCATGGATATACTTTTAAAGTTAGCCTGTGATCCACTGAGTCAGAACAATAAGGATCCAATCAAAGGTATACTATAAACTCTTTCAGGACTGAACTTATGCGGATGGGGCTACCATCTTGGATGTTGATGTATCATGATACTTTGCATTTGGTTCAAGGGCGAGTGATAACTAAAAACAAAAGAACTGCATAATTATGGAAACAAAATGCAAATGTTTCTTCTTGAAAGTGTTAGTTAATCACAAATATTTGGACTTGTTGACATTAGATTGTTACTGAAGATAATGTTATCAACTTTCATTAACTAGAAAACCTAAACATTTTATATTGTGTATGGCAAGTCACGTTTGTTGGTGAGCCATTACATAGGTAGATCAGCCATCTGTCTTGTATGTTCAAATGGATATTAGTCTGAGATGGTTTGGGAGGCTGTTACCTCAAGCTTGACAGTTTTATTCCTGTTCAAGTTTATTAATTGTGAAAGGACATGGGAGGAAGCTAGAGGCATTTGATTGTCATCACCATCACATGTCTACCTGTCTTGACAGGTGAGTCATAGGAGACTCCTTTAGCAATGTTGTTAAGCATAAGTCTTGTTTTATGAAACAAGTTTCCCTGTGAGTTCCAGCTCTAGTTCAGGTGAGTTTTTCACATGTTACATTTTGCTGAAATTTAGATAAACAGACTTGGTAATTGTGGTACACTAAAAAATATTATAGACACACCTGTAATTCTGATTTATCTGTAACTTTTAACCGTTATCATGCTCTACATGTGACAGAAATCAGTTCCAGTACACTGCAATTTCATGACATGTATGAACTGTAGTGTTTGACTTATTGAAATGATTTGTCACAAAATATAGACTGAAACACATCACTTCTTCTCTTATATGGAGTTTCTCATCTGACTGTTCATTACATCTGTATATTTTATGCAAGTACATAATACATGTAACCCTTGCATGATTCAATAAGTCTGGTTTTTTTTTTTGTGAGCAGCCAGTTTGACTACCTTATTAATGCTCTGGAAATGACACTTCGTTGCAGTGTGCTAAAAAAAAAAGCAATGGCAGTTGCCTCATCTCTACCTAGGCCATTGGGATAGTTCAAGCCACCACATTTTACTGATTCATTAGTTACTTTGTAAACTTTATAATTTTTGGCCTGTTCCTACTTGGAAACTGGAAATTTGTTTTTTGTATATGATGTATTATACAATATTTTGCCAATATAGTTTGGGAGGTGGAAGACGTACACTTTGATTTCAGCCATTTTATAATTTTGGAGATTATTGAACAGTGCCTATATTTCACTATATTATTAGAATATTATCTTGCAATATGTGAAGTTGTAAACAAATTATATATAAAAAAAAAGATCAAAAGAAATATGCATGTCTTGCATAATTCAATATTAGTAAACATTAGTCTTGATATTTTTTTTTTTTTTAATGATATGGAAAGTGTCTAGATTTTAAAATCTAGACACTTAACTATTCATTCTTAGCTCTTCCTGGTCAGTCAGCAGATAATATTACTAATTAAAGTAATTAATTTTTTCTTTCAAATATATGCTGAGTGACCAAGGTGCCCCCTTTTCTGTAGGGGAGCATACTGCTGTTAGAGAAATCGAGGAACATCTTAGCTCTTGCCTTTACTACCCAGACGCAAAGATCCTTTAAGGTGGAAATGAAATACTCTACTTCAGATAGCTGGATAGTTGGCACAGGTGTTTCATGGACATGTATATGAGCCAACAAGAAACCACTTCATTCCAGAAAATGTTGAAGTTTTTTTGCATTATAATTAAGATTATTATTTTTTTTTTTTTTTTTACTTGTTAGAAAAAAAAATTTGATTATTAAAAATTCAATCTCCTAAATGTGAATTCTTAAACCAGCATTTCTGTTTTGCTCTTTATCTAATTACATATAGGATGATCTGTCATGGGGAGTAGGGGAGCAATTACTCCTTCCCAATTTTTAATGCTTAAATTTGTTTTAGAGTCTGTGCTGGGGTGGGGCATGGTATCAATTGAATGGATATGTATGGGATTCACCATCTTTGCAAACCCTCCTCCCCTAACTTCAGGCCAGAATGATGGACCTTGTTTTTGGTAATCTAGATGAATTGATTTTAGTGAGTTGGTTTGATGTGGAAAAGAAGTCATATTCTAGTTGAGACTTAACAGCAAATGGAAAGGTTCCATTAAAAAAAAACAAACTAAGACACTATTTAAACATTTAGTGTTGTCAGATTCTTTGAAGAAAATTATGAATAATGGCACAGTATACATACAGGTCATAGCCAGATGTTATCAAAAGGTGGTTTTGAGCGCTTTTGGTCCAATTTTTTGTTTAGAATTTCTCACCATTTTGTATTAAAACAGATTGATTTTTCTTTTGATTAAGAGCTTTGTATTAAGGAGTGTTTATACATTTCTATTTGCCAGTTTAGTAACAAATCCTGAATAATTTTGCATTAAATGCAATTTTTGTAATTAAAATTTGGCAAAATCTCATCTCTGTAGATGCTGGGTAACAATTTTTTCAAATCTTAAAGTTGTTACATTGATTTTAAGGGTCATTAAGAAAATTGGCTTTTGTTTGATTAAATTTCCAAAATCAACCTTATATCAAGGATTAAGTAGGTTTTCATGTTTAAAACTGTTAGATTTAATAAAACTTATATCCTGTGCACAATTGCATAATGAAATCCAAGATGTTTTAATGTGATATCTTTTAAAGCCTCCAGTCACTGATTAGCAATATTTTAATTCTATGAGCAGGTGATTCTATGAAACCTTGTCAGAAGGTAAGTAATTTTTACAAGAGTAGTCTCAGCATGTTTTGGATCACACCTGTTTGCTTGAGATGCCAGCATAGTAGTTTGTAATTTTAAAAAGCTCATTACTGAAGCAGCAGCCATAGCGGGAACTGTTTTAATCTGTTCTAACAGACCAGTCGGTGCTTTTTTTTTCTTTTTTTTTTTTTAAAAAAAAAAAAAAAAAAAAAATCCTGTTTCGGTTTATCTCATATTTTCTACAATTGTTTTGGTCATGATGCTAGAATTTCAAACATCTGATAATTATTTGAAATGTTGCAGAGTTTAACATTTAACCACCCCCCCTTACTCAAGTCTCTTTTTTTTTTTTTTTGTTGCTATGATGATCATTTCCACAAAATAGGTGTTGTTGATACTCAGATGAGGAAAGCACTTTAGATTTAAGAATTTTATGAACTATATGAACCCATTCTAATGTAGAAGAAAAACAGCTTCCTGCTGTGTGAATTTGGGGATATTTTTGACTTAGGTTTAAATTTACAGATATCTAAGCTATCTAACTAAATTGTGGATTGTAGCAAATAAAGTGCATATTAAACTGAATCGGAAATTGTCTATTTCATAAACTAAAGGTTTGACATTCTGATAACTTTAAACTATTAAATGCTGAAAATTCAAACTACAAACTGATAAAACTTAGTCTTAATAACTATTTCTAAACATTGATTTGTTTGCATGCATACATGCAAAATCCAGCATACTATTTGCAACTGGCTTGCATGGCTTGTCTTTCCTAGAGTCGTGTCATTTTGAAACATTTGGCAAGCTGTGGATTGCTGGTTATTTGGCTGTCTAAAGTCACTACTAGAACCATGAATATTGGGTGGGCATAAACCATCAGAAATTTAGCCAGGTTTATGTAAATGGTTGGCTGGCATGCCTCGTTTCCAGTTTTCACCCAGCCGGACCCAACTCTGTTGTCTATAAGAACTCCTCTGTGGAATTTGGCAGAAAATTCCTTGTGGGAAGGTTGGGGGGGGGGAGCTTTCTTATTAGTTGTACTTCTGCCATTGCAGTTATCTGAAGTAATTTACCACAGTGAAAGATTGGACATGGATATTCCATTAAGAAGAAAGCTAATGGTGGCATCAGTTATGTGGACTTGTCAAACAATAAAAATTATTAATAAAAGTATAGTTCTCCTTTAGTGTACTTGAGATAGCTGGACCGAAAGACCTGAATATGCTCTTAGGAATCAAATCTTTAAAAAAAATTATCCTTTCTTTATGTAAATATCATTTAATTTTTTAATTCTTGCATAGTTTGCTAAAATAAAGAGAGAATGACAATTTAGTTTCCTGATAAAAACTGTTAAATACCCAGGGTAGTTAGCTACTGCAATCACAAGTGAAAACAATTCGGTTATTTTTTTTTTTTTTTGTATAGGAGATTTATGCAGAAGATATTACATTAGTGCAATACTTTAATCTAAGATGTTGCAGATCGACTGGAAACTAATTAAAGTACAATGCATCTTTGAAAAATTGTTTGATGCAAAACTCTTGCTCTGTAAACATTCTGTTAGGGATTGCAACCTTTTGTGGAATAGGTCTGTTTTTTTACAAAGCAATTTTTAACTATAGTGACAGGTCTTTGCTTGATAAAACTCATTTGTCAGCAAGTTTTTTTTTTTTCTTTGAAATTCAGATGTTTAGTATGCAGTGTCTAAGATACACAGTTGCAAATGAAAGCTGCTGCTT
Organism: Nautilus pompilius; assembly: GCA_018389105.1. Taxonomy (NCBI): domain Eukaryota; kingdom Metazoa; phylum Mollusca; class Cephalopoda; order Nautilida; family Nautilidae; genus Nautilus; species Nautilus pompilius. The sequence continues at coordinate 219,009 of JACATO010002155.1, read as the reverse complement.
TGTCAAGGGAGATCAGCAGCAGTTTTTCACCAACTTTCTCAACCGCTACCGGAGGTTGGTTAAACTGTCAGAAGTTCTCTGAAGATGAGCTGCTTGCATCAAGTTTACAAAGTGCAAGAGAATTAGGTATTAAAAATTACTTGGGCATTTGATGTCTGCCATGTTTTGCAGTCTAACAGTGAATAATAATTGAAAAGACCGAAATTATCACAAAAAACTTGCAAATATCAGTACTTTTTTTTTTTTCATTTTTCATGTAATCATCCTGACAAGGTTCCTGAAGTCCAACTGCACCATTGTTACATACGAATTCATAACCGTTCTTTTGTAACATTTTAATTATGAAAGTGTTTTCAACAATTCAAAAAAAAACAAAAAAACTTTGATACAGCTTTTGCGTACCTTCGTGCTAGTATTCCCAACTCTTCCAGAAAGTCAGTGATAGTGATCTACTCAGCACTTGTGAAGGTTGTTACATCTCTCCAGTCCTTGATGCTGACTATAGCTCATGAGTTGTTTGCCCAGTGCTGACATCCTTTAGAGATGCCATTCTTGAGAATTAGTCAGGTCAGGACTAAATAACTTGTGGAATCAAAGATTTGACTTGCTGCTTCAGAAAAAGAGAAGTGCATTTTTTTTTTTTTTTGTTTTTTTTTTACTTAAAACCAATCAAAAAAGTTTTGATGGTGATTGTATTTAACTTTTTTCTTCTAGGTATTTCATTAGTATTTTCTCTTTATAGATTTTATGTAAAGTAATCATTTATATAAATGATTTTGTCCTTAGTGTGAATTTACTGTCTGATTGATTTGGCTTCACTCTAACATGACTTTAACCAATGTTCATGGGTAGAGTTGGTAGGGTAATTGGGCATTGCTAACTGGGTAATTTTTTCCCAGATTTGTTTCCAGGATATACAAGGTCTGTTGAAAAAGTATCTGACTTTATTTTTTCCCATGGGAAGTAATGATGTTAGGGAGGCAAAAGTGTGCATAGTGGAGCTTCATGCGCATGCGTGGTTTTTGGTGGGCTTGCTGAATGTGTCAGTCGCTGTCAGGCAGTCAGCGTGTGAGGTGCTGTACTAGTTACTCATTGCATTTTCATTTCACCGGTGATGACGGAACGTGTGGAGCAATGATCCTGCATCAAGTTTTGCCAAAAGCTTGGAGATACCCAAGCGGAAACAATTCGCAAAATTCAACAGGCTTTTGGTGACAATACCATGAGTGTTACCCAAATAAAAGAATGGCACAACAAGTTCAAAGATGGCTGCACATCGGTGGAGTGTGACCAGCGTTCTGGGAGGTTGTCGTCAAGCCGCATTGCAGTTGTTATTGAGAAAGTGTGGACCTTGACAATGGAGAATCGTCGTTTGATGGTGTGGGAAATTGGTGACGAGGTTGGGATCAGTAAAGATTCTGCACATGCAAATTTAGAGGAGGATTTCGGCTTGCGCAGAGTGGCAGCAAAATTTGTGCCCAAGCTGCTTTCTCAGGAACAACAACTTCATCTTGAGGTTGCACAGGCCCTGCTGGATACTGCCAACAGGGATCCTGAGTTCCAGAATACCGTGATAACTGGAGATGAGACCTGGATGTATGGGTACGACCCGGAAACCAAAGCTCAGTCATCACAGTGGAAGCACCCAACATCGCCAAGGTCCAGAGAAAAACCAAGGTGATGCTGACTGTTTTCTTTGACTACCGAGGCATTGTGCATCACGAATACGCACCAGAAGGTCAAACAGTTAAAAAGGAGTGCTACCAGGAAGTCCTCAGTCTTCCTGATGCAGTTCGGCGCAAGAGACCAGATCTGTGGGCCTCGAAAAACTGGCGGCTGCATCATGACAATGCCCCAGCTCGTTCATCATAGCTTATCCAAGTTTTCTTGGCAAAGAAAGGCATTTTGCTCATTCGTCAGGCTGCCTACTATCCAGACATGGCTCCTTCTGACCTCTGGTTCCCAAAAATGAAGATGCCACTGAAAGGCTCCTGCTTTGAGAGCCGAAAGGACATCATGCGGAATCCGATGGCGGAACTGAGCCATTCCGGAAGAAGCATTCCAGATGTGCTTCGAATAGTGGAAGGATTGCTGGGCTAAATGTGTGGAGGCACAAGGGGCCTACTTCAATGGGGATTAGCAATTGAACCCCACCAAGTACCTAATTTTTTTTTTCCCAGTCTAAGGTCGGATACTTTTTCGACAGACCTCATATAGGCTTCCATCTTACTGGTGGTGAGCGACTAGTTTGTTAGGAACCCCTGCTTCCAAGACTGATTAGTTGACAAATAGATGAACTGGCCATTATTCTTAAAATGATTGCAACAGTTGCGGCGAGCAGTTTACCCAGCATACAAGTAATTTATAATAGTTTAAACTCAGTGGTTCCCAAAATTTTTGGACCATTGAAACCCTTAGTTTGTTTTCTTGGCTTCCCTTCTCTTGCAGTGAGAATGAACCATTCTATCAAACAATTTTTATTGAGGATGATTAACTCTTTCCCTGCAAAAGTTGAAGATCACTGATCTAACAGTTTGACACTAGATAGATAGCTGGCTAATGGCATTGGATATTGTTAGTTTAATCATTGGCAAATGCCCTTGGGGAAATTCCAAGTCATCTGTCAATGGAAGAGTGAATTTGATAATGGAAATGGCGTCATTTCCTGGTTAAAAAATGGCAATGCCCATGAGAATAAATCGATTTTTCTGTGCAACAAGTTGCTGAAATTATTGCTGATTCAGACAATGAGAATAACTTATTTGGCAGTGGCGATGATGTCCAGGATAGACTTTTATCCACACAATGAAAATAGTTTGAATGGTAATAGCAAGGAATCTGATCACAGTAATCATCAGTGATGTTGATTCAAGCAGTGTCAGTCAGTGATAACTAGTAGTAGTAACAATAGCCATAGATCTATTGGGCGCGATGGTAGACAACCACAGTAAGGTTGTGGAATATGTTAATCTAATCCAAAATGTCAGAACTGGGGTCCTACTGGTTGACTCCTAAATATCCCCTGTGCAGCAGCAAACCTTGGTCCAAGGGATATTGATCAAAGTTGGTAGTGTCTTGAGACATTTTCAGTTATTTAAAATTTTTTTAAACTGATCTATTCAAACACTGTCAATGAGAATATGCTAAGCAATATTTTGCTAACCTCCCTAGACCACTATCTCCTCATTTAAGGTCTAGGTGGAAGGATGCCACAGTACCAGAAATGAAAACCTGTTTTGGACTGATACTATTAACACGCCTTTTAAGGAAGTCAGAACTTATCCAGTACTGGTCAAATGATGAAGCTTTACTTATACCCTACTTTGGACACCATGATAATCTGGAATCTGTTCCTGCTTATTAATTTTTTTACACTTCAATGACAGCACCACACAGCCAGACAACTGCCAAGATAGGCTTAAGGTCTGTCTCATCTATGATAGCCTAGTGGAAAAATTGAAGGATAATTATACCCTCACCTCATTTCCATAGATGAGGGGATGCTGTAAAGGAAAGATAGACTAGCCTTCAGATGTTATAATCCCAAAAAACCAATAAAATATGGAATCAGAGGATAACTGACAAACTGAGAATTCTTACTGTTAGAATATTCTTACATATTTGGGATGGTGTGGACACTGCAAGGAATTGTTTTCCATCTCCTTGACAGGCTTATTGGGAAATATCTCCTTGATGCTAATGCATATACACATGGAACACTCAGAATTGTGGATAACTGCCTGAGATGTGGAATGCTAAGATAAATCTCTGCTTGAAGACAGGGGAGACATTTTCCAGTGACAATGAAAAAGTGGTGGTGATAGCATAGCAGGAAAATAGGGCTGTCAGATCCATCAATGGTGAACATACTCTGCCCATCTCAGCATTGAGATTTAGGAAGAGATGGTGACTTTACTGAGGTCAAACCAATATGTATAATGGAATTCAGTCAGTTCATGACGGGTGCTGATAGTATAGATCAGATGATTTTGTCTACCTTATAGTCAGAAAAAACTAAAATGGTCCAAGAAATTTGTTTTCTATCTTGTGGAATTGGTCATATACACAATGAACCAAAGCTTACTCTATATGAATTGCATCTGAAATTGGTAAAAGATGTTTATGGGTGCATGATTTGGATGCCAATTCTGATGATAAAAAAAATCCTGCCCCTCAAGCCCCAGTCAAGGACTAAGCTGATAGACTAATTAGTGGATTCAAAATACATGTCAGGGAGAGATATCCTCTGTTAAGAAGAAATAGCCAGGAAGACACTGCAGGGTATGCAAAAGACAGATTTCCTGTGGTACTCGGGTGTTCTGTAAGAGCTGCAATGTACCTTTTTGACATGAAATGCTTTATTTGCCATTCTGTGAAGAAGTATTACTGAAATATTGTAAAGTGAAAGATCAAAGATAAATTAAAAATCCGTTTTGTCTCAATAAAGGTTATTTATTACTACTACAAAAAAGTGTAAAAAATAAATATTGAAAAGTTGGACATTTTAAGGATACGACTAAAAAAACAAAACAAAACCCTTGGCATAGGAAGAGTTAACAATTCAGATTTATTTTAATTAAATATTGAAACATGATTTGCTGATATCTTATTGTTGCAGACAGAGAGATCGAGATCTATCAAAATTACTGGTTGCAAAAAAAATCAGTACAGAGGCCAAGACAGAAATTAGTGAAAGCTTTTTTTATTTTACTTAGTGAAGTAGGTGGGAGTGAGGCATTCATTAGACTTGCAAATGTTTTTATTCTGGCGAAGGGTAATGGACAAACACACTTGCATTTCTTTGTCTGCCTGTAATCTTTCCTCAGTCGTACTCTTGATGTTTGTCAGTGCGGAAAATCCTACCTTGCATAAATAAGATGGGACCTTTTTTTTATTGTTGCAATTTTCCACAAGTGTTCTTTCTACCTGTATACAGTGGTAATTCCATGTGCTTTAATTTCAACGTACAAGGAGTGTGAATATGTCAGCTGCTCTTTGTAGATGAAGTTGCACGTTAGTAAAACTGCATCCAACAGAGAAAATCCATTCATGTGGAATGCTCTACTGCTGATTTTATTTTCTTGTTGCAGAATTTTGGAACCATGTTGTCTCTCTACACTCATCCTTGAGAGGTAAATTTGCTTGAAGCAAAAAAAAAAAAAAAAAAGTTTCTTCCTTGTGCTATGGTTTTTGCCTTGTATAGATGTTCAAATAAATCAAGCTAATTTAGCATGCCAGGCCTCATGCAGTTATTCACAAAACTTTTGAAGATGAAATAAATTACTTTTTCATGTCTATAAACAACACCTATCCATCCTCATGTTCTGCATAATGAGGTCAGATGGCTAAGGTTTATTAGACAAAAAGCGAGCTGTGATGACTGAATTTAAAAAGTTGCAATGAGCAACATGGAAATTCCAGATTTTGAGGTTTTGATAAATTAGCATCACTACTCACTGTTGTGCTCTTTCCAGTGCCACTTAAGCCAAAATTTTCTTGTGATGCCCATGCGCACTTCTTGGCTGTGTCTAGGGGGCACCCAGTTTGGGAACAATTGGTTTAAAATGAATGATTGGTAGGTCTTGAAAGTTTTGAAGGTAATATATAATGTATATCAACAGCGGATTTATTCATTGAACCTCCTCGAAAAATAAAGTTGCTTATGCTTACATTTCTGTTACTAATGGCTCAGCAATCCAGTTCATTGTAGTATCTTTTTAGCAATCATTGAGCAGAAATTCTGCAGCTGGTAAACACTGAAGACTTTGTAAAACTGTCCACATGTTAGATGAACAGAAATTGATTGTGATTCTAGTAAATGTTTGCTGGCTGATCTTAGAGCAGCATGTGGTCAGTTTAAAAAAACAAAACAAACTAGATCAGGTCAACAAATCTCTCTCTCTCTCTCATATTTTGTTTATTTGCTTATTTTAAAAATCCGCTCTCCACAAAAACTATAAATTGACATAAAACATGGATATATCAGTGGTTATGCTTTCTTTATAGACAAATATTACATTGTAAATATTGGTTGAATTTGACATTAGCTATTAACTATGAACTAATTCCATTTCCTTACAGTAATCGTGAATTTAGATGAATTATTATATTTAAACTTTCTGAAAATGAAATACCTGAAAAATCTGACATGCTAACTTTCTTTCTCTCTCTCGTGCTTGTTCTTACTTCACCTAGCTATTTGATGAAGAAACTTGAAAGGTAAGTACCCTTAACTGATAATTCATCTAACTTCATCTGACACCAGTGAATGAATGAAAACATTGTTTTTTATTAGTTTAAAAAACAAATCTTATTACAACGTAATTTGTGCAAACCAGCTAGAAAAATATGCAGCATTACGAAGTAATCAGAACCTGCTTTCTTTCAAAAAGGTGTTACACACTACTTTGGTCCATGTTTACTATTCTATTCTATTCTTTTTTTACCATTAACCAGAGGTTGGAACATTTAACAAAAAAAAAAAAAAATTAAAATTTTGTAGAAGTAACCTGACTGGAGCAACATATCAGTCTCTATAAATTGTAATTAGTATATATTTAATTGCATCCCTGAATGCTGGAAAATTGTTCCTTATTCTTGTCAGGCACAGGACATTTTCTGCATGGATTTCTTAAAGACAGCTCCAGGAGCTGGAATGTATTGACTTAATTTTGACGGGCCATTTTTTTTTTTTTTTTTACTTTTCTAAAACTTGGATTTAAAAAATCTTAAATTGATATCAGTGCACAGATGACTAAATAGCTTTAGTGAAGTTGTTTTAGTGTGGTAATATGGTTTCTTTGAGAGTTTGGTGATAGTGAAAAGCTCAGTTTTAGCCTTCCAGGTGACTCTCCCTTTGCTTTCAGGTTTTGATCTTAGTAAAATAAAGATTTAGCTCTCCCCCCCCTTAGATATGTAAGTTAGACTTTAACAAGGAACTTCTGATCAATAAAAGTAGTTGATTATAGGAGGTGAGTGAATCAGTATAAATCATGAACCACTCTTTCCTGATGTTGAGCAGGTGTTGATGGCTTGGAACCATTCAAACAACTTTCTCCACACTCCTCCTTGCCTGCCTTGTAAGATTCAGTCTGGCCTACAAGCCAGCGTACATGGAGTCTGTGACCAGGCGAGCAATTCCTGGATTTTTCCCCTTCAAAGTGAAAAGAAATAAATGCTTAATTGGAACAGTGCAGTTACATAATTCATGAGTAACCTTGATTAACCTCTAACTTTTGCTCAGGTTAATCCAGTCAAACATCATGTTAGTAACTCGTGGCACTAAGTGATTCATTGTGGTGAGCAGTAAAATTTATACAATCTTACTTTAATAGAATACTCTTACAGTGGTGTCATCTGCCAACATTGCATTGTTAATGAATAGGTGGAAGAGAAATTTATTAATCTATTTGTAGGACTAGATGACAAATTCTTAGGACTTTTTTAGCTTGCATTTTTCCTGTCAGCAATTAAGTACCCCCCATCCTTTGTGTGGAGGTTACTCTCAAATATCTGTGGGTGCACAAACCAAGCTACATAACAACAAAAAGATTAGAGACTTTTTAGGTGAGTTAGTGAACTGTCCTCTATAGAAACATGTTCACAAGTTTTAGACATATAGGCATCACAGCTGAGTGTCATTGATCATTTTTTCTATCTGTCTAGCATGCTCTTTGGCATTGGTTGTTAGACTTTCAACATTGTAATTGTCTGTCACTTGCAAGTGGAAATGAGTTTAGCTTTTTTGGATTTTGCTTAATTATAAAAGTACAATATTAAAAAAAAAACAAACTTTGGTAAAATAAGCAAGTTGTAGTGCTGCTTCAAGAGAAACTCGTAAAGAGTAGTATAGCAAGGAACAATTTTGTATGTAGGTATCTTAAACCGCCTACATAAATCTAAGTGTGAATCAATGTAGTACGAGAAACTAGACATTGTGATGGTGAAGTGGTTCATTCAGCATGGAGTTGAAGGGTTGCTGGCGCCTTGACTGATTAGTGAAACAAGCGAATTTTTTGCTAGGTACAGGTATTTTTTTTTTAATGCAAGTTCTAAGTGGTTTATACTATTAAAGCAACAGCATGACATTTGAGAACCAATTGGAGAAAATTGATCCCTGCTTAACTTAACTGCTGCTGATTTCACTTTCCGTAATTAACAGATTTTGCAAAAAAAAAAAAAAAAAAACTCGTTAAGTAGTTTTACTCTGTCCGAAGCCACGACCCAAAAAAAAGTCCTCTCCGAATCTTTGATTCTAAAATAGCATAAATCAATACTTTACGACAAAAGATCAGATGATTTTTGCTATCGATCTTGGTAGAAACACAATGTTCTCAGATTACATTGTGTGTAAATTTTTAGTTTTTATTTTAGCTACCGTGGAGGATGGCTTAGATTTCAAAGGATGTGGAGTGCTATTTTCAGTTTGGGATGTGCCACTTGGTTGAGGAAATTGTTTGCTGAAGACTCATAGAGCATTTGCTGATATAATTTTCCCATTTTATTGCACAATGTCAGATGTTGATGATAAGGTGCTTATGTCTCTGGTTGATGACAATAGCCCCCCTCTCTCATTTTGGATCGGAATATCTATACAATATTGATATTTATTGACTAAATATTCATGCATTCTACCTGTTATCTTTTTTTTTTTTTTTTGCTTCATCTTGAAACAATTGTGCCATTTCCTTTTTGAATCGATTGATGTACTTTGGGCCATTTTGACCCACGAGGATCCTACTATGGGTAAAAGTTTTATTGCCTGAAATGGCACAAACTTCTGAAATAATTTTATCAGATATTGGGGGGGGTGGTACTTTTAGATTAATCTTACCTGTTTCAGTAACTTTTCTTGCATGAACCTAAGCAGCATGTTATGTTGTTGACCTACAATACTTCTGCACAAGTGATAATGTATACCTATGCTTTTACATAAAAATGAGTCCAGTTTTAGTCTTTTCAAACAATAAGTTAGAAATTTATTGTTTTTTTTTTTTGAACAGTTTCATTACTGAGTTGGCTATGAGGGTTGTAAAATGCCTGTTTTATGTTGAGCCTATATATAGAGAAGCAAGAGAAAAGTCTAGTTTGTAAAACTTGTGTTCTCAGGTTTTAATGGTGAAACTCCATATGAATCTTTACTGCTGTGGACGGAAATGTCACTCAGCCATTGGTGTTGTGTGTGAATTTAAAATAAGTTGGAAATACTGACATGTTCTTTTTCCTGATTAAGTTTTGCATACTTCTATCACCGTAATAAAAACATGCATGTGTTTACCAGTTGAGGTAATTTTATTAACTTAATCTTTTGTATAATTGCAATTAGTTGTGACTTTAAATTTGTGTAATGTCTTGCCTTTTAAGACTATTTTTAACAACTTGCTACACCTTACCTAATTTTAAGACATTTGGTATGTGCCATATTTCTGTAGGGATTGGAGAGAACCCTATTGGTCAGCTCCTTATTTCAGACTATAAATTTCTTTGCATTAGCATGGTATTTAGTATTAATTTACAATCATAATTTTGAAAAAGTGCAGAAATAAATTACATTTAATCTACCATTTCAGGTTAGTTTTGACAGTTAAATTTTATTTAATGCAGTTATTTTCAGGAGAGAGAATTTTGAATTATGTATCAATTATCAGCAAAGAAACACACTATTTCTATGGAACATTGGCAGAGCTCACCACCTATGCACACTTGGAGAGAGAAATTTGTAGTGAAGGGAACGTAGTTCTTAATCTAGAACTAAGGTATAAATATAACCAATTGTTTTTCTGCCTTTTTAAAATAAGTTTTGTGCAAAAGCTATATTTTGACATTTTAGCCATCCTTTTCAGCTTTAAAAAATAAATGTCTAACACCAACACACTATTGTACATTAGCCATCATAACTAAGTGATTAATTCTTTTACTTGTTGCACTACATTAGTCACTATATTAGAGTGGTTCAGCCAGTACAGCAGGTTTCCTGTGTCTCTTCCCATGTCATGTTCATTGTTGGCTCTCAATAAATTACTAGTTTACAATTTAATTTCTGGTACTTAAATGTCAAGAAGCTGGGATAAATAATAAAACAAAATTATTAATAGATCCTCTGAAATAGTAGATTAACTTGGATGATATTTTAAAGTTAAGGTAGATGCCACTTTTTTTTTTTTTTTAAATAAGAGTTTGTTGTTGCTAGGGTAATGAAGGTTACTAATTTGTGTACCTCTTCAAAGGAAGATTTTAGATTTTTGCATTCCATAGCTGCTGCTTTTAAATTACTGCTTGAGACAGCACTAACACCAGTGGAACTGTCAGTAGCAACATGGCTGTAGTCCTTGCTCTCAAATCGTTTTTGATTGGGCTGGTGGGAGGAAAGTAGTAAGCAAAAGACTTAGATCTGCCACTTGTTGAAGACATGGCTCACTTACAGTAAGCTTGCAATATCCGAAATAAGAATTTATCACATTTTCAGACTAAACTCCACACACTGTTTTCTGCCTCTTTTCAGTTGCTTTGCTTTTGATGACATCTCATTAGTTAAATGGAAACATTGACTTTTTGGTCTCTGTTGAATCAGAAAACTAATTTTTCTTGTTGCTGAATTCAGAATCCATTAGACGTACGCTAAACATTGGAATACTACTGTTAGAAAACTTTAATATTTAAACTGGTTTCTCTTCATAGTTTTAGATTCTGTCAAGTATTATCACCCAGTTACTTTAAAGACGCCCCTTTTGTCACTTAGTGAACCAGGTCATGACTAAAATGCAGTGGATTCAAATTGTGTTGTAAAATAATAATGACTACAGACTGGCTAAAAAAATCATTGAACCTTAAGATTGCTGGAGGTTCTAAATAAAAGGAAAATTTCCAGCTTGTCATTGTCAAAGAATCGGTTTATATTACTTTTTCTAAAACAAATGCTTCTTGTAAGGACATTGCAACTAATCAACATCTTTTTGAGAGAGAATCTTCAATACTCGTGTTAGATTTTAGCTTGAACAGAGCTAGCAATGAATGGAATGGGGAAGTAAACCTTATTAGTGGAGGTAAAGATAATGGCGCTTCAGAATACGAAGGTTTCATAAGGGTTAAAATCAAGAGATCTCGTACTTCTAGAAAAAATTGAATTACCATTGCTTGTTTGATTTTTGGAAGATAAATTTAGGTATTAAGTTACTGTCATCCACTCCCCACCTGGTACCAGTATGACCACCGTTTGTCAAGCAAGAGATACTTAGCTTCATAGAAAAACTATATTTTATTACAGGTTCCAAACATGGAGCCTGGCATTTGCCTATCCCAGTAGAAGAGTACACCGGTGACCAAAAGTTTTGAAATACTCCAGAATTTTCTAACGTTGCTTGAAGTTGAATCACACATGCTTAATTTGCATAATAATGTTATCATGCTGGAGGAGTTTTTACAACTTTGTAGTCTCTAGCTTTGTCGCATTTCCACAGAATTAATGAAAAACGACCAATCTGAAATCTTGCAGGATTTCTGAAAAGATCCGTATATCATGGAAATGTGTCCATTAGATGTCTTCAAAAGTGGACCAAGTGGTGGTAGATGTGTTGTCACGCTATGAGCCTGATTTGGAAATAGATTTTTGTCTAGGTCAGTGCTACTACACTTTGGAGATGGCTATAATTCAATTTATATTTAAAAAAATTTAATAATATTAACATAATTTAAGTCTTTTCCACTGCAGAATATCTATTAGGTTGGTACAAAAATTTTGTTGGTTTTTTTATCACGACAATGAAATTCGTTATTGTTGCTGAACGTGAAGTTTATTAATCAAAGAAAGTTCCATCACAATCAGTACTCTTCTGCCAGTGAGTTACAGGCACTTTTATACCATTTTGAAAAAAAAATCTGAATTTCTGGAGTTGATAAACAATTGGAAGGCAGTTTCAATCAATTGCTGCTTGGTTGGAGAAGGATTTCATACAGAGGAAGCTGTCGAAAAGTTGGTGAGAGAAGGGTCTGGTGAATAGGCTGGGTGAGGAAGAACTTTGTACCCTAACGTGTTCAGTTTCCGAAGTCACTTTTTGCAACATGAGGACGAGAATTGTTGTAGAGCAGGATTGGGCCTTTTCAATTTACCAATGCCAGCTGTTTGGAAACTTTCTGATGAACAATGTTTAACTCTTGAGAGTACCTTTTCAGCTGTGATGGTTTCTCCAGGTTGTAAGAAGTTATAGTGGATGACACCAGCTGCAGTCCACCAGACAGTGACCATGACCTTCATTGGGTGAAGACTGGTTTTTTTTGAATGTGGCTAGGCACTTTGTCTCTGTCGAGCCACTGTGCTGATCGTTTGTGATTGTTGTAAAGGATCCATTTTTCACCACACAATGATTCAGTCAAGAAATGGGTAGTTCTTGTTTCTTATTACAAGTGAAGAGCTGATCTCCAATTGACGATTTTGTTGTTGTTCATTCAACTCTTGAGGCACCAACTTGTGAAGCCTTTTCACCTTGTTGATTGCATCAAGAAGCCGGGAAACAATTGCAGTGCTTACATCAAGCTCTCCAGCAATTTCTTAGTTTTTTCTTGGATCAGCTTAAACAGACTTTCAGATGGCTATCACAGCTGGAAGGATGTCCGCTACGTTCCTTATCTCTAAGGCTCGAATCTCCTGATCAAAACTGTGAACCATCATTGTACTGTGCACTCATTTGCTGTGTCCTCACCCCATGCCGGCTTTGTTAATAGTTGCTTCGCTTGCTTTGTGACCTAGTTTGAACTTGTGAAGCAAAATGGCACGAAAGACTACTTCTATCCATGCTTCACTCAGAACCCTGAAACAAATATCCATTTTATGATTTTTAGAAAGGAAGGTTTTTCATAATGTATGTCAAAGCATGCGCTATAATACGATATAACTTATCTACATGCACCTTCACAAGCATGCAAAAAATGACAAGACTTTTGTAATGACCTAATAAAATGCAAGTAAATGTCAAGGCATTAAATGTGTTCTTGATTTTATACAAAAAAAAAGATTTCAAGACTTTAACAACAGCAAATTCTTTACCTGATTAGTGGAAGGCTATTCTACATGGATGAATACCAGGAAACATTTTGCTTTGTACACCTAAGCTTGTAAAAATAAAAACCTAGAAAATTTTTAAAATTGATTAAGGAAAGTGAATTGTGATCATCAAAAACAAAATTTTAAACTACTTTGAATATGATGCCTGCCTTAAATTAGAAAAAAACAAAGATCCTTTTTTTCCCCAATTTATTTAATTAAATTTGAAATACCCGGTGATTACAAATATTTCATATTGTAGAATAACTGAATATATTTGAAAGTGAAAATCTGAAGTGTCCTGTACAATATCTGTAAGGAATTTTTTCTATGCTATGACTTGTCTATTTTGAAATCCTCTACTAAAGTTACACTAATTTTCCAACATTTACATGTATGTAAATGGTTCTGTTTCTCCTAGAAGATTAACAGTATGAATCATTTAATTAAACAGAAAATCAGTCACTAATACTGTTGACCCTAAGTGAAATACAGGTATAGAAAGTATTAGGTGAATATGGAACTTCATCTATTGTGCTATGGTTCTCTTGCTAAAAATCAGTTATCCAAGAGGAAGTCCCATCTCTCAACCTCAACAAAAGGTTCATGGATACTGAGTTTGTATGCAGTATAGATCACAAGATAACTAGTATGATACTAGTTAGTTTTGATGAAAAAATAAAACAAAATGCTTTTCCATTATTTTATTATTTTTGTGCTAATTTGTGGAAAATTGGCTAGCAGCTAAGCAACCTGATAATAAGAGAAGTAGACAGATTTTTTTTTCTTCCCTACTTTGCTTGAAAATACTCTGGTCTGCATTAATATCAGCATTAACAGATACAGATATAATATATAATATAATTATTAAATTTAATAGACATTTACATACTCTAATCACAAAGGGATCTATAACCAATAATATTTTGATGTTCCATGTGATTGAGGTAAGTGCTTCCCCTCTTCTTGCATTCCATCTCTCTTGTTATATGAAGCGAGACCGATCAAGTGAGGGTGCTTCTTTAGATTTGGATGTTTTTTCTCTTCAAAAATAGCAGTGGAACCAAGGAAGAGATAGAGGGATGGAGAAGCAGGTGACTGCTGGTGGGATGATGTTAAAGTTGGCATGGGGCCTACTCACAGATGTGAATTATTGCTATATTTACTTACATTTGAAGTGGCCTTTGGTAGGAAAGCTTGTTTTCTGATTTGTCTAGGACTCTTCTTAGGTCACCGTGGTGTAGTGATCTTTTAGTTCATTAGGAGCCAGTATATAGATGCTGGGCCTTCTGAAGGATACTATTTTCTATAGTACTATTTCCATAGCAACGAGATGATCAGGATGCCTGAAACAATATAGTGAAGAGTATAACATTTATAGTTGTGAAAGATGAGTCGGATGCATCTTGTCAGTTCCTGGCTGTCTTTATGCTGGAGAGTTGTTGGATGAGATCAGGTGCATGTATGTAGATGTTGGAGAGCACTTCTAGGATGACAGACCACCCTGTGGGGTACATAGGGAAAATATACATATTACATCACTGAAAACAAAGGTAGGTGGGTAACTGTTAGGTTGGCATATTTTTAGATAGTGGCTTATTGGAGTAGATGGTTATCTGATATTTAGATTTCACCTAATTTAAAATGCTAAAATATTTTTGCACCCTTTATCATGCTGAATTTAGTTGACATTTAAAAAAATCCCCTTTCCCTGTATTAAAATTTATCTGCTATCCCTTCTCCTCATCCTCTTATTTTCTTCTTTAAAATTAGTTTTAAGGATTGAAAACTTGATTTATGCTGATACACTCAGGTGGAACAGTAAACTGAAAGAATTCATAAAACAAAAGAATAAAAGTGTCTATTTAGGGGTTTGGTAAGTAGGGAGGGGGGATATTGCTGTTGTGTGTGGGCAGAAAGGCTGGCAGCTAAACCTTGTTATGAAGGCATCACCATATTGATCCGTATACTGTTAGCTGAGAATCTGGGTTTGCTGGTTGCACCAGGCTTGTTTTTGTCCCAAAATCTCTGGATTCTAGTGATCGCTTGGAACTTTCTGCTCAACGTTGGCCCAGGAACAGGTTACGATGGTTACAGAAATAGGTATCTTTGTCTGATGCACCTGTCATTTGGTAAATTAACATGTTATAGCTCATACTTGGTTACCAAAATTGGCAGCTGCAGCACTGAACTGAGTACAAGCTGGTACTCTTCACTTCCACAGATTTTCTCTAGTAATAACCTAGCTTCTTATTCATCTGTTACTGTTACTTTAGAGAAAATGCCTTTTTGTTTCCTGTTGTCTGGATGGCTTTTATAAAATGTTAACACAAATTGCAAAAACTAATTTCACTGTAGTGATTGATTTTTTTTTTTTTGTTCCTCTACATTTTAGCATGATGATAATTTGTTGTTATAGACATTGTGGTTGTCAAAAATGTAGAAATTCCTCAGCATGGCATAGGTTCCATGTACCGATTTACTCATGTCGTAACATTTATGTTAAACACCCATTTCATTTACTAACTGACAACGAAAACTGAAGTTGCTTAAGGATTATCCAGTAGCATATTTGATGTCATTCATCATTATTTGGGTATAAGAATATTTAAAAAATGAGTAACTTAATTTGTTTTTAATAACTAAAAAAAAAAACCAAATTTGTAAGTAGTAGAACATTATGTAAGAGACCACTAAAGCTGATTGTAACCATCAAAACAGGCAGTCACTATAAATTTTTTTTCTTTGTGGGTAAGAATGAATCAAATTTATTTTTTAAAATTCTACAGTGGTGATGGCCAGAAATCCATTAAATTTTTCCATTTAGTAGTTAATCTCTGAAAGTTGTGTGCAACAGAACAAGTCTCTACATTGGAGGGCTTATTAGTGCTGCAGTTATGTTAGTATTGAGGAGCCTACTACTTCCGACAGTATTTCTAGATGTGGGAGGGAGTTTTTTAACTGGGTTTTGAGTTTAAAATTCATATTTGAGTTTTGTGGGATTTGATTTGTTCATTGACATAGATGCTGGGCAGTGTTTTATTTATCTCATATCTGTGGATGCTAGATGATTCATTAAAGCTGAGATGTTGCTAAAAAGTTAATGTCTGATGGAGCAGAAAAATCTAATATGGGGTTTTGTTTTTTGAAAAATCTGAAACACTTGATTTTTGTTATAAACGTTTGACTAAACCAAAGTATATGAACTTTTGAAGTTAACTTAGGATTCAAGCATGGTTGGCTGCTTTTTTCTTTTTTTTTATTTCGCAAACCAGAGTCTACATGTGCACTCAATCATTTAAGTGTTTCTTTTTTTTCCAGCTTTGACTTCAGGAGAGATGAGATCTTAATTTCTTAACAAGACCAGGTTATTAACTCTGTGCCTGATAGATTAATTAATCCTGCATCATGTTTTGTTTAAATTATTGTACGAGAATATGTGCAACAATAGTTTTGTAAGCTTCTGTTTCCCTGAACATTAACTTCCAATGGGCGTGAAATGCAGAAGGACAAAAGATAATGAAATTTCTTCACTCTGATTTCCTTTCAAATGCCTGAATCAGTAGATGGAGATTTCTGTACTCTGATTTTTAAATTAAAACTGGCGCATACAATATCGCTGCTATTAGTTTATTACCGTTGTTAACATAATGAAGTAACTGTAAATATGACCATTATTGCAATGTCTTTAAAAATCTGATCACTGAAAATTTTTTTTTTTTTTTTTTAAAGAGGAAAAAAAAAATATGCAAAAATCTTTAAACAGGGTATTATGAATAAATCTAATTTGGCATGCATGTCTAAACAGATTTAAGTATTGTAAATTTTCCGAAAAACAGCATTGCCAACAAATCGGTGTCATGGTTAGTAAGTAAATTTTATATAGTGTCATGTACATTTCAAAACTCTGCTATTTCTAGTAAAGTTTGCAGGTAAGAGAACTGCAAAACATTAGCGATACGAGGGTGAATGCTGGCGGAAAGCTTTTGTTTTTAATTGGTTCTTCCTGTTGTCTTTTAAATGCCCCATAAAATTTTCAAGTGGAATTTATTTATAGGATAGAAAAACCAAAATTCAATTTTTCTGCAATAATTGCATTCAGATAATAATTGAAGTTAAAGAATGAATTTTGTATGAAATATCAAATGATCAGCCTTGGGTTAACACTCTTTAAAATATGTAAATACACTTTTATATTGAAATGTTAATAGGATAGTAGAATTCTTGATTAAACATAACTCTTCTCTGAAACAGAATAAGTTATTTTAAATACTTTGTCATTTAATAAGCAAACAATTATAACGGCTATTTTAATAAATGCTAGCAGCATATCAAATTCTGATAATTTTTTCTGAAATTAGATTTGATTTTCTGTTGACAAGGGTCTTCTTGAGTAGAAACTTTGGAAAAGATCAATGCATAGTCTGGCTGGCACACTATAGCTACCAGTCAAGATCGATGGGATCATCGGCGAACATTTTCACTGCTAGCCATTGAAACTAGGCCATTCCAGCTGAGCAGTCTCACTACACCAGGAACGACTGGATCAATACTGTGTGGTGTATTGAAAATCCTAAATACTTGGTTCGTTTCACCTGATCTGTGCATGACCAAAAGAGAGAAGCATTAATAAAAACTTATTAGTTTATGGAGACCTTTCTTATTTAAATATAAGTGCTAACTGAAATCTATTGCAAGTGTTTCTTAGTTTGTTGCAGACACATTTTTTGTATTGTGATAGATTAAAGTCTTGTCCAGAAAATTGTGTAGGAAATGGCTCTGTACTTGCCATGATGATGATATGACTTATTTCAGTGAGATAGTATAAAAAGCAAAACTACCACATTGTAGTCATTTTCAGTTTAAATGAGATTTTATTACAGCATTGCATGTCCAGAATAGCATCTGCTGTGTGATTTATGGAATGAATTAACATCTAGAGATACATCAATAATGGCTTTTAATAGAAATCTGTGGTACTGTTGTTTGACAGCCAAACTGAGGACACTTCACTTATGTAATTATAGCCAGCGAACTTTGTTATTTCAGAGGTTAAAAAAAAAAAAAACTGAACTAGACTTAGAATTTAATAATCCAATCTTTTGCAGTGTCTGAGTTGTAACCACAGGGGCTCTTAAGCTATATCTTTAGTACAATATATATTTAAACTGGGGATGGGTTGTTTGGTGAATGAAGTGATACATACAGGCTGGTTGCTTCATAGTGCTGGGCAGTAGCAAGTTGTTGGTTCATTGTTTTTCCTTTGGTTTGGCACAATCCAGTCAGCATGTAGCATCTCATTCGCCACCTCCCCAATTTAAATGTATACTACAGAATTTATAGCTTAAGTCAGAGAAAGATAGTAACCATAAGGCTACTTTGTAGACTAAGATGGGGGTGTAGATTTTGGTTATTAAATCCAAATCTAGTTCACATGGTTTGTTTTGTCTGATCAAATGAAAAGGATATTGGCTATGATGGATAGTGCTAATCAGAAGATACTTGAGATGTACATTATTTTATCTTTGTAGAGTGCAAAGAAGGCAAAACAAATGCAATTTATGCTTACTAATGCCATAAAAAGAGGATAAACAGTTTTGTGGAGGAGGGGGGAGAGAAGCATGCATTGGTTTTTATAATGGTTTGTAGTGTAGTAATATCCATTCCTTAGAAAAGATGGTAATGGTTGCTTTACTGAATACAGGTCAAGAATCCCTTATCCAAAATTCTGAAAACTGAAAAAGCTCCAAAATCCAAAATATTTTTGGAGTGCCTTCAGTGGAAAGTTCCACAAGGTTCCTGGGTGATGCGTGGCTTCCAACACGCATGTGTCGAGCACATTACTTGCTGTAATTTTTGTTTTTTCTGTGTTTTTTGTTGATGTGAATATACTTTGAAAATGTCAAAAAGGCCTGCAAATACCCCTACGGTAACGGGAGGCCTACCGTAGTGACAGCTTACCTTTCTGATGGTTAAATGTACATCTTTTTCTTATGGTTTCATGCACAACATGATTTTAAAATATTGCACAAAACTACCTGTAGGCTATAAGTATCCGCATGCAGTTATAATGTTGTAAATTAACTTGTCCCAACTCCCTGGTGGGCTAGTTACCAAATTATGCTGGTCTATCTATATTCCAAAATCTGAAACCCGTTTGGTCCCAAGGATTTTGGATAAGGGATTCTCGACTTGTATAATGGTCAAAATATTGTCATACTACTATATTTTAACTATACACATTAAATGCAGACACTATACTGTATTACAAAGCCAGTCAGGTATGCTACATGCATTAATGCTGAGTCAACTACAGGCCACCCTTATTTTTCATTGGGGTTGCATTTCTGAAAAATGCTACTTAAAGTGAAACCAAAACACTACCATAAGCCCGATGCTATATGTTGGGGTTTACATTCCCTGGGAGGGGTTTAGTCAAAACACTCAACATACAGGGTTTGGTGATATACTCTGCCTTATTATCAAGTTTTATGTAATTTAAGTAATGTGAATCAAAACTATACATGTCATTCATCCATATCACTAGTCGTGTTCTGTCTCTTCCATGCTTTCATTACACTGCCTGGTAATGCCTTCAGAAGTCATCTTTTCTTCAGTATTGTTTTGAATTGATCTCATTTTTGTCAGTGGCAGGCCTGGTGCTTTGCTGATATATCTGTAGCCCGTTCCTCTTTTTTTTTTTTTTTGAGCACCTTAACACACCCATCTTGCTGCCTAAGCTAACCACTTTTCCTTTGCCTCTTTGGGAAAGGGCTGCTACCACTTGCTGAACATTTAAAACTCATTTTGCTAGGTGTCTAATATTATTCTAACACTGAAATCATGGACTTGCTCAACCTGTTGCTTCTAAGTGGCACTGCATCATTTGCTTTACAAAAGCTGAGCACTTGTCAACAGCATGCATAGTATAAAAGTATTGGTTTTTATGCATTTCTGCAATATGAAATGTGCAATATTTTAATTTTTGTTGTTGTTGTCGATGATTAGGGGGGAAGCTATATTGAAAAGTTATGAATTTTACATTTCTTTAAACTCTTCAGTTAGTATTCTAATAATGATTGTTTTTATTTGCTGTTTTGTTTTGTTTTGTTTTCTTTAGATAATCTGTCTTATTTTGCTCTTTAACTCCAATGAGCTTTCAACACTTTCCAGCATCTAAATATGGAGAAAATAACATATTTTCATCTGCGCATGAGTTTCCATTTAATATACAATATTTTGCAATGGATTAAGATGTAATAGCAAGTTAATTTATGCTACATACTGATCAAGTATCAAACAATCTCTAGATCTCTTGATCTCATGGAACCTTAAATATAAATGAAACTCTGTTAACATTATTTTTAATAGGTCATACCTTTGTATTTGCTTTTATTGCTTGACTAATCATAATTCTGTCTATTAAATTTTCATAAATGAAGCATGGAATTTTGCTTGACACAACATGCTACCTCTCACTTTATGTTGTAGATGTAAAAATGGTGTGGTATAGCACATCATATGCTACCAGATGAATTCTCTTGAAATTTATTTTTTTTAAAGCAGTTTCTGACTTTGAAAGCATGTAAGTTAGTTTCAAAATCTAAAACTGGTGTGAAGGCTTGCTTCTCTTTTCATGAAGGGTTTTTAAGTGTGGATTTGAAGAATGCATTAGTCTGGTCTGGCAAGTCACATAACTTGCCATGGATGTTTTGCACAATGAAGAGATGCAAATGACCTTAGCATTGTTATGGGATGAGAATAGTACTGTGTAATTATCTTAGCATCTTGTGAAGAATTCTTAGCTATTGTTGCACTAATTTAAAGGACAATGAGAAATCCTTTAAAGTGTATAAATATTAATCCACAGCGTTGAATGCAGCAGTACAAGTTTTTTTTTTTTTATTACATGTGGACAAAATGCATAATTTATGTAATCTATTCAGAGAGTGCTTATTTCACTTTTACGGTCTTGAGATTTGGAATGGCCATGCCATTTTAGGAGTAACCAAAAACTGGTTGATACTAACTTAGTTGGCATTATTTTTCATAGTTTCTGCACATTACTTATTTTAAATTTTGCTACTCAGCTTTCCCAAAGATGAAGTATGGAAGAATAATCTTTTGAATCTCTCTCTTTGCATGGATTCAACAATTCAAAACATCTGGTATACCAGTCAATTTTTTTTTAAGTTTAAATGGCAACATGGAATGTCTTGCAATAATTCTTTAAAATAACTTAGCACGTGTATCTGCCAATTACCAGGCTGTAACCTTTGTTGCTTTCCTATATTAGATTTTATCTGAAGTTCAAATGAAACTTATAGCATCTTGCTAATGCATTTACCCTATTATTTTGTAATTATTTTATTGCTGTATTCAGAATTTCTCATGCTATGTGATTCTGAGAAAGGCATGCAAAACACTAGTTGGCATTTAAAACAGTTTATGCAAGATTTTGGTTTTTTAACATTGAAGTCCAGAATGCTTTGTTATTATGGTGCATAATACTTTATAACTACATGCATGACACATGCAATCAATAGCAGAAAAAAGTGTTTTCATACTAGGAGTATCACTCCAACATTCTGATCCTCATAATTTGTTGAACTTCGTGTGTAGTATGGTTTAGTTTTTTTAGGAAACCAGATGGTGAGAATTGTTGAGACATTGAAGCCTTCATGCGACTTAGCTAAATCTGATGTTCTTTGGATCTTTAACATTCGTTATAAATTCCGTTTTCCATTAGACTAAGCAGTAAGAATTGACAATTAAGACAGTGGTTTTGGTTCACTGAGAAAACCATGTTAAAAAAAATTTTTTTTGGGTGATTTATTAAAAAAAAACACTTTATTTTCAGCTGCAAGAAATCAGCAAGGATGTGCTACTAACAAACAATAATAAAGCAGCTCTCATCCATCAGTATCCTGCATAAGTGGGGTGTTAAAATTTTATTTGGGGTGGAAATAAGTTTTAATTCTAGTAAGACCTTGAAATCAATTTAAAATACAGCAATTTGCTTGTCTGCTTTAATAGCCTTAAGCATTGGTGTTTGAATTTTTTTAGCATATTCAAACACATCTCTGTGCTCAGTAAAGTCTTTTAGCAGACTGACCAATGCTTGATGCCAATTTCTCCTCTTCATTGTGGAGTTTTTGTCACTTCTGCTTTTTGATTTCACTATTAGATTTTTTACATGGATATAAGTTTGGATTATATCCTGGCTAACAACTGAATTCATTATACTGGTGGGTATCGAGCATTTTCCATATCAAGCATCTTGTGGGTATCATTTAGCTTTTGTATAGGCCTGCTCCCTTATGGAGAAAGGGCCACTTTGGAATTGTCACAACAGACATTCCAAATCTTCAAAGAAAAACATCCAGTGAAAACACTTAGTGCTTAGAGAAAAAAAACTTGGCAAATTGAAAAATTCTTTTATAATTGAGACATAACTCACCACCACCATTTTGTTAAAATTTGCCATGACTCTTTGATTTTTGCTTAACGATTAAATAAGGCTACCTAAGAGAGAGAATGTAGAATCACTCTGAACTTATTAGACTGTAGTTAATATTTCTCCGGACCCTATTTACTGCAGACTGCAATAAGATAAAGTTGTCTAAAGTTGAACTGCAGCAAACAATACAAGATTCTGTTCATTAGCTATTAATTTCATTTTGGTATTGAATAAACTCACTGGACAGATTTGTTCAAAATCATTTTTATTTTAGATTTTTTCCAAATTGAAAAGAGTTGAGATACTAAAAATGTAATTTTGTTGTTGAATAATTTGTGAAAGCAGTATTTTTTTTTTAAAAAAAAAATCTTTCTTTGTTCCTTTGTTGGAATTTCTTTTCACAGTATGCACCAGGGCTTAGCATTGTTGCTATGGTGGTTACTTAGTAGTACCTGTGGATTCTGCATAACCAATCAGTTATTTTTCTTGGATTCAGCTAAGTGGCTATAATGAATGAATAAGATTTGTTCACTAAATTTTCTATTCAGCTTTTTTGAATTATTCCTCCTGCTTTTTGTTGTTTCAGAATGAAGCAGGGGAATGTAGGTTAATCAGGAGAGATTGTCATTGCTCATTGAGTTTGAGAAGTCATTTAGCTTGTCTACCAACAAACATTGCTCTGCTTCTTGTTGAAATTATCTCTCACATTAAGGATCTGCATAAATTGATAGATAGAACCACGAAGTGTAATGATTTAATTGATGTTAAGCTGGTTTCTGCAATTTGCCAGTGATGTGTCATTTGATCTTAAGATTTAATTGCATGTACAATAATGCTACATACGTACAAGTGGCATTGTAAATCTTTACAGGCTATATAGTGCTTGAAAATCAATCAGTATGAATGAAGTAGCAAGGGGGTTGTATTGAAATGGCTTACCAATGAATAAACTGAATCTTGCTTAACATATTGTATAGCTTAATGTTAGAAATTAAAGTAAGTTTTTAAACCTGGTCATAATTTTTAAATTACTGATTCCAGTGTTGCTTGCCTGCTCAGTATTCTACTTGAACCAGTTTGTGTTGTGCCAATGGTGGTGCTATGATATAGGTGAATGAAAGGTGGTACTGTTATGCTCCAAAAAAAAAAAAAATCATCCAAAAATTCTAACAAATTGCTTTGTACCTAGCTCTCAAATTAATAAAACAGACTTGATTTATTAGATTGTTTGAGAGAAACCTGCGATATGGTCTAAATGAAATGCAGGACACTTTACAAGATCCAGAGGATGCCCTTAGATTTGGAATTAAGGAACTTTGTTTCCAAGTTTGCATAATAGTCATCTAGCTAAGGTTTAGGAGGCAGTGTGATGTTAACTCTAAAAAAAAGAATGAATGATTACTGTGTATTTAGTGATGTGCTTTCCAGTTTGCCTCCAGTGTAAATTGTATCATTTAAATTTTCATAGTTAAATGGAGATGTGGGAAAGCAGAATTTTGCAGTCAAGTTGTATGAAGTAAATTTTGAAATATTTTAGGGTTTAATTCATGTGCTAGGTAATGGTGACTTTCATTGAGCATCTATATATTACTAAAACTCTGATCTTGTATGTTCCCGAAACTCCGTCTAAACGGTGCATGAAAGCGCTATAATTTTATGGTCACCTTACTCACCATCTGACTGCGGTGTGCAATAGCAAGTTTTGTTTAAATCGGGCAATGAACAGTGGAATTACTAAGACTTTTGTAATTATTACTAGCAAACCATGTTTGAATTTAGCAGCTGCTTTGTCCTAATTTATTGAGAACAAGGAAAGGCCGATCCTAATAGGTCGAGGGCAGTGATATAGAATGGTCCAGGTGGATCCTAATATAGCAACAGCAGTGACGTAGGCTGAAATCGAGAATGAAGCTACTACGGTTGCTTAAGCGAGCCTGCCAAATTACGATTTGGCAGTCATTTTGACTACCTCATGGTGTCCAGAGTAAACTTTTCATAAAATTAAAGTTTGATCACTCGATAATATTAAAATTCTCGCCTTTTTGTCATAAACTGCTGTTACAATGGGAACCCAATGGGTTCACGGGTTGTCTAGTGTGTATCTAAATTCAAAATCTGCCTTAGTAGAAAATCTTATATAAAAAGTTCTTAGAACTGTGTAATTTTAATATCTGTTTAAATTAGTTGACTATCCTAGATATGTGCTCCAAAAACTGATTGATTCATGTGTATGTCACTGACATACATAAACAAAATCTTGTTTCTAGACAAATTCTGCATACAAGTTATGAGGAGTTTCTTGCTACAGTATTTGAAATGTCAAAATGTTTGTTTTACTGTTGATTGTGACACTTCATCAGATTAAAGTTATTGCTATTAACTACTTTTGCAGTAGTTGGAAATGTGGGATGTTAAAATAGTTATAAAGTACTCTTCAAACACAGGAAATGACAAAACTTGATTTTTATCCATAAAATGTAATACAATCAAAGTACTGGAAGACCTGTAAGAAATGGTAGCTTTCTACATCTTCATTTCTAAAAACAATATCCCTTAGATCCAACACTTTGCTGTTGTCTGGGATGCAGTATCAGTATGAGAATTACTAACCACATTCCGTCAAAGGTCCAAGAAGGTGAAATTTGGCAATACATAGTCAGAGATATATGAAAGAATATATTTTCTCATCCATCTAGTTTTGATTGCCAATTGTCAGCAACCCTGCATTATCATGCCACAAAATGATTGGCTTTGGTGCTAGATTGTGGTTCCCAGTTTACTTAGGCAAGAGTCATTTTATCCATGAAGAGATGATGTTCTGGCAACCCAAAACATTCAGCAGGACTGTCTTCAGCAGATAAGCTTTCCATCAAAATTCAAGACTTTTTATTTATGGTTCAAAGAGGTGTTCCTGAGATTCATCACCCATAAGGTTATGCATGATAAATTCTCTTCTGCTTCATGATGTAGCAGATACATGTGACTGCTGTTGCTTTTGAGCTTTGTTTCTTCAGTCATCATGTGAAGCACCAATCAGGAATAAACTTTGATGAACCCTAAGTTATTGGTGTTTTCGAGTCTTGTCAATAAGTTCTTCCTAATCGTTACTTGAACATGGATTTCCTCGTGGTAGGCCTGACTGTAATGGGTTATCATGTTTCACTATTACCACGATGGGTTATATAGTATTTGTTGGATACTTAAAAAATTTACCTGTGTTGTATTTATCCCACTTTATTCATTACTTTGTGTGTTGTTGTTTTTTTTTTCCATTAATGTATGGAAGATGATTACTCATAAACCCTATATTTATTATTGGATGGCTAACAATTGTAAGGGGGGGGGTCTAATAAGATTTATCTTCAGATAATTGTTTATTTAAACTTGGACAAGCAGAAGTTAGATCTTTGATTGTAAACCAGATCATATTACCAGTACATTGCTGCCTGGATATACAGCTCTGTATCTTTGAGTTAAATAAGTGACTAGTGAGAGACTGGTCAGGGTCTGACGTAAAATGACTAATACTTGGGTTGGGTTAGACCAGGTACGGCTTGAACTAATGATCGCTAGTTGTTAAATTGATTGCTGACATACTTCCACTTTCTTCATTCAATTACTGTAATGTATCAAATAAGAGTATAACAATTCTGGCTGGCATCTGTTTTTGTTGTAGAAATGTTATATAAAGATGTTCTCATTTGGCTGCTGAGAACGTGGGGATTTTGGGCTAAATGTTGAAATGGTTGGCTCAGCTTATGGGTTCTGAGCAATGTGGCTGAACCACCAATAATGGTAGGTTTGTCCATAAAGATTAGAGACCAAGTAATTGCTATAAAAAGAGCTTCTGAAAAAGCAAAACCTTCATTTGAATAACTTGTAGGGAGAAAAATATAAGACTCCTGTTAAAATAGGAAATTTCTTTCTCCTAAGCACACGCAACTCTGATGTCCAACCCATTTCATAGAACAAGGCATTAATTTTCAAATCTTGTTCATAGCTGCAAGTGACTGTTTCACCTCTTGGCATTTTTCTCCTGATCAAAGGTGTATCTACTTAGTAGTGACAGTGAAATGCACAACATGTGTAGTAACTGAGATTTTTGCAATTTTAACTTTAGAAACACAGGTGAAACACTGAAGCTGTAGAAGAAAATTACTGGTTTGGGTCAAACTAACAACTTTCTCATTTTTGATCACTGCTCTTGTGCTTATTTTAAAACACCTTAAAATTTTTCTTCAAGACATTGGACTGAAATTATAGAAGCAGGATAAATAGTTTCTTAACCTCTCAGGTTATGGCTAAATGTATGGGCCCCTTTTCAAAGCATTGTTAATTATGCATCATGTTTGTTTGTTATAATTTTAGGTTCCGGCCTCATAACATTTCTATCTCACATGAAATACAGGTTGAAAAATGTGTATTCTCTGTACATTTTACAGCTCCTGTTAAGTTTTCTAAGAATTTACAGAAATTATTACATGTAGAAAATTGTTATAGTCATTAAAAGGAGGTAGAAAACCATTTTGGCTTTCATATGAGGACCTTCATTACTCTTGTAGTGATTCCTTAAAGACTACTTAAATTGTTCATGCTAGCATCTGTAAAATGTCTTAAATGCTATGATATTTTGGTCCAGTGACAACTGTTGGGTGGAATGAATATTGCCTTTAGCATTTTTCTGCTTCACTTATCTAATAGCTGTTGGCTCAAACTTCTTTTGAAATGCCAGTTATTTATTTTTTGATTCTGAAAATTCTATAGGGAACTCATTGCAATGTATTTTGAGAAAGTAATCAATTATTTTAAACAAGACTTAAGTGCACCAAACTATACTGGTGGCTTGGAGATAGGGAAGCCTTGAGGTAGATGCATGTATTCCTTTTGTGATGAATGAAATGAAGTAATTAGGAGTCAAAAACATAGGATCATGCATCTTCAGTGTTAATTTGTTTGATTTATTGCATTAAGTAAAGAACAGTAAAAAAAAAATTTTTTAATTCACAATTTTGAATGAGCATTGCTAAACTTGAATGTAGTGATCAAGTTGAAATATAACCAAAAGTAATTGGAACATCTGTATTATGAAATACATTGAATTTTATTTGGCTAGGTGGAAAATGTGCACGGATAATTTCCCTGCAGTGTCATAATCATAAACATCTAAGGCAAGAATGTACTGGAACATTAGCAATGAGCATAGTTTTTCTGTGGTGGGGGTAGAAGAGTTGTAGAATTCAGATGACAGCAGCACTTAATTCTAACCATTAAAAGCTGAATGAACTTTAGTCTCAGATCTTGCTTAAGAATGGATGGCAGTGTTGTTCTGTCTGTCTGTCTTTTGCAAACAGCCAAAACAAAATTTAAATTTAGATCGGTTTCATGAAGTGTTTTGTCCAAGACCATGGTTACGTTAAAAATAAAAGTGGATAAATGCATTCTTAGAATATGAAAGCCACCAATAGTTGAGATTCTGGCAGATATCCAAGGCCAAAATTGTCTGCTTTGCATTCTTGATCAGAGACTATACCTATAATTGGATTCAGCACATTTTCCACCACAAAATAAATTTCATGAAGGAAGTCTAGCCAGAATATATTAACTTTGAGATAGAAGTGTGTGTGCACTCGCACATAACATACTTCTTCCATGCCCAAACTCTAGCTGGGTAATATGCTGCAGGTTCTGATCAAGTAAAATCTGTTTGTGCCATAGGCTCAACAGTGTAAATCTTCCAGATATTTGGTTTTCCCAAAATATTTAAAATCCTCATTCTATAATTAATATAAATCTATTATGGTTAAATGTAAAATCAGATTTGTTCATGTTAGCAATATGTTGATTAAAAATGATAGTTCAACTGTTTTGTTGATATAGCTCTAAACTGAAAGGTCTAGGATCTTTGTTTAGATGTATGCTCACAATCAGAATCCAGGAACTAGTTTAAAAGGTATATATCATGGTGGTTATAAACTTGTTTTTAAAGACCTTTTTGAAGATAGGTAAGCTTTAACCCTAAAGTTAGAGGATAGCCTCATCTGATGAACAGTTATTTAATGGACATTGCCATTTTACTGCAAGACCAAAAAATGGATATTGTGCTAACAATCTGCATTCATTGGAAAGTCTGTGGTCGGGTTTAAAGAAAAGTGGAAAGTCGGTGTTTGAAGTGAAATTGTACATTTCAAACTAGATAACCACAGTGTACCCATGATGCATTGTAACAAAAGTTTCACCTTGAAGAGATACTAGATGATGCTGCTACTTTTTTGGCCTTTAAAAGCAAGAGGTCAAATTGTAATTTAAAATTTTGAAGAAGGAAAAGATTAGGCTATTTCTCATACCGAAATTAACCTCTGATTTGTTCTTACCTGGCTGACCCACAAGGTCAGTAGTGCTTGTTGGTAGTGTCTTTGAACAAGGTTTATATTACCATTAAATTTCTTTGCATTTGCTGAATTAATGCATTGGGTAAAGATTCGCTGTTAACCCTTTGTATACCACTTGTTTATGGAGTAGTTAAAATTGAATCTGATTTCTTGCTGTTGAGTTTTAACTGTTTAAATTTTTTTAGTTTCTAGGGTTTGCTTGTAGCAAAGGGGCTTCTCATTATGGCAGACGAAGTTGATGCACAGCTCCCAGTGTATGGGGTGGGGCTGATGGAGCTGCGGGAGTTAATGGAACTTCGAGGTGCTGAAGCAGTAGAACGGATAAACCTAAAATATGAAGGAGTACTGGAATTGTGCAAAAAATTATACACTTCACCCAATGAAGGTAAGATACAAGTACATGCACATCTGTAGTCCAGGTGGATATTGGTTCCTGTTTGATTTTTATTTGCTGGAATCTTAGTCACTGATACTATCATCTAACTAGCATTATGGATTTCATATGATGTCTTCTGGGGACTGTTATCCTATGAACAGAAAAAAAAAGACAAATGACTAGCTAGACAAAAGAATCTTGGTTTTAGTAAAATCTGTAACATTCATGAGTTCTGTAAGTCATCTTTGTGAACCAGGTTTCCAAAGAGACACAATAAAATGACTCTCATCACTGATACTTTTTTAAACACCCCCCCCAAATAAATTGTCCATGGTTTGGTTTTATTGACAGTGACATCTATAAGTCTAGTGCTATTATTCACTAGTAAGCATTGCTAGCTATATACCAGGTAGGACTTAGCGTTTATAGGTCAAGTCCTTTTCTACAGTGACCTAATCCAGATCAGAAGAAGTTAATCTGCCTCAGCAGGGAAATTTATAATTGAGATCTTCATCTTTAGATGTGGGAGAAAATCCACATGGCTGGCTGGCTGAAGAAACCAGGGAAGTTTGCCAAGCAGCCATTCCCTATGGGAAGTGAACTTCGATTCTCATCCTTAGCAGCCCAGCAGAGAGTAATTGATGGACTACCATGCCACTGTGTGTAACAGTAAAAAAAAAAAAAAAATCTGAAGTAAAGAATATTTAGTGAAATCAGTTTCTTGTCATAGCAACTGTACGCAGTTTTGATTTTTTCTTCTATTTTTTCTTTTGCATTTAATCTAATATGGTAAAGAATTTTTCTATTTAGAATGTATACTTTAAGATTGAGCAAGCACAAAAGTATCACATGTAGAAAGCAAGAAAACAAAATTGTATTTATTAATTTTAATTTTTTGTCTTTCCAGGTCTGTCGGGGAATCCACATGATCTCGATCATAGGCGAACCGTGTTTGGTTCCAACATAATACCTCCCAAGCCGCCAAAATCTTTTTTACAACTTGTATGGGAAGCTTTACAAGATGTTACTCTTATAATTCTAATAGTAGCTGCAATAATTTCATTAGGACTATCATTTTATAAGGTTAAACCAAATCCAGACAACGATGGTAAGTAACATTTGTATTGTATGTGTTGGTTCACTTACTCACTCCTGTTAATTTTTAAAATTTATTTCACGTAATGGTAAGAAATAAAGCTGCTTTGTTTCAGTTTCTATTTCTAGTTGGATGCTGAAATTTTAGTCCTTAAACTTTCTGAAACTCTCTTTAATTTGTACCCTTTCATTCATTACTGATAATTATCACTTAGCTTCAGAAGTTGCATTAGCTACAAAACCTTCTCTCTTATGTAATAGCTTGCTACGTCTTCTACAGATCCACCAAATTTTCTAAGCCTCTGTTTTCAGTTTGTAGCCAAGAGATGAACTTAAGGCTTTGCATTTGTTGTTGTAAATCACTCAGTATATGGCTGTATGTAGGTTATTTGGTGCCTGAAAAACTACTTTATCAAAGAATTTCATTTGGCCTTAAAAAATGTACTTGTACTGTACATTTTTTTTTATCTTGGGTTTTTTGGCACCAATTCTGATTCAGAAACATTTAAAATGTATCTTGTACTTTGATTCAAGTTCTCACATTATTAAATCACTTTGAATTGCATCCTCAGTCTTGCAATTACTTTCATACAAAATAATTAACAGATTGCTTCAGTGGCTATTAAAACCAGCAAAATAAAATGCAGTGTGCATGTGCATGCGCATAGACGATAAAATTCCAAAAAAACTAAAGTGATTTTTGTTAAGATGAGGCATCTAATGTCAATAAATATTCACGGGTTAATGAACACCTCACTAGGTCAAATATGATAGCTGTTTAAAGTTTGCAATGAAAAAAAATTTTTTTTGCTCATCAGATTATCCTTGATAAATAGTGAAGTATAGCAGAAATGTGCAATTAGTTACTGGCTAAAGTATAATTATGAATGGATTCTATTGTAACTACACATTCTATCAGAACCATATTTGTATTTTCTTAGCATTTAAGTGTAAAGATATTGGATACTAACAAACTTGAATACATGTAAAAAAGAGAATTAAGTCCATGTAGATTAAGTAGATAAAATTTTATATACCATATTTGTTTAAATCTCAGTTCACTACCCAAGTTGGCTTAGCAGAAAATGCTATAGGTGCTATATTGATTTATATATTCTACAGATATTTTTTATCAAAAAAAAAATATGACCAGCAGTTATTGTCATTATGTAGGAGAATTTATCCTTCAGTTTTGTGAAATAACCTTGCAAGATTGTTCTTTGCTGTAGTCAGGCATGTTCAGAAGGAAGGGTAGACTATTTTTTAATCTCTCAGCAGTGAAATCACCATAAGTTTTTGAATTAGATGAATTGAGCACTGACATTCACTTTGTGTCTCTGTCTAAAGTGCATGCACCCAGAAATTAGTTTCCAGCCATTTCACATTGTATTGCTAATTGGTTTATGCCATCAAATGGCTAGCTGACCACAAACATGCATTACTTCGTCTATGCACACAAAACTGGATATTATAAATACATATAACTTAAATGGATATGTGTGATCTGGTGAAGAGCACTTAGATATCGAGCAAAATGCTGAGAAAATTGCTGAATAAAGCAAACCGACTTTGCTTTGTCACTGATCATAAGAATATGAAGCAAGCCTAGGACTCTAACAATGATAAAGTGGTTTGTGCAGGCAGGAGAGCAAGGTTTCCTTATCACAGTACAAACTGGTCATCATAATTTCAGTAAAAGAACAATCTAAAATACTCACTTTTAGAACAAGGGAGGGGGGTCTGCTTCTGGCTACAAGCTGAGCTGGTGCACAAACCCTTAAGTCATTGGCAAGGTAAGAAGTCTACTTATGTTTGAGATGCAAAGAGAAATGGTTTTTCTGTTCATGCCTCTCTGCCTGGATGGATGTTTCTCTGGTTTCATAAGTTTATCAAACATCAGCAATCATCTGAATGAAAACATTGCATCAGGAGATGTTTTATATGGATAATGTATAAACTTGACAGACTTCCAAAGTGAAGCCACTTGTATCAGCCAAAGGACCATGGAGTTCTGGAGAGTTTAAATGTCACCTACTTAACTGTTTAGTAATCCTAGAGGAAGCATTGGAAAGTGAGGAAATAAATCCCTTTGCAGCAGTGAAAGAAGACTGATATCAAAGATGTTTATAGCATAACAGGCATGGGAAGAAACTCAGGTTGACATAGGAATCATAGGAAAATCTGACACCAGAGAAAGCAAACTTGCAGCTGACAAAAATGCCATTTCATTTGCAGATCTTCAAAGCTGCACAAATGTTGATGTAGCTGTCACAGACTGGCTAGAAAATTATGCTAGTAATCCCAGGCATCAGTTAATGAAGACTATATTTGTACAGTGTATGCTGGGTGACAAAATGAGCAATGAGGAAGATCCCACAGAAGTCTAAACAATTTGCCATGCCACTGCTGCTGTAGCAGGAAACTTTCAATAGTATTTGGAGCAGCAGTTTGGACACAAACCTCACTGAGCTTCTGCTCATGAAGAGGTTATGTAATTGTGCAGTAGCAGGGGGGGGGCCTCAAATCATAAGCAATGCAAGATTGATTTTCTCTCTCATTACAAATTTGAATACTGTACAGAAAGTTGATTTTCAGTGACTGTACTATGCTAGATTGCAAAATTAGTCAACCCTAACCCATGATACTGTAATAAGGTTAACTTTTCAAACTTTCTGAACTGGTCCTGGTCTCAGTTTGTTTGGAAAAAAAAAAAAAAAAATGTTCTAGTATCTTTAGTCCACCTGCTTTAATTTATAAATAGGCCAAAAAAAAAAAAAATTCTGAATTGTATTGCCTAGTTTTTGGGTTATATTTAGCAGGTAAGGAGGTATGCTGCTAGAGTAGTGCTAACAGGTGAGGCTTTAAGTACTGTTCTTTAGTCTCACCTGTGACATCAGAAAGCAGGTAGTTTATATTTAGCTGGGCTCTTGAACAGAGTGGCTTCAGTTTATTCATCAAAAGTAATATGAGCAAACAAACAAATCAATAAGTCTGCCTGCCAAACAAAATAACCAGATTGGCAAAACGAGAATTCTGGCGATAAATGCCAAGATGTTGGTGAAATTTTCTTTACTAAAATGCATTTGTCAGTTTTCACTGAGATGAAGGCTAAATTTGTAGTTTGAGGTGGAGCTGTGGCTTTAATAAGCCAGTGAAAATTATCCTTGTTTTCAGAGCTACCATCAGCAAGTGGCCTTGCTAATTTGATAATTAGCTCACCTGCTCTTTGCCAGATCATCAGCTAGATTTTTGTAGGAGTTTGCCAGGAGTGCATTCTAGCATGCATGTTTCTTTGACCAATAAAACTCTCCTAGCTGGAACGTGACTGGTATCTTTCTGTGGCCTGAGCTGAGAAATCTAATGCTGAAAATTTTTCTGTCTACCTAAGGAACAATTTCTCACTTTTGATTTTAAACTTTTCCCAACTCTGAATTTAAATCCTTCAAAATGAAGGACCAGCTATGCAGATGCTAGAGATGGCTTTTCCTCTATACTAGCAGTTTATAGCCATCAAGGTACATCTTGGTAGAAGAGGTCAGGAAGACTGAACCTCATCACATTTGCTAGAACAATTCTACTTCTACGTGACTGTTGATATCAGGAGAATGTTGGTTCGTGTTCAGCAACGAAAATCTGAAGTTTGGTAGGAGATAAATTGACTAATGATTTGAATAATATTTCTTTTTATTGAAGAAAGATAGATTTTTATGAAAAATGAAAAATAAGCTTTTTACTGCATCTAATGTGTTACTTAATTAAAATATAAAAACACGTCTACTTTAATGTGCGTTTGTAGTACTCATATAGAATGTTTTCCTATGCTGACTTGTGTATGCATGTATATATTTTTTATTTTATGTTGACTTTTTGGATTATTTAATTTGTCTAGTTTACTTCAACTAAAGGAATATAATTGTCTGTTAGACCTCATCTCAAAATGTAATTAGTTATTCCCCCCCCTATCAAACAACCCCTGTTAGTATTAACATACATTCATATAAAATACATTTATCAAAGATGTTTGTTTCTTACTCTTTACATTTAATTTAACTTAACATATTCAAATAAAGTCAATTAAAACAGGTTTTTATTGACTCAAATTAATCAGCTTTCTTCCCAATGTCGTCTTTATTATTATTATTTTTTTGCCAGTTCTCTTCCATTCAAAATAAATCCAGTTAGTTTGTTATCACTGTTACTCTCATCTGCAGTCTATTGTTGTTTTGATGACTGGATCATTATATGGTCTTTTATTTAGCTAGTCCATAGATCAAAGATGAGTTCACGTAGATTGACTGATTACTGTACATCTGATTGCAAAAATTAGGTTATGCGAAAGTCTTAGCAAAATGTTGAAATTAACATAACATAAACCTTGCAATTTGCAGTATCTTTTCGCATTTAAATGTACTTAGTGATCATTTTAACTTGTAGTTAAAAATGTTTATTAATCTGATTTTATTTTTTTAAATGTCAAAATTTTGTGAATCTTATTCTGAGATTTTTCTAGTATTAATAACAATCCTATGTATGTAAATGTTTTCATAAATTGCTGGAAAAGTCTGTCAGTCAAAACACAAGTATACACAAGACTCTTACTTTCATCATAGTGATAAAAGTTACAAAAACAAAAAAACTGCCATTCTAACCTTCTGTTTGCTTGTTTTTATATAAAAAAATCTTCCAGAATTAAACTAGATTTAGCTTATCATAAACCTGGTATAATTAATGAAATCATTTAAGCCTGATCTAACTATTTTTATTTTAAAACTTTTTCCTGTATGGTATTTTCTTCACCCATTGATGTGCTTTTGAGTTCTCTTAGTGACTTGAAAATTTTGAAACTGCTCTGTATTATTTCGTTATAGAGACGATTCATAGAGAGAAATGAACACTACCAGTGAATAGCTTTTCTATTCAGGGTGCTTGTGGTATAGAATGTACTGAAATGCAACACTGTTCAAATAGCATTTGTCTAATATCCATTCAAGTTCGGTGGTTTGATTGATGTAGCATGAGTGACCCAAAAATGGCATGCCACGCGTGTGTGAACTTTGGTTATAATTAACTTTGATCAGGAGAAACTGATGTTGCATTATGGCAAAATTAATATAAACTTTCTATTCTTTCATGTTGGAATATTGTTTGAAGTTAGTATTTGTTTCAATCATTTTTAGGTTCAAAACATTCTTTAATGTATGTAAATCTAAAAAAAAAAATTTTTTTATTCTGCTTTACAATACTTTGTACAATTTTACAGCAGTATTTCAAATCATTTAACAAATAACAATAAAACAGCTGATCCCAATTTCAAATTTTTTTCTTTTTGGATATTGTTGAATTAAAGTTTGCTCAAACTTATTCATTGAAAACTAAATTTCTCTTTGCATATGACCCTAAGGATTTATGCACTTGTTTGTGATACTTTCTTTTTACCTTTACAGGTAAGATAGATAGACAATTATTTTCAAATTATTCTGGTCAGGCTGGGTCTTCATTTTCCCCAAATATCTGCACTCTTAGAAATTCTTAGAACTAAATCTCACTAATTAGAGTTCAATTTTCTCATGTCGTTAGTATTTTATTCTGCAGATCAGTTTATTTGTATGACCATTAAATCAACTGTTCATTATCCATGAATTTTTTACACTTCTCACACTCCTGTATATTTGACAGCTGATGAATGAATTAGACTGTAGCTGCAGAGTACAGTAATTCTATTTCATTGGGTTTGCTTAATGTTATCACAGTAAAGTGGTTTTCTTTACATCTCAGCAGTTATATATATATATATATATTTCTTTTTTTGTAAAATATATAGGGTGCTTAATTTAGCTACATAATATAAAACAATGAAATAATAGCATTACAAAGCCACATGTTCAAATTTTTTAATGATGCAGCCATGAATCCTCTAACTTGTACATTGCTGCATCACTGAAGATTGTGGCTTCCAATTTTGATGCTTTGAATGTGTTCTCCAGCTGTTGGGGTGTGACTGTTTTGATGATGCATCCCCACTTGCAAAGAGGCTTGGCAAAGTGATTTCTGCAGACTTTTTTAAAACCCTTTTTTGTTAGTTACAATAAGTGGTCTTTCTGACTGGTGCCTGGTTCAACAAAACTCAACCCCTTCTAAACTACAGCCCTGTTGGATTATTGATGTGATGTCTTAAGCTTTTTATTTTTTTTTTCATTGCAGTAATCAAATTCAATTCAGCAAACTGCAAGATGCAGTCCCTAAAACAAAATCAATAACTTTAAGCTTAAAGGTTTGTATTACAGTTGTATTATCAAATGTATTCAGATAGTTTTTAAACCCGTTTTAAAAAGACTCCATAAACACTTATACACTAGATGTCAAAATTCAGTTTACATGAAAACAGTTGTCTTTTCAACACTGTTACCTTCTAAGGATTTACTTAATAGTACTGAAATGTTTGGTTCTTTCTTCCAATCACAACGCACTGCTCCAAGGTGTAATTCAGATTTTGTTTTGTGCTATCAACCACTTTTTCTTGCTACTATGTCTAAGTGAGGACTTTTTAGCTAGTACTTTGATATCCTGACTTTTACAGAAGAATTGTGGTTAGAAGCTAATTGGTTACTTGCCAAGAAAAGGTATTAGACTTAGACATTTTGCCTGTTCTTTCTTCTTTATGGATTTTCTTTCTCACCCTTTTACATTTATGGTAAAGCCAACCACGTGTTTCTATAAATGTTTGCCTACATACCACCCCCGTGTAACTGTAATTCTAACTTTTTGTTGGAATAACTAGCTTCATGAAGGGCAATAGTGGATGTTAGCTTTTTTATTTTCATATGGTATTTTTAGGTGCTATTTTCATCACCCATTACTTTTTAAATAAAATGTTATGAGCTAACTGTTACTTTAAGTTGAAAAAAATTATAATAGATGAATGCAATTACTTCAGTTTTTGAGGGAGGGAGAAAGAGGCTCATCAGTGCAAACTCGATTGAGTCATTGCACTGTGGTTGCTCCTGTTGCATTTTAGCAATGCAGCAGTGCCATGTAAAGCTGCAAGTGCTAGACCTGACTATACAAGTGAAATGTCTGCATCACTAATCATATCCTTAAACCATCTGTGGTCTTACACTGGCATGGCAGGGTTGATGTCTAGTCCCTTAGCTGATCTGAGTGTCATCTGATATTGCACTGCTGATGATGATCTGCATAGAAGTGTCAGTCTCACCCATTATGAAGCCACTGTGCCAGAAGCTGTGGGGAATTTTCTTGGGTTCTGCATCCTCCAAAACTGATGCTGCCGCCACCACTATTGTCAGTGACTTGAGTAACCATCACCAATGTCTTCACAATCCTTGGATGGAGGACGATTGAGCTGCCACTGCAGTTTTTGCAATAGTAGTGCTTGAACTTATGATCACTCTTTGATTCTATGGGTTGAATTTGAGGATCTGTATTGGGCAGTATAAACTTGAGCAATGTTCTTAAGGCTGGGTGTGACACCATTATTGTCACCGAGGAACAAGATCTGGCATCATAAATTCCTTATCCTACTTGCTTTGTTCAGAATAACTAGAGAATTTGTCTGCAAGGTTACCCCTCTACAATATTTTGTATTGTATTCTTCATCATAGGTTAATCTAGATTTTTTATCTATGGATATATTTGTAGGAATTGATGGATGAGAATAAGATATTGGTGTTTTTTTTTTTTATAGCTATAGAAAGCAGAGAAACAACTCCAAGTTATTTTTTTTTCCCTTCCTTTGAAGTACTATAGGAAGAGTACAAGGATGCCTCTCTACCTCAGCAGCACAATTCTATAACTGACAGTTATACCTGCCAAAATGCATTGAGAATATTTTTAGTGAAAAAACCTTAGTAATTTCTAATGATTTCTTTGATAAAATTTTAAAATGTACTTGAGAATAGGAACTTTTCTTTTTGTTTGGATGATTAGGGAACCAGAAGCTTGAATCTTAAGACAGAAATTCTGATGGCTGTGTTAATTGTCTAATTTTATTTTAGATTTATTTCTAAGCCATAGTTTGGTTAGCTAGCCTCTACATTTTTTCCTGGTTTGTTAGATGCTTTAGTTTTGGAAAGACAGATCAAGGATTAAAATGGATATTGAATCATTGTCTGACAGATTCTAGTTTATTTACTTTGACACTATATCTAGTTTGCCTTTGGATTTTGTAAATAGTTGATTCCTGCTAGTGGCAGCTCAGTCTGGTAACTAGAGTGCATGGTCAGTTCCCAGACTGCAACACTGGAATAGATTGCCGCATGGACGAGCAGCTTGATATCCTGCTAGTGGCTCAGTTTGTTAGCTGTTTTAGTAAAGTAGGTACAACTTTTCCACATGCTTTATATTACCCTGTCAGTTTCCCTAATGATTTAACATGTCACATTCTGAATTTAAAATGTAATGTTTTGGATGGAACAATTACTGAAAGAAGACAACAGTTAAAGTGAATTTCCTGTTTTTTTTTAATTGACTTATTGCCCATTTATTAAAACTGGTTAAAAATATTCAACTTGAAATGTAATTTTACTTTTAAATTTATTGAAACTATTTTAGTTTCATGTTGCTGATTATACGTTTAAGTGCAGACCTGTCCTTTTATTTATTTTTCTTTTTTGCTTCTGTAATGAAACTAATAATAGATTGTCTGCACTCTTGATTATAGTAGCAAGACATTACACACAGCTACTTTATACTAATGGTGAACCTCAGCATGTTTCACCCCTACAAACAATTTTCTGGATTTCTATCTTTTTTCCACTAATATAAAAAATTTTTTAAAGTTTTATTGCAAAATAGTATTAAAATATGAAGTGCTAGATCTTTTTTTCTCCGCACGCATAGACAGACAGACAGACACAGTGAGGTTCATAGATGTACTGGTAGGCTGTGTACTGATTTTTTGGTATTTTTGGATCAGCCTAAAATTAAGAAGAGATGGTTCTTCTCTCCATAAAAACTGGAAATATTAGTAAAAGGGGAAGTCTTGTCACTATATTGATATTCAGCATTCATCTGTCTGCAACTTTACAGTAATAATTAAGATATGAAAACTAATGTAGTATTTTATGTACTGCATTATAAGATTAGTTTTATTATCACATTTTCTATCTAGTGATAATGCTTTTTTTATTTTCCAGCTTTGAAGAAATTTTGTAATACTAATTGTAGTTTGAACTTAGATGCTTTTTTCTTTTTTTTGTTAGAATAGATTTTAATTGTTCATCTAAGTAGTGTAGTTTTAAAAATGAGCAGTATTGTTTGTCATTTTATTAAACTATTACTTTAATGTTACATGTTGGTTGATCCTAACATTGACATTTTAAAAATTCTTATCTATTGTATTTAAGTTGCTGTCACTACTGCTCACCAAAATTACCCGTGCATTAGTGCCCTGCATTTTATCGGTGTTTCAGTGACTAATCAATGCCATTTACTGGACTCGTAAGCAATCAGCTCTCCCATCATCACAACCAAAATGCTTGACAAACCTGAGGCTACTATGTGTGGCTGTAGAGACTAGGTTTGAATAAGCGGAACTAGAGGTGGTACTCAGTAACTTCCTTGAACCTGGTGGTGGGGGGGGGGTTTATCAGGTGGCATGGTGTCTCTAGGGTTCTAGCAGATAATACCTTTTTAGCACTAGATAAAAATAGCAAGAGGGCAGGCTACTGTAACATATGGAACCCTGCTGTGTTTGGAGGTATCACTTTGCAGAATTTGCCTAGTCTATTGGAGAAACTAGCTAGTGACAGTGTTGCTAACATAAAAGGATATTCATCAGCCTTGCTAGCAGAAAACAATCTGATTTCCTTGTAGTTCTGGTAATAAATGTTGTTACTTCTAATTGGCTCAGAAACCTTTAAAGTTAGCACCAAATTTCCTACCTAGTCTAAAACATAATTTTCTAGTTTTCATGTTTATATTTACCTTTATAAATTTCTTATTATAAACTGCCAAAATGTAATTAAGAGCACAAGAATAGATTCTCCTATTCAAAATGAGTCTGAATTATTATTTGCCATAACTGATGATTGTTTTCTTGCATTCTACCATAGTAATTTCTCTTCAGACCTCATTGAGATGAGATTTTGCTATGCATTAAAAGTTGTTCATTGGAGACTGCTGTCTCAGAGAAACCTTAAGATCAGTACTGTGCTAGAAGTTGTTTCATTCATATTCTCTTGCTAATATTTTAAATGACTGATTGATTTGCCTCCAACTATTGCTCTACTACTTTTTTGTTTTGTTTTTCATACCAGTATAAAGTTACCTAGAAAATTAACTTTCAGTTAATGTAAACATTGTGTATTTCAACTTACAAATTAGAGCAAAAACAAAACATGCATAAATTAAATTTCTTAAATTCTTTTGGTCAAACACTGGCTATTGTTTGCAGTCATATAGAATAACTATAGAAAGGAATGATTACTTGAATTTTAGTATCTTGTTTTGTTAATTAAATTTTTTTTCATTTGTAGTTAGATTGTCAAAAATCAACCACCTTCCAATGTTCACAGGGAATGCTGCTAAAAGTAGACAAAATAAGACCATAACATTGCTATTTTTCAAGCTTACTCATATCTTGGGCATTTATGCCTTGCCAAAAGGTCATGCTTGACTTCAGTCTATATATACTATATTAATAAAACTATTTCTGTAAACTTTAATGCTTATGGCTCTTATTACTCTAAAGAAAGCATTCTAAGTCCTGGTGAGATCAAAGTGATTGATAGGGATGTGTAATTAAATAGATCTGCAGGTTTGGCTGAATGCTGACAAGATCACCTGACATATGGCGGCACCAATTAGAAATGATTTTGTTTGTGTAGTTAGTGAAACATACTGCATAGAGGCAAAAACTGACTAGGTATCCGGACTGAAAGTTTTATTTGTTGCCATCTTTCTAAGGCAAAAGGTATAGACATCAATGGCTTGGTTGATGTTGCTGGTGGCAACATTTACAATGCACCTTGTTTTGACTTGGAAAAAATCCATCTGGTGGATTATAATGCTAGTTCTGTTTTGCTTTTAACAAAATTATAAATTCTAATTATTTTAAAAACATTCCTTTTCTTGTCTACATTTTATAAATCTAGTGAGGCAGCATGCTTCTGACTTTGAATGTCTTAAGCGTCAGAACGTTCCACAAACACACTAAAACTAAAGGATGACTTATCTGTGACTTGAGATTTGTTTTCTGTTTGATATGAATGCCCAAATGACAGCAGTAGAACTTGTGCAGATAGTTTGTTTACTGTTATAAATGCAGAAAGTCTATTTTTTAAAAATTATTTCTGAATTACCAGACTGCTTACTACATGTGGGAGCTTTTTTGAAACTAGATTGTATATCTTTCACCTGGATATTAACAGTAAATTATTTCATGTTCAAAATTGTGTAAAAACACTGCAATCGTTTAGATATTTCTTTTGCTAGGTTCAGTGCAGATTTTAGATCACCTATTACTCAGAAGTTTTTCTCATGTGCCAGGGCACCAATATTTTGGAAATGACTAAGAAGATTAAATAACATTGTTAAATTTCTAGTATAAACATATTTGTAAATGGCACGGGGGAAAAAAACTGACTATTGAAAATCAAACTTAGTAATTAAATTTTGCATTTTCATACTCGGATATGATCCAGTCACGATCATAAGCTCGTCTGCCCTGTGTTGCCTTTAAACTCATTTGAGCATTGGCAGGGTGCAGGAGAAACATGTTGGCCCACTGAAAGTCTATTAGCTCCATGTTTGAAATTTCATTGAAAACATTTGGCCTGATTAAGCTTGCATGCCAACAATAAAGGTAACCAAAGTCTTTTGGCTTTCCGGACACCCT
Organism: Nautilus pompilius; assembly: GCA_018389105.1. Lineage (NCBI taxonomy): Eukaryota > Metazoa > Mollusca > Cephalopoda > Nautilida > Nautilidae > Nautilus > Nautilus pompilius. The sequence continues at coordinate 176,799 of JACATO010002155.1, read as the reverse complement.
GATCTTCCAGAGGTTTCTCAAGTTGGTGGCATTGGTGAATAGCCTGTCTCTGGCCCAACTCATCCCAGCCGAGGATGTCCGCTATTGGCTCTTTATAGCAACAGTGTTTAGCAGTAAGATGTCTGTCCTGCATGCTGAGTGAGTTGCTTCCTTATGTCTCTGAAGGAAAGTACACCTTTTTGTATTCAAACTGTCTGCCATTGGTGGGCTTCTTTATAGGATTTCTGTGCCATACTTGTATGCAGTGACATCCTTGCACATTTAACACCCCAAATTTATATTGCTTAGTGCATATATAGATCATAGGGTTGGCTTTAGGAAAATAAAGTGTTATTTGGGCACAATAGTGTCAAACACAGGGCCTGTGGAAGTATGAGCAACACATTCCAAACTTGGGCACAATTTCACTTAACTGTGAAAATACTCTTGCTACTGCAAATGTTGACAGAAAATGTGTAGAATGCATTAGACTTTCTAGACATCCAATGTTTCAGGGAGCATCTAAGTGATCTCCAGACCCTAGCCTAATGTTAGGATACTGTTGATTTTTGTTTTGACAAACTTCTAGTTACCAACCTTGGGTGCATGTATAAATCATAACTGCCTTCATGCTGCATCTTTAAATAAAACTAATTGGATCATCGTGTCTGAGCTTTTCGTTTGTTGACTGAAAAATTAAATGCATAATTGAAATCGTGAGCTTTTTACCACTTTGGTTGATGTGTGTAGTTATTCAAAGCTAGTGTATTAGATTAAACATATAACATTGAAATAGAAAAGAAATGCTATTTTACTTAATAGTATTTCCTTGGAAACTCTATAACTGGTCAGTTAGTTTTCATTTGATATTTTCATGAAAACAAGTATATTTTAAGTAAATATAATTTTTATTTTAAAATTTTTCAACTAATTAATCATATCCAGAGATGTGGTATACAACATCCTTAGCACATTAAATTAGTTAGTATTCATTGATCACTAGTACACAACTATTCCACTTTTTTAAAGGTGTGGAGATTATTTTCAATTCATATTTAGGAAGCTAAGATTAGAATAAGGAAGTAAAATAGATTGGGAAGAGAAATCATTAAAATCTCTCAATAAAATCTAATTTGGACGATTCTGGTTTTACATGTTTAAAGAAATGGAATATGAAATTCATTCAGTTGGTTTTATTAAGAACTAAACTAAAAAGCATGTTTCTTTTCTTTTAATCATTAATTCATCATTTATAATTTTTTTGAATTTATTATATGCCACTGACAAACTATCAGCTGTGAGGTTTTCAATATGCAATCTTATTACTGTTGGAAAAATTGCAAAATCTTTTGAAGAATATACCAGTCTGATAATGAAGAATATAAGTCTGATTCGAGAGAGAGAGAGCAAACAAGGATGCATGTGTGCACACCTGTAAGGATTTTCATTGAAGTTTTAGTCATGATACAACACATCAATTAAACTAAGTGCAGAACTGAGATTTTTTTCTTTTTTTAATATATTTTTTGTTCAGTTTTCTACATTACTGCATTCTGGCTTGTCTGAGTCATCTTCTGTTTCTAATTTGTTTTTCTCAAGCAGATCCTTGCTGAACCATTTTGGAATTATAGTAATACTAAATTGATCTCAGTAGATTTCATGGAAAGACTTGTGCAAGGCGGATTCTCTCTGAAACCCAGGAGTCAAATTCTAGACCACTGCTGATATTTTTGTGGATCTCATGTAAAACTTGATTTGCATTAAGACAAATTTCACCGTAAACAATGAATATATATAGTGCTCAAGAGTTAAACTACTTGTCATACCACTGATTAGATTGATATAGCTATCAAATTAGAGATTTTAAGTGGTTTTAGCAAACCATTCCACATACTGAGATCCAGCTCATTCATTCATTCATTCATTTTCTAACCCAATTTTTGTTTAATTGAAAAAAAAAAACTTGCATTAACCTTTGTTTCACAACAAATTTAGGGCTTGCTGATGTCTTATCCATAATAACAATTGAAACCGTACTGCCTTGAATAGAGAGCCACCTTAGTTTTGCTGCTGATCAAGTTTGGCAGGTCAATTTAAACCACCATCTAAGTTTGATAAGAAATAAAGGCTGCAGTGTGTAATTATCATTTAATGTTGTTTTATACTTTTGGATGTGAGAGTTTGAATCAAGGGAGATAAATCCTATTAATACTATAGATATAGATTTGAAAATTTTTTTATGAAACTTCTGGAAGGTGCTTATTAAAAAAAAAATAATGGTGGTTTTGTTTGTGCAGAAGAAGTAGAACAACATGATGCTGGCTGGATAGATGGTGTAGCAATCTTAGTAGCTGTCATCGTAGTAGTGCTAGTCACTGCCTTTAATGACTGGAGGAAGGAGAAGCAGTTCAGGGGTTTACAGTGCAAGATAGAACATGAGCATAAGTTTTCCACCATCCGAGCAGCTGAGGTGATAGAGATTCCTGTTGGAGAACTTGTTGTAGGTGACATATGCCAGGTGAAATATGGTAAGTAACACATAAAGCAAATTTGTTTGTTTGACCAAAGGGCCGTCCGGTCCGGCTAAGTTTTAACTTTAAATTGGTTTTGCCAGTGATCATAGCCATGTTTTTCTTTGGCACAGGCAGACTTTGCCTCTTGTTTTCTTAGTCGTTTCCACTCAGATGCCAACTGCTGTAGCGCTTGTTTCTTTTTTTTTTTTTTCAGGAGATTTACTACCAGCTGATGGCATAATAATCCAAAGTAATGACTTGAAAGTAGATGAGAGCTCGTTAACGGGGGAGTCGGACCATGTTAAGAAAAGGGAAAACACCGATCCCATACTGTTATCAGGTAGATATTATTTCACCTTGCTGTGTTTGCTGATGTAGAAATTCATCTAAAAATAATGCATACTTCAAGGGTAGTCTGGGTTTTACCTGGGATCATAATGCCAGACTGATTTTTGGGCATTCTGTGAAGATCCGTTTACCTGGTTTTGTGATGTACAATTACATGCAAAGAAAACTGTCGTTTGTGCACAACCATGGAAGGTACAGAGATGCTGTGAACAAAGCTGAGCTAGGCAAACATTGAAAAACAAGCTGCAGTAAACTGGAAATATAAATGGTCTCTTATTTGAAATAAAATCCTCTGCTGATTGTATTTAGACATTCAAGATGTCCTAGTTTGTGGATAACGATAATCCTGGAACATTGTGGTTACCATTGCTTATTTCTACTCACAACACAGACATGCTACCTTAATAGATGCCATTGTATTATTATACTTGAGCATCTAAGTATGCATTTTGTTCTTAAACAGGAACACATGTAATGGAGGGGAGTGCAAAATTACTGGTGACAGCAGTGGGAATCAATTCTCAGACGGGTATAATTTTTGCTCTTCTTGGTGCTGCACACAATGAGGGCGAGGCAGAGAAAAAGAAGAGGAAGAAAGGAGAAGAGTCTGATGGAGGTAAAAAAAAAAAATTCTCGTTTATTTTGATCAGTTTGTGTGTAACTTAAAATCGCATAAACTCTCTCGAATATGAGAATTGCTTAATATTTATGTTTATGATGTACTGTGGAAGCTTTACTTCATCTCAAGTAACACTATTACTTATAAATTGCCACACAAGTTCAATTACTAGTTTCTATTCTTCTAAGTGCTCAGAAGTGCCTGCTACAACAGTTCGGTTTGTTGTTTTTGTGACTGTCAGCATCTTGATGTAAGAGAGATTCTTTTTTTTTCAGTTGTAGTGATAGTATTCATTGTTCTAAGAGAACTTTTATTTGTATTGTATCTACAGTACAGTTGTAGATAATGTTTTCAATAGGTTAAGTAATTTTAACAAATAGATGAATTCGATATTGTCTCCTCTATTAATGCTTTTTTTTTTAGCAATTAGGGTTATTAGAGACTTGATTTGTAGGGAATAGTCCTACTTCATGTTTGGTTCTTTAAACTATATTTGTTCTTATTTCATTTCTTCACAAGGTAAGTATGTTATTATGGTGGTAGTATCACTACAGCTTATATTATTAATCTGCTGCTGCTCTATATGCTATGTAGTAACATTAGCACCTTAGACTGGAGAGCAGAACAAACTGCTCATATCGGTTTTTATTTTGATGTCTGGAAGATAAAAGAATCTAGTGATTTTTATTGGATATGATCATGAGTCTTTTAATTTAAAAAAAAACACGTGCACTTAAGTAATTTTTTTCAAAAGCTTATTATTATAACTAAAAATAATCAGAACAAAACTGATTTGAACTTGGTTTAGCCAACTATTAAAGCTATAGGTATTAAAAAATGTGAATAATATATGTATACTAAAATGCTTTAATTATTGAATTTAGTTTGATACTGAGTCTTTAAATTCCAAAATATTGCAGGTAATTTGTTTTGTAATTTAATTCTAAAACTTTGGAGACACTTTACTCACAAAACAATAGCTTGGGATATTTCAAGAGAAAATACCAGATAGAGAGCATTTGATGTTGTTCATCATACACTGATAACTTTTACTATGCAAGGTAAACAAACAACGTACAATTAAAGATTATTTTTTTTTTTAAGAAAGAAAAAAATGTTTAAGCATGATTCTTTAGGGTTTGACTTGCTCATCTTTACAGTGAGATAACTACTATCTGTCACATACAAATAAAATGCTTGCTTTAGCTGATTGTCCATAAATGTGTGTTTACTAGCCACTTCTTTCTTTAAGTCTCTTGTACCAGAGTTGGAGCAGGTGACTGTCAGCATTCTCTCATGTGCCCCTAGAAAACACCAGCCAAAATTTGATTTGGGAAGTGTCTTAGCCATTCTTTCTTGTACATCACAACGGAGCCTATGCAAAGAACGAACATTGAATCCCATGCTGAAAAAATGTGCAACAGTATATCACTGAGAACATTTTCATTTTTTTAAATGTTGGTTAATAGTATCATCATCCAGTGAAGGATTCAGGATGGCACTTGTGACTGTTCACTTTTAATGCTAGATAATCTGTACATTTCATTTTACATATGTAACTTAAGTAATGACAATGATATGGAAAGTTACTAAAATGAACTGTTAGTCACATTTATTGAAAACTAAAAAAAAATCATTTGTAAGGTTCTATTTTTTTTTTTGTTTGTTATATATTTGTGTGCGCATGTGCAAACACAAGCAGATGTATAGCATTTGCCCATAAAAGCTTATAACTACTAATGCCAGAATATTTAAAAGTCTGTGCTAAGATGTTCTCCACTGATGGAACCTGCTTAAATGACCATCTATTCATGGTGGCAACCCTAGCCATTCTTCCTCCTCCTCGCTTTATTCTCTGTCACATGCAAGCTAATTAGTTACCTACTAAACTTGGATTTACACATCTAATTTTAATTTAATATTAATATTGTACTCTAATCTTTTGTTGCAAAGTCATTTATACTGCTCACTCAATTTACATTTAATCTTTTATTTTTTTTTAAATGAAGATATACACAGCTTGAATTTTTTAAAAAAAAAGTCTGTATGCCATGGAATAATGGTAAATAGCTGTTGCTCCCAGTTTTTAAAAATTAAAATTGACAAAGGGAGATAACTTATTTTTTTTACATATCTGCTCCTTTTGTCTCTATGTACCAACTTGATTTCAAATGTAAATCTTTAAGATGTAAACTAACTTTGCATTACTTACATGCTGGCTTGGTGTTTTGATGTTGAGATATTGGCTGGGTTCAAATCTGCTGACCTGGTCACCTTCTAAAAACGTTTTAAAAGAAAGTGGAATTGTTTTGTCTTTAGCAATGGATGAGAATATATTTAACTATGATCAACTCGGTTGTATTTGTAACCTCTGGAAATTTATAGTAATACTGTTTTTGAGATTTTTTTCTCTGTAAAACGTTTGTTTTTCTCAAGTGTATTGAATCTTTCTGGATTGAATGAATTTTTTTGGTGACTAATTTTGATTTTTTTCTTCTTTTTTTTTTTTACTGCTTTCATTGATTTCTAGGACCTCAATCTAACATACCAGGACAGACTGTACCATGTAAGTTTCATCTGCTCGTATGGCTGGCTGTGTTGTGTCTGTAACTTCTAGAACAGAACGGCAGATTTCATACTCATTGTTGTCACATGCACTGTTAACCAGTTTCTGGTGATTGTTTTTATTTTTTCAGTAAGTACTATGCCTGGGGTGCAATTTCTGTTAAATGCAGCACTTGTACACTGCTGTGCTTAACAAGGACTCTGTCCCTTTTCTCCATTTCCAAACATGCGCATTTCCCTGACCCTTCTCTCCAAGTTCTACTGCTGAAATATCGCCTACACAAATTATCCTACCTGTATGCATTGATTTTAACCTGATGCTCTTGGACAAAGGGGTTGTAAATTGACTCAAATTTGACTTGGGATGGGATGAGGGGGCCAGGATGTTATTGCCCATGAGTTGTTAGTGTACCATTAAAGGTGAGCAGCAGCTTTTAGGAGCAAGAAGTTGGTCAATGCTACTTATCAGCAGGCTCCTTGGTCTGTGGTACGACTCTTCATCCACACACAATACCACACTTTGTTGTTGTAACTCCTATATTTTGCTAATGTTAGGGACTGCTATCTGCTTCAGTTTCATTTCTTTTTTTAGCTTCATGGTTGCTGCTTTCAGTCTGTATCTATTTCTGTTTAATGCATATGCTTATTACACAAGTGGTTTATTTTCAGCTTTTGTGTTCCAGTACTTGACATTACCTGTTCAACTACTAAGATTGTCTTTTGGGGTAAACAAAAAAAAACAAACAAACCCAATTTTCTTTCATGTACAGGTGCATCTCAAAAAATTAGAATATAGTGGAAGAGTTCACTTTTTTCCGTAATTTAATTCAAACAGTGAAACTTTCATATTCTAGATTCATTACACATAAAGTGAAATATTTCAAGCCGCCTTTTGTTTTAATTTTGATGATTACGGCTTATAGCTCATGAAAATCAAAAATCCACTATCTCAAAATATTAGAATATTTCATAAGATCAATAAAAAAAAAAAGGATTTATAATATAGAAATGTCGAACTTCTGAAAAGTATGTTCATTTATACACTCAATACTTGGTCGGGGCTCCTTTTGCACAAATCACTGCATCAATGCGGCGTGGCATGGAGGCGATCAGCCTGTGGCACTGCTGAGGTGTTATGGAAGCCCAGGTTGCTTTGATAGCGGCCTTCAGCTCGTCTGTATTGTTGGGTCTGGTGTATCTCATCTTCCTCTTGATAATACCCCATAGATTCTCTATGGGGTTCAGCTCAGGCGAGTTGGCTGGCCAATCAAGCACAGTAATACCATGGTCAGCAAACCAGTTACTAGTAGTTTTGGCACTGTGGGCAGGTGCCAAGTCCCGCTGGAAAAGGAAATCAGCATTTCCATAGAGCTTGTCAGCAGACGGAAGCATGAAGTGCTCTAAAATCTCCCGGTAAAGGGCTGCGTTGACTTTGGATTTGATAAAACACAGTGGACCAACACCAGCAGATGACATGGCACCCCAAATCATCACTGATTGTGGAAACTTCACACTGGACTTCAAGCAACTTGGATTCTGTGCCTCTCCACTCTTCCTCCAGATTGTGGGACCTTGATTTCCAAATGAAATGCAAAATTTAATTTCATTTGAAAAGAGGACTTTGGACCACTGAGCAAAGGTCCAGTTATTTTTATCCTTAGCCCAAGACACTTCTGACGTTGTCTATGGTTCAGGAGTGGCTTGACGCTAGGAATGCAACACTTGTAGCCCATTTCCTGGACACGTCTGTGCGTGGTGGCTCTTGATGCACTGACTCCAGCCTCAGTCCATTCCTCGTAAAGCTCTCCCAAGTTCTTGAATTGGCTTTGCTTGACAATCCTCTCAAGGCTGTGGTCATCCCTCTTGCTTGTGCACCTTTTCCTACCACACCTTTCCCTTCCAGTCAACTTTCCATGAATATGCTTTGATACAGCACTCTGCCAACAGCCAGCCCTTTCAGCGATGATCTTCTGTGGCTTATCCTCCTTGTGGAGGGTGTCAGTGTGTGTCTTGTGAACAACTGTCAAGTCAGCATTCTTCCCCATGATTGTGGTTGTGTGCACTGAACCAGACTGAGAAATTCATGGTATTTATACTGTATAAATAGTGATTTACTCAAACTCGAAATGGAATATTCTAATATTTTGAGATACGTTTTTTTCTATTTTTTTGAGCTGTAGGCCATAATTATCGAAATTAAAATTAAAAAAATGCTTGAAACATTTTAGTTTAAATGTAATGAGTCTAGAATATATATACAATTTTCACTTTCTGAAATAAATGACAAAAAACATTGAACTCTTCCACAATATTCTAATTTTTTGAGATGCACCTGTATATACCCTTGGAACAATGGTTGACTGAAAAGGTGTCCCTTTTTGGTGGGAGTGCAGCTGGCTGTAATATACACAAATATCACTGATTCTCACCAAAATACCATAGATTTATTTTGTTTTGGGAATGAACACTTCATTCTAGAACTGGTATGCCTTCATTCTAGCATAATTCATTCATTCCACATTTACCTACAAAAGTATTAACATATTGAAAGTTAAAGACTGAACCTGGCTAACTAGAATTCTTAATCAGTTTTGTTGAAAAACATAGACCAGCTTAAATTCATGTGAAAATGGAATTTTTCACAGATGACAAAAGCCATTTACAGTCTGTATTTATGTCTGCATCTATCCTTTCATTGGAACTGTTCTATAAGAATCAGTACAGCATGAAATGGTCTCTGACAAGTACTGGAGCTGAGTGCATAGTATTCCTACTTTCCTGTCAGCTAATTTGGTTATTTGAATAGTGACTAACTTAAATACATACACCGTGTTTGTGTATTGGTCATATCAAAGCTACATACCATGTTGTTTTTTTTTTTTTTCCATTTTGGACTTGTCCCATTATTTAAAAAAAAAAAAAATTTCAATATTTTGAAAAATTAAAATTTTCTACATGCAGTAAACTCATTGAGGATACCAGTGGTTTAACATCTGCCAGATATATACTAAAGTCTGTGCCAGGTGAATGAAAAAAGTGGTTAATTTTAGGATACTTCCAACTAGTATGTCTTTGTTCTGACTTTAAGTTTACCAGTTTGTTAATCAAATATTTTTATAATTATTCATTTTAAAATTTTTTTTTTCCACTTAAAAAAAGGCAGTAGATGCTAAGGACTAAGCAACTTACACTAGCGTAACTAGATGTCAAGAAACTTCTGAAGATGTAACTGATTATAAATTATACTGACAACATGAATTCTACTGGCATGCTCAGTAAGCAGTTAGGCAGATGTTATGGTTGTTAACTGAAGTAGGAAATTTAGGTGTATAACTTGTATTCTTGCCAGACTTTTGGCCTTCCTGAAAATGAACTTATAAAACACTACTTTTTTGTAATTCTTATGCAGTTCAATTTTTTCTTATTATTCATGAGCAGCTTAAATACAACATTGTCTTTGATGTAAGGAGTTTTTCATCTTTGTTAACTTCAAAAAAGTAATCTTCTTTGCATTGTGTTACTGGACGAACTGCTGGTATGAGATCCATATCAACTAAATGTACAGTAACCTGTGCCATACTGTTTGAATGATGTGTTTCTTTTTGTTGATGCATGCATTGTTTAATTTGAGATTTAAATATTTCAGGCTCTTTTTTTTACCTTTTTACAAAGTGTTTTTTTTTTTTTTTTTTGTTGGTACACTAAAACTGTGATGCCTAAAAAAAAACAACTTGGCATAAAGGGATTTTATATATATATATATATATATATATTGAGACATGAAAATTTAAAAAAAAATTAAATTCCATGATTTAAACTTGGCCAAAGGGAGACAACTTTCTGCTGAAGGTACATTAGAGAGGGTATGTATGATTGCAGTTCCAAGCTACAGTACACTTGATAAATATAACTCAAATTTAACTTTAAGAATTTTAATTTGTTTCTGCAATGCCAGTTTGGGTGATACTTAGACAAAAGGTTAAATGTTTGTTTATTTCTAGAGACTCTGTAGATATTGTATTTAGTAATTATGGTAGCAAAGCAGAGAATCTGCTAATGGAGGTCAGCGAGTTTACTAATTATTGATAGTTATTTTAAATTGTAACTATTGGTACTGGAAACTGACTGAAGTTAAAAAGACCGTTATGAAGAATAAATTATATATGGACAAATAAAATGCATTTGATTATGCATTTCCTTTCACCTGAGTGTACTGTGAGTCAAATGTTTTGCTGTACCTTAAGATCTGTTGCTTGTGATAAGCTGTCTAGTTGTAATATTACTTACCCTTTGATCTAACTTCACTGTTTTTTTAAACAAATAAATTTGTTCAATTTAAATTTTTCCTGTAGGATTTATCTAGATCACTTGATGATCAATGGGAGATAACTCTGCCCTTATATTCTGAAGCTTTTTAGGGATTGATTCAAAATTGATGCTTCTCTACAAAATTAAACTACACAATATGTTCGTATTACAGTATCATTAGGAAAGCAAATTTCATAAGCCAAACATCTTTCAGGCACAATTCACACTTTTTTCAATTAAAAAGAGAGAATCAAAGATGGAAGACTGTCATCAGCTGCATTTTAATGTTGGGAGATGTCACTTAGTGCTCAGAACAGTTTCCACTAGTCAGCAAGTTTGGACGAAAACCCATGCAACAATTACTACTTTGTCTTGTTGTGTAGATCAATACAAGGAAATTCATTGTTTATAGAGAACCCGCTAAATCATCTAAGGGAAGTAACTCTTTACAAAGCTATTTAAAACCCAACTTTTATTTTGTGCATATGTATTGTAGCACATTAGAGAAACAATTTTGCTTTTGTACTGGTTTGGTATGTTCATGTAATAAGTGACACTGTGGAAGGAAATAAAACTTATGGTCCATTGATGTCTATAAAAAAAAAAAAACAAATGCATGTTGCTCAGATTCAGATGCTGAAGCATGAAATGTATTGTATAAAAGTTGAGGAAAGACTGATGTTGTAAACAATCCTGGATGTGACTTTGCTCTTCAAGATTGAGCAGCAGAACAATGGGAGAGGATAGTAGGCATAATGTAAACTGCCTTGACAATTTTTTTGCCCAACAACTATCAGCACAGCACAGTACAGTACTACAGTGATATTAAAGCCATAATTTCAGCAGATTGGTGCCTCCTAGAGATTTCCCAAGACTTGGACAACTGCACCTAGAGTGACTGCTTAAACAGCTCAAGTGGTGCAGGGTTAATGAGGAATTGTCAGAAGAATCACTTTGATGCCATTTACATGCCACCAGACATTTTTATTAATCAAAGTCTGTCTTTATCAACTGACTTAAATTAGGCAAAAACTGATCAGTGGAATGGGCAACTTTGGAAAAGCTGTTTTTGTTTTTTTTTTTTCAAAATCTAGATACATCCATCTAAAGAATGGTGATGGATAACTCAGTGTGGCATTAAGTGTCTGAATGATGCCATGGCAGGCATTGTTTCTTTGGACATTATCAAGAACTTCACACATTGGCAGTGTGAAGCATATTGCCTTGTTAAAGAGCATGTCAACACTATTTGCAATCTTATGTTCCATGGCTAAATTAAATGAGCATCTGTGGGATGAAATTGGATAAGATTGCAACTTAATACACTGATGTGAAACCTGATCCATCTTGTTGCAGTTCATCAGGAGTGTTTGAAGATACCATAGGTCTTCATCCAAAAGATGATATGGCTATTGAGGTTACTGGAGGGCATACATGCTAGGGTATTGCACAAACTCAACATATATACTTTTCAGGTGCCCCTTATTGAAATGTTTTGAGATGACCTTTCCCTTTGTTGTTGTACTTGTTGCTGTATAATTTTCATTGCATTATAAATTAGCATCTATTGAAAATGTCTGGTGTATTCTGATGAGCTTTAGTATATTTGGGTATGTTGACTGGTGGAGAGGATCTGGCAAACATTGAGTGATTCTTGGACTGACCAGCTGTTGTGTAGTGACTGATAGTAGGCAGGTGAAGCAAAGTTTTTGCTTTTAAACTTTTTCAGAGAAACTTTCATTTCTTAGAACTCCAATACTGCTAACTGTTTATCCTTTTAAGGCAGATGTTGGATGTGTGTATAAAATCTAAATGGATTCATCTTTTGTAAATATAATATTAAAAAGAACTGATTTGATTTCTGCTGGAATTAAAAGCATCTGGTTTTGATTTGAGAAGATTCTCATGTAGTAGCACAACAGATGAGGACTTCAGAAAAATTATTTTTAAATATTTAAATTATAAAGTATTTAGGGTTACTGAAAAGTATTAACATACTGAATATTATTACTGCTTGATTAAAAAAAATTTTTTTCCTTAGTAAAAACTTCCTGGTGTTTTGCTACAGAACTCACTGTAATATCTGTAACTGGGTTGGTACTTCTGGTCACAAGTAGAATGATGTGTTTGTTGTATGTGTTTTTAGTATCTCTGATTTGAACAAGGAATTTCTGGTTGCTAACCCATGTGTGCTCATCGGCATTAGATGTCTACAGTATCAAACCAGAAATACTGAAAAGAAAAAAAAAATTCCTGTACAAACAGACTATAGGTGAGTGTGCCAGCAACAGAATGAAATTGAGGTACTGCAACTAAATACAAATTTCTGTCTTGATAATTTACCATGGCACATTGTAAATACATAAGTTAAAGCAGTAATTTGGAAAGTTGGTAAGAAGGCATGCTGATGTTGATCAATGATGGTCTTGTGCTGTTTATATTCTAATCAAGTCACAGATCTTTCAAGATCTCATGTAGGTATGCCATTTAAATCTGTACTTAAAAATGTTTATTTTTAAGAAATATACCACCTGTGGGTTGTCTTTGGATGCTGTAGCTGGTTCTAAATTTAATAAGCATTCTTTATTACCTGATTGTAAAAAAGATCAACTGCATCAAAATTGTAGCTAAGGTGTGACTTTATCACTGAAAGAATTAACTCTATCGACACTTAATGGCCAATAGACGTTCTAACTTCAAAAACAAATTGTTTAGTGTCTTGTTATTCAGTTGATTAACTTTTATTAATCTTAAGGTACAGCACTACAAATAAAACTTTGATCGTGTCCACTACCAATCAATTCAGAAAATGGCCATTAAACATTTTTTGCATTTAGAGAAACCATTTATGCTATCATATGATTATTACCAAGACACAGTATTGTCATCGTCATTCAGTGCAGTGGAAGGCAGAATTGGAAATGTATATAATCAATATGTTGGCTGTAAGGTCTTAAGATACTTGAGAGTCTGGAAAGAAAGCTGTTTCTGATGATTCAGAATTCTATTTAGGTATTGCCTGCCATCAGTTTGGATTGGATGGACCTTTCATCGGTAATTGCTTCCTGTACTTTGTACAGGAGCACTGGTTTGTTTATGTTTTTTATTTGTTTACATGCATAGTTGTGAACATTAAATTGGATGCAGTGTGGGTGTTCCACTACCTGCTTACATGGCAGTCTATATTTAATGCTAGAATAAGGGATTTATCTCAATACTGATTGGTCTGCTGATAACTTGAAAAAAAAATTGAGTAGCTTAGTAGTCCATGTTGCTTAAAATTAATGATAGTTGGGTTGCAAGTTATGCACTTAGGACTGATCTCTTTCACACTTCAGTCTGCAAATGTTGTTGTTTGTTTTGTTTTTTTCTGCTTTATCTTGTACCCAGGTAAAAGTCAGCTTATTTACATCACAAGATAGAACTGGTTAGAGCAAGTTCAGGCTGTCTTTTAGCTGGTTACCAGTATGCTTGACAGTATAATGCTGCTACCTTATGGTTTGGCAAGTTTATACTACTAAGTAATTGTGTTGCCTGGGTTGTTTTATTTTATTTTCATGTGGCTTTGCAAGCAGTTGAGCAGAAAACTGTCGTGCAATCCAGTGTGGATTACTAGATTAGATCCAATTTATTTCTGGATACAAAGGAATATACTCATTACAAGTGTTTGTTTTTATTATTTTTGTAATGATTATAATTTCTTTCATTACTTGCCTTTTCAAACAAACAGGTGCAAAATGACATCTTTTTCAGATAAACCTAATAACCACCAGAGCAAAAATGAATATCACTGTAGGCACAATAATTCCTTTGCCCAACTTCTACAGAGTTCAGCATGGGAGAACTGACTAGTTATCGATCCACTGTGACAAATGCAGTCATTTTCTGGAACTCCTTTGTCAGTAAACCAGTCAAATATAAAATATATCAACCAAGGTGAAGCCATTAGTTCCTTAAGTGAACCATGTAAAAGCAAGCAGTAGAAATATTTGTCCAATTTTGAATTAAGTATTGTATTTCCTGAAAACAATTCTACAACTGGTTTTGTCATGTCATTTTGTCCAAGCTATTTAATAAATAGGCAGTATTAATCTACATGCTCTGTTATTTCTGTCTCATCAGCTGTTTAAAAGATGCTAGTCTGCTCTTGTGTTGTCTTAGTAATTCATGCTGTGCCTGGAGGATACCAAAATGGCAACAACAAAAAGAACTTCAGAAATGGACTGCATGTTGCTGCTGTAAAACTACAGATAATTTTACAGGGTAGGGAGGGGAGACAGCATACTTATCTAATTTGTGGAGTATCACTACTACTAGTCCTGGTGCTGAGCAAACGTGTTTTTTTTTTCTTCTGTCTTTAAAATCCTTGAGTCCAAAGTACTCATATGGTTGACTCTGCAAGTTCCAGATTTCATATAACTAGTGGTATGGAAGGTGGGCATGCTGTAAAACAGAAGGTCCGCCCTTTTTAACCCCTATTTCATCCGGCTTGTTGATTCCCCTTCCTCATGTTAGATAAAAGTGTAATTAGTGCTAATTAAATTAAGTTTTACTTAATATTTTACGAGGAAAAAATCATGAAATAGGTTCTAATCCATTGATGCCAGAAGTTTGTTAGTGACCTGGTAAAATCTATGATTAGAATATGAATTCTGATGACAGCATTAAAGTTCAGATGATATTTGCATAAAATGAGCTGAATCCACGTATCTAGGGTCAGCGCGGTACCTTTTCTCAAAGCTATTTATGGTATGTATTCTAACGCTCCTGGTGTCGGAGGTTAGGGTTAGATCAATCATTTCAGATGAGTGTTATTTAGCTAAACAGTTGTAGTAAGTCAGGCTGAAATTCTGCATTTTGTTTTTTTTTTTGTTGTAGAAATGCTGCACTTTTGAAATGAATTTTTAGATTCCACTTTAAAAGAAACAGAAATGGAACTGAAAACAGCTGTTGGCTGTTGTAGAAAGGTGCTTGTTCCAAGTTCGGTATTCTGACTGGATGACATTACCGACACTGGGATAAACAGATCTTCAGAAATGACTTTCTTAACTTTTCCAAAATGACAAAGAAACTAGATCACTTTGTTGCTGAAATTTTATTTTTTAGAATGAGTTGTATCATGCATGATCATTTACTTTTGTATGTAAGTATATGAAATATTTTTGTTTTTTAATTACTAATGCTTTGTATCCTTTTTTTAAAAAAAAAAAAAAAAGAGTTGTCCATAAGTTTTGCTCACAGCTTTTTTGCATCTGTTTTAAGTTTAATTCAATTTGTTCTTTTTCTGTTTTTATTAGTGCTTGCTATTGAACCTGAGGGAAGTCTTGGTATGTGTATTTTGACTTGGTTTTGGTGTTGGTTGTAAAAATGATACAACATAGAGACGCGTCCTCCCCTTCTTTACCACCTAATCAATGACGCTTCAGTTGCATGACATAACCGTGCTTTCCTGCTATGCTAATCCGGGTCTGGTGGCCTCAGTTGATGTAGATTACTCCTTGCTGGGACAGTGTGTAGCGGTGCGCTGGAAAAAGGTGGTATGATAACTGTGAACGCTTTACGTTTTTAGTGTACCTCACACTCCAGGTTAATTTAATTTTCTGCCAAGATCATAAGATAACTAAACTGTGTAGCCCTCTTGTGGAGTGGGTTTTTTTTTTTTTTTGTTTTTTGTTTTTAAACCGTTTGCTAGAAGTATTGCTAAATAATACAAATTTAAAGCAGTTTCTCATGCTGGGTGCAGTTCTATAAAACTATGCAATTCCATGATGGGGGGAGGGGGTGGGCACCAGCAAGGTGTATCTGGCTTCATGTTAACTTGTAAGTTTTTCTTTTAACTAAGCATGTGGATTCCTACCTGTGTACATAGCCCCTCTATCCTAACCATGCATGCATGGGTCTGTTGCTATCATCACTGGACCTGATGCTAGTTTCTTTCCTAGCTTAACATCTCAGTAGAATTCTGCAGCTGTGGGACTCCTTGGTTTGCTTTTGATGGTATCATCCCGCTCTGACAATACATGGTGGTTGTGCTCTGCTACCTGCTTTGTGTCAGCTTCTAAACCAGAAACTAGAGCCCCGTATTGTATCATGCTTCATTTGTTATCAAGGCTATGTGCCTTGGTTGTGCAATTTCTACTTTGTAGAATTATTTGGCTGTCTAAACAGAAATGCAGTTTATATATAATGATGGTATATAAATTTAGTTTGGTTTTCTTAATTTTCTCAAAGCAAGAAAGTTCGCTTAAGCAATTGTTTATTATTGTTGTTTATATGTTAAAGTGGATGGAAAATGTTGTATGTGGGTGTATCTCTTACTGTTGAATTATTCTCTGCCAAGTTCTCAAGATAAAACACAATGTAGGTGTGATGTGAAGAGAACCCACTTTAGGTCCCATCTCCTCACTGCTCATTACAACCTCAGTTCTCATAGCTGTCATCATCCGTAATGTATCTGTTGGTTCTTAATGGCATCCAGCTGACGAATGAGCTCCATGTGGTGCTGGGATTGTGCATGCAGTTCCTTAGGACATTTAAACTTGTTAAAGCAAAAAAAAAAAAAAAAATACTGCACTACCAGGTGTGATGAGAGACTGTTAGCTCAGGTAAGTAGCATCAATTTAGCTCAAATACTGTATCAAGCAAAGGAGAACAGTTAGGATTAGTTGTTTTTTTTTTTTAAAGGAAATAGTTATAGTTGAAAAGTTATTAAAATTTAAAGGCAAATTCTTATAGAAGTAAACACTGTGCCAACCTCTAAAATATGCTGTAGAAAAAGGGAATAAATTGGATGCCATTTTGTTGACAGGTAAAAGGCACCCTTTTTTTTTTTTTTAAGTCACATTGGAGCATGAATGTGCTTTTTGAAAGGTAAACATTTAATTTTTCATATAAAGTAAACAAAAAATGTAACTGGGTTGTTTTGGTCAAATGAAGTGAAAAAGTGCTGGTTAAAAGGAAAGACTTAGACTTAATGAATGCATCCCACCTCTAAACCGAGTAACCTTTCCCAGTAAATTAGTATTTGATTCTTATGTAGAAGGTTCTTATATTCACTTGTTTTAAGACTAGTGTACCTTATTAGTTCTAATTTCCACCCATGCATTTATTGGAACTCATCAAAATTCAGAAGTTTGGGTGGGGGTTAAAAATAATTTGAAAATGAAACCTCCCTATGTTTGGCAACAGTTGATGCTTTGGTATGTAGGAACTAAACTGAGAACATCTGCAAATGACAATATAAGCCAGTTAGTGTTGAACATGTGGAAGATAGTGAAGACCCGTGTAAATGAAAGAATGGGAAATAAAACAGATTGGAGCAATTTGTCTGTGGGGATCGTAAGACATGGACTCTAAAGAGGTAACTGTCCTGGAAATCTAGGAAGAGGTGTGTGTGTTGGAATAAAACTGGACTCGTTAAGTAGACTTGTTTTTACCTTTATCACTGGATCTAACTTTGGTCGCTTTTCAAACTCACTAGACTTTGTCGTGATGCATTTTAGCTCTTCAATCCCGCTGTTGTGACTAGACGACAACTTGCAGTGTGTTGGACACTTTTCAATCCTGGAAACTTCAACTGTTGTCTGAAAAAAGAAACCTTGTAGTCTCAGATTTTATGATCTCATCTCAATTTATGGAATTCTATGCATCTCAGGCAGTGTGGCTCTAGCTTTTTCATTTGTCTTTTTCTAATATGTACATTTGTCATCTAATCATCCCATTTCTCTTGATGGTTATTTTATTTTTGAAATGGCTGATTCACCCTAAGTTAGTGTAACCACATAATTGCTGCAACAATCCTGTGTGCACTTGCTTATTCTTGTGTAATTTAAATGAGTCTAAAACCAAAAGTTTACTTTGGTCATTTGGCCCAATATATTTTGCAGGCAGTATAGAAAAATGTCTTCATTCAGTCAACATTTGGGCTAATCTTTGAAAATAGGGGAAGAAGTGTGTCAAACATGACTGGTCATCTCTTTTTGTGCCCAGTTTTGCTTAAGACTGTAGATGGTTTTCCTAGAATAGTACAAAGCTACTATGTCTAACACAATGAAGTAAATAAAGCTATCATCCAAGCTTCCATTATTGGCAATAAAATGCTTGTAAAGACATCATTCTAATGATTTATCATTGGCATAATTCCACTTTTTTCTGATGGTGCCAGTTTTTAGTGCATTGATTTTCTGTCTGCTAGAGATGGTATAGCACTTCCTTTAATTTGTGAAGCTATCCAACATGGAACTTATATACACAGGAATCTGTGGCCAACAAAGATAAATCTGCTCTACCCTGAATGTTCTCTTTTGGTCGTCACCACTAATTTTCTTGTCTTGCAACAGGATTTTGTGGTGTCTAGCTTGATTCAGATCTAAGGACGCCAAACTAGGACCTGGCATGTGTTTTTGAATATGCATTACTTAAATAATGTGTTTGGTGATGCACTAATCACATGCCTAAATAAGGAGTGCTCTCCATAGTATACCAAATGAGATGATACCTTGTGAATTCAACAGGGATACAGTGTATGTACATAGGTGGGGAAGTACATCAACAGACAATAAGCAAATAACATTAGTTTAGTTTATTTATCTTTTTATTGCTAGTGCAGACCTTTCAATGGTGAAAGGGGCTTTGAAGTAGATTACAACTGTTGAACTGAGATGGCTGATTCCAATTTAATGTTTGAAAATACATAAATCAAAGATCATGTCTACGATGCAAATTTTCAATAGACAGTATGTACCAAATTATTCCTGAAGAAAGGCAGTTTTTAGTCTGAAGTGGGATGGGCATTTATTGGAGCATGGGCTGCATTTGGAACCAAAGTTATATTCTAATTTTGAAATGGTTGAAAATGGCTATGCTGAGCAAAGGTGTCCAAACTAAGCAGTAGACCAAGTGATTAATATGTAATGTAATAAAAGTTCTATGTATGCCTGTTTTAGCATACATAGTAATGTAAAATTGATTGTGGGTCTTAATTTATAATTTAATGTTAAGTGTTTTCTATGCATAAAAGTATCAAAACTCACTCGAGAATGAATTTAATTTTTGTTTGCTTTTTATAATTCTTTGTATCTTGAATAATTTAAAAAAAACTACCTATCAAATTTTCTACAATTTTCTCTGATCATTGCTTTTAGAACCATAAGCAGTCCTATTGTACTGTATGCTTCTAATTAAATGTCCACTTTGTAACTACTTTATACAAAAACAAACTAGTCTAACCACATTCCAGCATATGGCTAACTTTCTGTTCCTGATTTTTCTTTTTGTATTGACACATTTTAAGTGTTTATTTTACCATTAAGTTTATAAATTGTTTCATTAACACACAATATGGATTTCTATAAATTGATTAACTTAATTAATCCACACTAAATAGAAATGCTGACTTAAAATTTCCCATCCATCCAAAAGGTTGAGAACAGAAAAAGCTAAGCAAATTCACAAAGCATTAGGATGTGGCTTAGTTTGGCAGGCAGATAGGTGTGTATAGCTTTGAAGAAGACAGTTGTACAAAATATTGATTTACTAGATCAGCTCGTGCAATTTTTACATTTTATAATTTTTTCTTTAAGTTTACAAGAATATGAATTTAGCTCTTAATAAGTCAACTTAATTTTTTTTCCCCGTCATTAGTTTACTTTTATAAATGTACTCCTTAAAAAAACTTAATTCAGAAGTCTGTTTCTCGTGTTTCAGTTATGCCAGCTGATATTCATAAACTCAAACACTGAATATCAACATAGATGACTATGGCTGCTAGCCAGTCTTCTACTGTAGTGGCTGGTGGGGCCCCATATTGCTTTATTTAGCAATAAGATTGTAAAGAATGGTATGAAACAGTCCCAAGACTTCTGAATCTAGGTCACTAACTTTGTGTTGGTGTGCTCTGCTTAAATAAAATTCTAACCCTTATAATACAAATGTGCTTAGTGGAAAAAAAACCAAAACGATCCAACTCCTAGATGGATGTAGGCAGCAGATGAAGTATCATTTCAAACTATGGCAGGTGTTATTTTGTTTTGCTGACTCGTTTGTCCTGCCCTTAAAAGTTTATACTGCATTTCTGACCATTCATGTGAAGGAATATTGTACCATTTACTAAATATTCAATTGTTACTATTATTTTGTCTTTGTATTTGGTGTTGCTGCCACTGCTAGTGGTCTATTCAGTGACAGGTTTTTGAATTTCAGATAAAGTCAATACTCGGGATGGAAAGAAGTCCCATGTGTCAGAGGCTTGGGCTGACAAGTCAAGTTGTAAGCTGCCATCTTCCAACTCGCTGCAGCTCTCTCACTCTCTCTCTTTATTTGAGCTCTTAGTTCTTTTCCAGTTCTTAATGCATGATTTTTCAGTGTGCCAATTTTTTTAAATTTTTTTTTTATCTTGTACATTAGGCTTGCCAGAGTGGGGGAAAAGGAGAACATGGAGAAAATGTGACAAACTAATTAGCATTGGTCTTTTTTTTTTTTGATGATAAATTAAAACTTTATCCAGATGCTTGCAAAGTCCTTTTTTTTTCTTTTTTGTTGCTCCATTGAATGTTTTTGCATTTTAACTATTATTTTTTACTATATCTATTTGTAATGTTTGTTGTTTATTACCTGATGCTTTTCTAAGGCTGATATGTTGTGTGTGCTTTCATTGTTTGATATTTTTTCTCTTTCAAATAAGACTATTTTTGTTATAAGTTTAAATTAGATACAAATTAAACTTTGTTTGTAAGGGGCTACAGATCCGTGATGGTACTTCTGCCTTCAAACCATGCTCACTAAATTTATAACTGCGTGGGTGCATTACATATGTATGCACACACGTATGACACCTACCCAGTCATTCTTCCCTTTTCTTTTAAGCAGCTTTAGAAACTTAGCCATACAGAACACCACCTATTTAACAAATAAGGATTTTTGGTTATTTGACAGTATTATGTTCAATTTATGCCTTTACTAACTCATTTTTTTCACAGATATGCTTCTAGAAAACTTCTATCCTGCATAGTATTAATTCATCCTGATTAAAGTATTGAGCTTTCTCAGTGTCAGCTAGGTCTGATATTGCCTTAAGCTGCTCCCATAGTGTTGTTTTGCCAGTGGAATGCTGTACAAAAATTAGAACTAAAAATAGAGAAAATAAGTTTTTCTGACTAATAGATCTGTAGTTTAGAAAGCTGAAGAAACTAATCAAGCTTGCAGCTGAAATGACATCTTTCCTTTTCAAGTTATGTACATTTACATAAACGAGGATCTGTTAAAATGTTCCAGAACTAGCCTTCTTGAGCAAACTCTGCACAGAAGTTATTAGTTTTCAGCATGATTCTATTGACTTCTGATACATTCTCTCAATGTTTGGAAGGGGCTGGATGTAAGAATCTATTTTTGGCAATCCCATTTAATGTGTTGATAGCATTCAGAAGGCACTTCATACTGGGGAAACATGAAGTTAGTTGGTGTAAGGTGTCTGAGTACTAAGGATATCTGAGTAATGTAACCATGTGATTGGTTAGAGATTTGTGGGTAAGCGATATAGTGTTGAAGGAACTTGCACTCTGAATAGATCACGGTAATTGTGTTGCACAGCATAGTGAAGATCTTTACTGAAAAGAATGTTGAGTGTCTGTCCTTGGAGAAAATTCATGGTGGGCAATGTTCCTGGTATCAAAGACAACAAACAAAGATTTTTTTATGGGACCTGTCAAAGGTGACTTCCATACACAACTTGGTTATTCAGGTACACCATACCCTAGCTGCTGTCAATTCTCAAAACATGTCAAGTTGTTACTGCTGCTACTATACTGATACTGTATTTGGAACAAAACTTGCAACCACAAGACTCATTTTAAAATCTCTTATAAGCATTGCCTGCCAACTGTATAAAATGCCAAATGTCATGGCTGTGGTACCACTATCACTTATCTGGATTTTTGCTTTTCATGAAATTACTTGTGCTTCTTACACATGTAGCCTACAGATCACATGTTCTGAGCAAGTTTCATTACCCTCAGTGTCTTGAAGATTTTCTAGTTTCTGTGTAATACCTAATGAGTCTAATGCAGAATGCCTGGTTTTGTATAGTGCCATTTGTCAGCATTCAAGTAAATTATTCTTGCTTTGGCATTGCAGATACAACATAAGCAATTGCAATAAGTATTTTTTACTGTTTAGTCTATGGTCTGGTCCTCAAATCTCTTGATGTGTTCTTGAATAGAACTCCAGCACCAAGCACACTGTGGTAAACTAGATGTAGGCAGGATTGTGTGAATTGACCAGTTTGCTTCAAAGACCTATTGGAATGAGATAACATTGAGGGTGTCTGTTGCTATTGACAGAGACCAAAATAAATGGAGTGATCTTTGCTTGTGAAGGCTTCAGTTTTAAGATAAGTGAACAATATCAAAATGTTCATAATGTCTCTAAAATTATTGGTTTGACAGTGATAATTAAATTCTAACAAGTGAGAGAGACATTTGTTGTACATGCTTGAATGTTAAGAGCCATTTCTCTTTTATCAATAGATAAGTTGGATAGGTGCTATTATTTTTATCTACAACAATCTGAACAATCACTTTTTTAATATGCTATACATATTTAGTGATAATTTTATTTACCTGTATTATTGCTACTGTTTCAGATGAAACTTTAAAGATATTAGTGTTTTTTTTTGTTTTTTTGGCTTTTCGGTGCACAAGTCTCTTGAATATTTTATGTAAATCAATTCTGTCTGACATTTCATGCAACAACTACCTGTTTAATTATGTTGTCCATCTTGCCAGCACTTTTCTTAATAAATGGTCACTACTGTAAATTGGATGGTGTTTCATGGTCAGGCCAACTGGAAAGCCCTAATGGTGAACAGTGATATTGGAGATGAGGATTCTTGGAATGCTTTACTGTAGTTGATAGTTCACCCCTCTGTATGGTGGACCTAAGTCTCATTGCACAGCTGTTCATAGAAGTCGGTTCCTGCAGAGTCTGAACAAAGCTAAACTGATCAAACATTCTTGCTTTTGAAACCCAATATGATTGGCTGTTTGTTTCTTCTTTGCTCTCTAAACTAATGAACACTACTTCAGCAGGATTTTTTTTCCTATGACAATTCTCTGACAGTGTTCCTGATGTTTGCAGGTTGGACTACAAATAATTATCTAGGCCTGGTGATCAGGTGTGAGCAGTCTTGCACCGGTTTTTAACGAAATTTAAGCCCCTCCTTAGCAAATATCTGTACCACTTTGACTGTAGTACTTGCAACACTGTTTGTCATCCTGGTTTAGTATGTTGAGGCACCACTAGAAGCATTTACTCATGTCTGTTAGGTGCCATCTGTGCTAAATCTATGCTAAAACCTCTGTGTATGTAAGTGTAATTTTCACTTGAAGCGTCCATGTACGTACTGGAATTAAATTATTTTCAAGAATTCAGACATTTTAGAAACCCAAAAATGTTACTTTTAGCGACAGGTGGAGAAAGTCATGAAATAGAACAAGGAATTAAATGCTGAAAAGATGGTGCATGATTAGAGCTGTTCAGTTTGGAACACTATTGCAATTAGTTCACTTCTGTTTTCACTGTCAGATAATTCTAGACTTTTGGTTTATCTTTGTTTATATTCTTAATTTCATAATACCTGTTTAATTTTACATTATGATTCAGTTGAAACTTTAACCATTTGTGACTGATTGTGCTGAAGTAAGAGATCCAAGAAATAAGATCATTTATTAATAAATGAAGTTGAGCAGTTTAACTATGGAAAGCTTTAGTTTGAGGTCCTGAATGGCAACTTTGCGAGACTTATTTTAAATGAAGTTTTTAAGGTTAACTGACAATTTTTGATATGCTAATTTCTTCTCGGAATTCAGGAGTTTTGAGATTATGATTGATATATTAAGTTAGAAAATGCAGAACCTTTTTGGCTTGTTGTCTTAGCTGGATGCTGAGCCAGAACTGGACTCATGTGCCGTTCCTCGTGTGATTAGTTGAGCAAACATTTGAGTAGTTCTGCTTCATCTTACCACTTTTGGTTTGTGACCAGCAGTCAAGACTAAACTGGTAAACAGAAACCAAATGGTATTGTTTCCTGATTTTCACTGCAACGTGGCAATTGATGTCTTTTAAAAAAAAACTTTTGTTTCTAAATGTGAATTGCTGAGATCCTTAATTTCCTCATGAGGACCCCTACCCACCAGAAATAACATTGCTGTTTTACATAATGATAGAAGTGACCAAAAAAAGCATATTCAACAACATAGGTGGTGGTATTAAGTAAATTTTTCTTAAGTTCTCTAGTTTAGTATTTGACTGGCAAATACGACTTTCTCATTTTTTTTGTATCTATTAAACTACATAACTTCTGTGACACCATGTAGTCTCGCCGTCTGACAGGAGCAACAGATAAATTATCTTTTCAAATTAATAAATTTGTTTATAAGCAATATTTTTTTTGCAGTAAGTCTCTTATGAAAAATGACAGTGTGTACGTGCACATCATTTTTTAAAACTACCTTTTTTCTCAGTTTCTGAAGTAGTTTAAGCAAATATACTTTAGTTTCTTATAGCATAGGTTTACTGAGTTGATGTGGTTTTGTTGGTTGACATACTGTTAAGCTAATCTGGCTTACGCGCAGACAACAGGTGAAGATGACTCTGCTACTGACAGAGCTTATGTCACTTTCTGAGTTATGGTTGTTTCAGAAAATTTGTTTTTAAAATGTTATTTGTGGAATTTCTCAGATTTAGACCCTTTCAGTTAACCGTGTCAATCAAGTCTAGTATGAATACAAGCAGAGGTGCTGATGTTTCGTTTTGCAGACACAGACTCTATTACACCATCAATTACTGGGAATTCTCACAATGTGCCCAATGCAAATGAACTGAAGCCTCTTGCAGGAAACAAGCCATTAGAAAACCAGAAAAATGTTGAAGAAGAAGTGGTGGTAGAGAAGAAGATTGTAGAGAAGAAGAAGAATGTTGGACACAAGGAGAAATCTGTCTTGCAGGCAAAACTGACAAGGCTGGCTATTCAGATTGGGTATGGAGGTAGGTGGAATCATGTCTAATTTCTTTTTTGCATGAATGTATTTAAAAAAAAAAGAAAGAAACATATGCAATCCAAAATAGACATATAATTTACGAGGTCTGTCGAAAAAGTATCCGACTTTATTTTTTCCCGTGGTAAGTAATGACATTAGGAAGGCAAGTGTGCACAGTGGAGCCGCATGCCTTCATGTGAATGCGTGGCTTTTGGCGGGCTTGCTGGATGCGTCAGTCAACCAGCGTGTGAGGTGCTGTACTACTTACTCGTCACATTTTCATTTTGCCCGTGATGATGGAATGTTTGGAGCAACGATCCTGCATCAAGTTTTTCCAAAAGCTTGGAGATACCCAAACAGAAACAATTCGCAAAATTCAACAGGCTTTTGGTGACAATGCCATGGGTGTTACCCAAATAAAAGAATGGCACAACAGGTTCAAAGATGGCCGCTAATCGATGGAGAGTGACCAGCGTTCTGGGAGGTTGCTGTCAAGCCACAATGCAGTTGTTATCGAGAAAGTGTGAACCTTGATAATGGAGGGTCGTCATTTGATGGTGCAGGAAATTGGTGACGAGGTTGGGATCAGTAAAGATTCTGCACATGCAAATTTAGGAGGATTTGGGCTTGCGCAGAGTGGCAGCGAAATTTGTGCCAAAGCTGCTTTCTCAGGAACAACAACTTCATCTTGAGGTTGCACAGGACCTGCTGGATACTGCCAACAAGGATCCTGAGTTCCAGAATACTGTGATAACTGGAGATGAGACCTGGATGTATGGGTACGACCCGGAAACCAAAGCTCAGTCATCACAGTGGAAGCACCCAACATCGCCAAGGTCCAGAGAAAAACCAAGGTGATGCTGACTGTTTTCTTTGACTACCGAGGCGTTGTGCATCATGAATATGCACCAGAAGGACAAACAGTTAAAAAGGAGTACTATCAGGAAGTCCTCCAATGTCTTAGTGATGCAGTTTGGTGCAAGAGACCGGATCTGTGGGCCTCGCAAAACTGGCAGCTGTATCATGACAACACCCCGGCTCATTTGTCGCAGCTGATACAAGGTGTCTTGGCAAAGAAAGGCATTTCGCTCATTTGCCAGGCTCCCAACTCTCCAGACATGGCTCCTTCTGTCTGACTTCTAGTTGTTCCCAAAGATGAAGATGCCACTGAAAGGCTCCCCCTTTGAGAGCAGAGAGGACATCATGGGCGGAGCTGAGAGCCATTCCGGAAGAAGCATTCCAGATGTGCTTCTAATAGTGGAAGGATCGCTGGGCTAAGTGTGTGGAGGCACAAGGGGCCTACTTCAAAGGGGATTAGCAATTGAACCCCACCAAGTATGTAATTTTTTTTCCCAGTCTAAGGTCGGATACTTTTTTGACAGACCTCGTACATTGCATTGCTCTGGGTACTACTGACCAGTATAAACATTCTAATAGCTAAGTGATATAAGCAGCAAAAAAGTAGAGTGTTAGTGTTTTCAAGACAGATAAATGTTTTTTTTTTTTTGATTTAAAAATACTTTTTTTTTTGCTTATTTTGATTTCTAGCATGATTTAACTTTCATCTACAGCCAAGTGTTTTAAATAGTAGATGGATATTGCAAGATGGGGAGGAAAAAAACCAGATGACAAAGAACATGATTTAGACTGAGAAACAGATTTGTGAAGGATTTGACACTCTTGTTTTCAGGTACAGCCATTGCGGTATTAACAGTGATTATTCTCATCCTCAAGTTCTGCATAATGGAGTTTGCTGTGAAGGATCGTGAGTGGACTTCGGACAAAACCACATTGTATATTGAACTTTTTGTGAAGTACTTCATCATCGGGGTGACTGTGCTGGTTGTGGCTGTGCCAGAAGGTCTCCCGCTTGCTGTCACCTTAGCTCTAGCATATTCTGTCAGGGTAAGTCGTCTCCTCTCAAGTATTTTGGGTTAACTGCTGCTCTAATTAACAAAAAAAAAAAAAAAAAAAAATCCAGAACCTGATACATAGAAAGGGGCTCTGTTTTATTACTGTGCATATGGACCACAGGTAGAATGAAACCACCATAACATTATACTGGAATCATTGTGATGCCAGTATAAACTGACTGACTGGGCTTTCAGTATCTGTTACTTAAAACCTTTCTATTGGTTAAGATTTTGGATATATCTTGTGTTCTTGGAGTTATGTTTATAGATGGCATCAGTACTGAAGTGTTATTTCTTGTGTATTCATGACTAAAACCATGAAAAGTCACACCATAAGTAAATGTAAGGTGTTTTTTTTTATTATTAAATATAAAACCATGGTGGGACCTGAAGCATAGTACAGGGGTTTAAAAAAAAATTCTGTTCCACATTTAAGAGCCAAACCTACCTCATATCTCTCATTTAGGGAACAACTCTGAAGACAAGAGACACATGAAAAAGCTCATTTAGTTTTTGTTAAGCAAGAAATGGTATATTCAACTTTTTTCAATAATCTGTTTTTCATGAAATGTTATACACTGCTAAAATGTTCTAGTGTTTCTTTGTATAATTTAAATGTACAGTATATCAATAAGAATGTTAATTCTGCTGCTGTTCAGCCTCTCTAGTGCTGCCATTCTATTACATGTTGCGTTTGATTGCTTAAGTCTTAAACCTTGTGTTCAAAAACAAAATTCCACTTAGAAAAGCAGTGATATCTAATGGAAAATGACTGTAATAATGATAAACAACAACAACAACAAAAAATAGCATTACGGAGATGGCAGCGTGGAGTGGGGGACATAGGTTGCTGTGGAATGTCAGATGTGATGAAAGATTGCTACTTAATGACAAACCATCAGTTAGCGTGTTACGTTAAGCTATCTGTCTGGTTTGGGGGGGGATGTTCTAATACCTTCTTTTCCCAAGCCTCAAGTTTGCAAGCAGCATTCAGTCTATTTCTCTGCAAGGTGATCAACATCTTGGATACCCACAAAAAAAATATCATTGATCTATGAATATTTCCAGATGTGAATTTTGCTACGTTAGGCAAATCTGAAGTTTCACTATTTAAGTTGCAAGGAACTGCTCACAATGGCTGCAGCTTTGTTCTGGTTGCTTTAGTTTTCACAACTTTGCTAGTATTTCTAGATAGTAGACTCTTGGGTTCTGGATCTTGTATTACACTTACTTTTGTTAGTGGCATCATAAATTCCATTTTGCCATTGTTGTAAAGCAGACTAAGGTTAGTGCCACCTGTGTGGAGATTTTTTTAAAGTAGAAACCTCTCTCTCTGTCTGTCTCTCTCAGAAAAGAAAAAAAAAACTACCACTGGTTGTATCCTTCCTGTGACAAACTAGACTAACAGAATTGTTTGATTTCAGAAAATGATGTATGATAATAATTTGGTGCGCCATTTGGATGCCTGCGAAACAATGGGAAATGCCACAGCCATCTGTTCGGACAAAACTGGTACCCTGACCACAAACCGCATGACAGTGGTGCAGAGTTATATTGGTGGTAAGAAACCTTTTCAGACTACTAGCAGCATTGTGTGAAGTTAAGTGTTTTGTTTTGAGATGATTAAATTATTTTTTTTAATGATGAATAAAGTTTCCTGAGGAGGTGAGAATTTACTTAATTCATTGTTTGTTTGTTTTTGTAATTTTAAGATGATAGTGAAGACACTTCTTGTACAGCTATTTAACCTGAACACAGTTGAAGTTTAAAGGACACAGAAAATATGTTGATGCTAGGACCTGTGAGGAGAGGCTTGGAAAAATCTGCCTTGTTTTTGCTTTTTCCCCGTCATACAGTATCATTAGAATTCTTAAAATGCCTATCTACTTCAGAGATTGATTAATTTGATTTTTCTTTTTGTAGGTAGGTGCATCCTGCTACAAGCTGCAGCCTTTCTCATGTTTAAATGGTTAGTTTTACATTGTTCAGTGTACTTTTTAAATATTTTCAGGTGTCCATTACAGGGAAACACCAAATTACAATTCCTTAGATTCCCAAACTGCAGATTTATTGGTTCGCTGTATTTCTCTCAACAGCGGCTATACATCTAAAGTCATAGTAAGTACTACTTAATTTTAGAACCATTTCCTTAAGAAGCTGCTTTAGTATCGCCAGACCTTAAGTTCTTTGAGATCATGTGTAAAAGCTGGGGAAAAAAAAGTTCCCTGTTAGGATAGTTCTGATGAAGATTTCGCTAGGTTAATTTTATCATTAGCCATTGTTCACTGTTACCTTTGTTTCAGCCAGCCACTAAGCCAGGGGAAATGCCGTCGCAGCTTGGGAACAAGACGGAGTGCGCCATGCTCAGTTTTGTGCTGGAACTTGAACAGGACTACAATGCCCTACGCGAGGAGATGCCTGTAGAAAAGTTGTACAAGGTATACACCTTCAATTCTGTCCGAAAGTCCATGAGTACCATCATCAAAATGGAGAATGGAAACTTCAGACTATTCACAAAGGGTGCTTCAGAGATTGTGCTGAAAAAGTTAGTGTTTCCTTTAAATCTTTCTGGTGTACCTATGACCACTGCAATAACACAAGTATTTAATTGTCATTAAAGCCCCTCCCCTCTTCTCCTCCCCTTTTTTTCTTTCAGTTATTGTAAAAAGCTTTAAAGAATCTGAGAAAAATGACATCTTGTTTTACTGTTTGATCAGTGCTTTCTTATGCTGCTGTGATTTGACATTATTGGCTCGGGAGAGGGTGGTATTGGTTTCTTTTGTTTGTTTCCTTCCCCTCTTGTTCTGTTGTGCTGACTGGTATGAGCATTTTGGCTAATTGTTTTGTTTTATTTCAGGTGTGACTATATCTTGGGCCATGAGGGAGTTATTAAACCATTCACAATTGAAGATCAGGAACAGATAGTTTATAATGTGATAGAACCCATGGCTAATGATGGACTTCGCACATTGTGTGTAGCATATAAAGATTTTGTGCGTGGTAAGTATGCAGTCATCCAGCGGCTTAATACAGCCAGTCACTAATTCTAATTTTGTTTATAAAGCTTTGAGGGAAAGTACTAAAAAGATGTTTTTTATACTACTTGTGTTAATTTGTGTGACTGTGCTGTTTGCTACAGCTGTATGTACGTTTAATATTCCTGCCGGCTAATACATTTTTGTTACTTGTTATGAATACTGAACATACGAATAGATCTTGTATGAGGTTTTTTTTGTATAGTTAAAGTTGCCTTGGCTATTGTAGATGTTGTATAATCCATTAGCTCTGTCAACTCAAAGCCTGAGTCATATGACACCTGTTGCTTTAACTGGTTGTATCTGCTTAGCGTCATCACTTTCAGGTGATTCCATATTTTTGTAACAAAGGTATTTTATACTGAATTTGACTAATCACAAACATTCACTAAGGAAGTTACTGAACCTTGTGTGACACTTTGAAAATGTACTGATGAGCAGAGATACCTAGCCATAGCTAACTTACTGACCAGAAATACAAAAACAGATGTGGTTGCTGAACTCTGTATAAGTGTTAGCACCCAACTTTGACAGAAGTATGGAGACCAGATCATTTCACAATAGACATGCCAGGGGTGCCATGGTGCTACTGACTGTCACAATAACCACTTCATCACTTATCTAGCATGGTGTTCCATTCAGAATGAATTGTGGTAGTTCTGTAGGACTAGTATCTTCAGACCATTGTGCATGAAATTGACTACTCTGCTAATCTACATGCTAAACATCTAGCATTTCCTAAGTAGAGATTGGAGTTGGGTAGGACTTATTTGCATTGAACTCTGGAGCCAAGTTCTTTTTGATGAGAGTAAATTCAGTGTTAACTTTACTATGGTTTACATGTTTGGTAAGAACCAAACTAATGTAATGATGTGTTTTTTTTTTTTTTTTAGAGAGAGCTCTGAATTTGGCAATGTTCTTATCTGGAGTGCTGATTACAAATGTGAACATTCTTTTTCATGGTACTATTTCAGATCAGTACCATCCCTGGAAGAGGTCATTAGACCCAATATAGCATCTGGACAAAGTTATGGTAATCCATTTTATGGACAATAATACAAGGAGCCATCAGACAAGGATAATTGTAAACCACAACTTCAAGGGGGAAAATATTCAATTCCTTGGCCTATTCATTCTCCTGGCCTAAAATCCATGGCACATGTCTAGTATGAAATGTTTAGGCACATTTGACAGCAGCCACATGCTCCTGAGACCATTTTGGAATTGCATCAGATATCTGATTAACAGTATGAAATGTGCCATACTCATTTCTGAAGGTCTCGTGACTTGAAGATATGCAGATAGTGATTATTCACTGCCATTACATTATGAACGTTTGGTTATTGTGCTGTGTGAACTGACATACTTTATGGTCAGCTATGAATTGTACAGATGTTTTTCTTTATATTCAAACAATTTATATCATGTATATAAAAAAAGCACTAGCAACACTTAACCAAATCTGTCTTAGAAGATCTGGCCATCCACAAAATAATATTCTTAGCCCAAATTGCTATGAGACCATTTTTGTCTCTTCGTTGCTCATAACAGTTTGCTGACAGACATTCCTACATTGTTTTGATCAGTGTAATTGTAGCTATCTCCCTTTGCCAACACCATTCTGTTTCAGCAGCCTACGAAACATTTACTAGGCACAAAGTATGAGAAATTTGCGTATTTGGTACTAAAATGTCTTGTATAGTACAATTCTTCCTGTGCAAACATGTATCATCATTCACATAATGAGGAATTTTGTTCTAGTTTAAGTGCTTGCTTTTTTACAGGTGAGCCAAACAAAAATGAACTCTGCTTTGATGAGGAGCCTAACTGGGAAAAGGAAGATGAGATTATTCGTGGTCTAACATGTGTGGCTATTGTTGGGATTGAAGATCCAGTCAGAATGGAGGTGAGCAGTGATCTTTTAAAATCTTCAGTACTGCCCGATTCTATGCTGATTAATTATCAAGACATGATCATTGATCCTTCTGGCTGGTGAAGTGGTACAGAGTACATATCACCTAGTCTGACACCACCATAAGCACTTCTTTTGTTACTGGAAAGACTTTTTGATGGATAAACTAAAATTACTCTTTTTTTTATTCTAAGTGTAGGGTAGTAAATATAATATGAATTTATTCATTTGTTGTGGTCGTTAAACATGTAATGCTTAAAATTAAATTGTAGAGTTTTTGTTATACTGTTGTTCAATGTGTTCACCTTACAAATATACTACTTGTCTGTATGTAATGTATTTAACAAGAGGAAGGGAATAAACCTGTTTATCACTCGAATATATATTACAAAGGCTAGACATTTCAGCTATATGCTGTCAGATGGAGTAAAGTATTCCCTAAAATGGTAACATGGCTTTTTGAGGATAGAAAACTAAGTTTTGGTTACATTTTTGAAAGTATTGAAATAGAGTAAAGTTAAACAAATTTAGTAGAAAGAAAAAAAAAATACTTTGATTCAATTATTTTATGTAAACAGGAATTGATATAATATCTTTGATTGGTTATTGAGTTCTTGTTTGTAATGGCTTAGTAGATTTGTTACAAATTCAAACGTTTTATTGTTTGATTTTTTTTTTTTTTATACTGTTCTCGTGACTATGAACCGTTGGGTCACAATGTAGTCTTATTTAGATGGCATAAAAATCTGTCTACAGAGTTAACTTGATTTCAGGTTCCAAATGCCATTATGAAATGTCAGAAGTCTGGCATCACAGTCCGGATGGTGACAGGTGATAATGTCAACACTGCTCGTTCAATTGCCACTAAGTGTGGGATTCTTAAACCAACTGACAACTTCTTGGTCATAGATGGCAAAGAATTTAACAAGCGAGTAAGAGATCCAGCCACGGGAGAGGTAAACATTTGTCTGGTCATTACGCGGAATCCAAAAGGTGTGCTTCTGAGCTGCTGTTTCTGTTGTATTCATATTGCTGGACCTTTTTTGCCACAGAAATAGTGAAACCAGTTTGACTATTTCGGATAAAAAATGTATCCAGTTATTAAGCAGCTGATAGTTTAAGATTATGTATCTTGACTTGAAAAATAACTAGAATATAGTCCTTGA
This sequence comes from Nautilus pompilius, assembly GCA_018389105.1. Lineage (NCBI taxonomy): Eukaryota > Metazoa > Mollusca > Cephalopoda > Nautilida > Nautilidae > Nautilus > Nautilus pompilius. The sequence continues at coordinate 143,409 of JACATO010002155.1, read as the reverse complement.
AAGTTTAGATTTTATCTTGTAGTCTTTTCTTTGTTTTTTTAAGCTCCAAAATGTAATTAAACACATTTTTACTATTTAAAAGCCAGTATTTCATTGGTTATATTGAAGCATTAGTCTAGTCAGCTGTCTTGTTTTCAAACACCAAAAGTGTTCTCATGCAGTAGGATTTATTTGAAAACGGCCATAATAAGACAGTGCAATGACAGTTAAGTTGGTTATTCTGGACCCTGTGTTTGACTGATAAGTGTGTGCCGCTGAAGCTGGTTCGTGGCATGTCAGTTTGTGTAAAAGGTTGTAATCATTTCGTGCTTTAAGAGGAAACATGACAAATGAGATTCTGTTTCGCATTAAATCTGTTCCGTCTTTTAAATATAATATGGAACGTATGGCTGCGCTTTGCAATGATTCTACCTAGGGAACAGATTCTGTTGTCCAGTACATTTACTTCTAACTTTATATAGGATAAGGTGACTGGGGCACCTCACACTTCTACTTGCTAGTTTTCCTACTAAAACACTGTTTTGTTTGGACAGATAAAGCAGGAATTACTTGACGCTGTGTGGCCCGATCTCCGTGTACTTGCCCGTTCATCTCCTCAAGACAAATACACTTTGGTGAAGGGGATTATTGACAGCAGGCTGAGTGAAAACAGAGAGGTGGTGGCTGTGACTGGGGATGGGACAAATGATGGGCCAGCTCTGAAAAAGGCTGATGTTGGTTTTGCAATGGTTTGTATTCCTATTAACATCATGTAGGGACAAAAGAAGCTTCCTACTATTGTCTTTGTCTAAACAGTATGGCAAATTAGAAGTTGTGTAGTGGCAGCGAGTCACATCTCATTTGGCATCTTCTGTCTTTGAGCCTGTTTCTGCTCTCCTGCCAATACCCTGAAATGCTTTAAACCAGAATTTGTAATTACCCACTGCAATTCTTGAGGACCTTTTAATGATTTGGTCTCTTTTAATTAAAAAGTTCTGTTCTTTACCTAGTGCATTTGTTTTGGCAACAAAGGCTTTTTTTTTTTTAAATGCATACTTATTGTATTTAACCTGCCTGCAATTTTAATTTAAAATGATCAGTTATTGATGGAAAATCAGCCAATTTGGCAATCATGGTGGAATTGTTTACTTAAAATTGCGATGCAGTAAGATGATAATTTTGTTACTTGTGTATCAGATAAGGATTGAGTGAGGGGGCCCATCTTAATATACACAAGTAATCTAATATTATTTAATCCATGATGTCATTAAAATTCTTTTATTTTTGTAACCACACTTAAAAATTTTTTTTAAATCTGATATAGACACACAAAATCAAAACAATTTGATTATCTTCTAATCTGCCTTCTGGCAGGGTTTATATTCTTCTGAGAAGCTGCGTTGCAATGAAGCATTCTTGTATTGAACAAGCATTTTCTACAGCTGTTTAGAACTTCTCTTCTAGTGCATACATACTTCTGTAACCTTTTTTTTTTTTTTTGAAAATAATTCAATAGCTTAAGAATTTATCATAGATGCTTCTGTATTCATGCTTTTAAATCTTGATCTTGTTTAAAGTAGACTGGTACTTTGGCATAAAGTCAAAGGTGTTTGACTACAACATCTAGTGTGTATTACTGTATTTCCTGCAAAAAAAGAAAAAAAATGTTTGTGATCTTCAATTATGGTCAGTGGTGATTACAACACCAGAGCAGCTGTCTAATTGTCAGTGCTGACACATGTTCTAGTCTTTTTGGTCAAGAGTAACTATCTCTGTTAGCCTGTTTTTCTTTACAGCTGAAAATCAGTGAGGCTGAGCTCAAATAGCATCTATTGTAAGCAGACTCTTCAATCATTTATCAAGTATTCAATTTTCTGTTAATTACTTGAAATACAGTTGTCCCCCGGTATTCGCAGGGGTTACGTTCCTTGAGCAACCGCGAATATTGGACGTAGTCCATAAAAATGCCTATAAACGTCAAAATATAACATAAAATATAATTTAAAAAATGCAAGTATATATATATATATATATAATAATAATTTAATAAAAAATACAACACTCGGCGAAACACTCAAGATAGCTACATGCGGTAAACTAGGATGATGCTGGGCTGCATCTGCCTGAGACAGCGCCTCGTGGGCAGCAGCCAATCAGCAGCGAGGAGAAATGAACAACGCTCTCGGATTGGCTACTTTCAAACCTCCAGCCAATAGCATTTATTTTATATTGTTATTTTGCTGAATTTACGCTAGTATTTATATTACAAAATTAGTAAATTATATTGTTGTTAATAATTTAGCATGAAAAATATATATTGCCACGAAAAAAGCCATAAAAAATCATGGAAGATATCTGCGATTCCACAAATATGTGGGGGTTTCCACGAACAATTATTAGTTAAGTTCTAAGGAAAATTCCGCGAATAACTGGGGCCGTGAATGCCGAACTGCGATTACGTGGGGGTCGACTGTATCACCTTTTTGTTTCTGTATAGTTTTAGCTGCTTTGTTGGCCATGATATCAGGTTTGCTGTTGACCCCTAAGAAGTAAATTTTACTTCTCCCCTCCCCAACAACAAGATGCACCTGAAATATACATTAAACATCAGGAAAGGCCAGACAGGTATTAATTTAGGTATACTTAACTGTCATTTTTGTCTGTGTAGTCACTTGCCTTAGGACTCATCCCAATCTGTTGTTGTTGTTTTTTTTTTTCCAGTTGTATCCGACCAGTTGTGTGTGCTCAGATACACTTTAGCTTCTTGAAAAATGGATGGCTTTATCCACAGACATTTAAATTTTCTTCTCTAAGTAACTGCTATTAATCTGAAGTAGCTATTTTTACCATCTCTGATCTTGCCAACCAGCATTCTATAAAATTTGCCATTTTTTTTCTTCTGTGTATATTCTGGATTTCTAGAAATGCTTGTTTTCTTTGTAACTTCTTTTGACAGTAGGATAGTAGAAACTTAAGTTGTTAGCTCAGCCTAATTATATTCCCCTTTTGTGTAGACTTTTCTAGATAGATCAGCTTTCAGTCCTTGTTAATATCAGTTTATTTTTGTATATCGAGCTACCTACTGTAAATACAAGTAAACTGTGATTTTTCTCGAATCTTGGATGAGTCAGTCATACTAACTGACCATTGGAAATCTTGTTTTTAATTTCAATTGAGCATTTCTATCACGCTATGCATGCTGTCCATCTGCTTGACATCAGCCTTAAAAGACCAGGTTGGCTAAGAGTTCATTCACTCTACTCCAGTTCACCAGTTTAAGCAAGTACTAAAATCTATAATAAAATATGTAAACTAATACATACCAACCTATCCTTAGGATTCATCATTATACTTTTTTTTCCTTCTCTACTATGTTGATGAAGAGAATAGCTTGAAGAGATTTTAAAATGTGTGTGGAAACATCTTGAGGAATTCAAGCAGTAAAGCTACTTGTAGTTTCTTGCTGCCAACACAATGCTAAACATTCTAGCAGTATGCAAAATATCATCTTTTTCCAGGGCATCTCCGGTACAGATGTGGCCAAAGAAGCTTCTGACATCATCCTCACAGATGATAATTTCACAAGCATTGTCAAGGCTGTTATGTGGGGAAGAAATGTCTATGACAGCATTGCCAAGTTTTTGCAGTTTCAGCTGACTGTCAATGTTGTAGCAGTGCTAGTCGCTTTCATTGGTGCCTGTATAATCAATGTAAGTGGTTCTCATGTGGATTGTTGTCATACTGACGTAACTTTAAAATCTAAAACTGTTTCAAGAAAATGTAGTCATTTTGTTTCAAGGTGTGTGGTAAAGAAAAGCGATTAGGCAGAGAACATTAAGAACTTTATTATAGTACAAATTCTGTAACATTTCAAAATTCATAAATTAACACCAAAATGTAAAACAAAAAAATTCTTAGGATTTTCCACTGTTATGAGAACTTTATTTCTAATGAATCATTTAGAAAACCTGAGCTGTTGCATGGCTTTACCTGGCCAAGGTTGAGGGCCAGAGGTCAAATCCTTGTCACAGGTTAGCTGTTATGAACTTGGTAAACATTTCTTAAGCTGCTAGTCAAATTTTCTTTTCATGACAACCAGAGTGGGAAAGGAATATATTGTACAACATGTTTTCTTGGCATCTGAAGGCTGGGCAAATTCTTTAAAATTTAAGGAAAAGTTTAAAGAAACTACCTCTGTGGCTGACCTTTTAAACATTGAGAGATTTTAGACAAAACTGATGGATTTGTTTGTCAATGTGTAATAATTTCATTAAAATTATTCTGGACATGGCTCATCGTACTTGATAGCTAACTAAACTTTGTATATATTAATTGTGCGCATACAGAGTATTGGACATTTTTCCTTATGCAGCCTGCCATCTGTTATGCTATTTAGGTGCTGAGTCAGTCTCTGACTAAGATGTTAGGTGTACAAAATGAGCAGATCTTTTCAGGATAATTTTTGAAGTAGACATTTTCTGCATTTTCAGGACAGCCCCTTGAGAGCTATCCAGATGTTGTGGGTGAATTTAATAATGGATACCCTTGCCTCGCTGGCCCTGGCAACTGAACTTCCTAGTGAAGAGCTGCTGAAACGAAAGCCTTATGGTCGGACCAAGCCCCTCATTTCCCGAACCATGATGAAAAACATCATTGGTCACGCTCTATATCAATTATCAGTTATTTTTATTTTGCTCTTTGCTGGTAAGTAGCAACATGTGGACCTTGGAAAAGTAATAACATGCCATCTTCTAGCCTCTCCTTTTGTGTGAAATGCTGGGTTGGCTATATAAGCCTAATTTACAGTTCTGCGGTTTTCTATGAGTAGTGATTGTATTCTGCTTTTTCTGCATATATGTAGAGTTATATAGCTTAAAAACATCTTGTTATGTTGGTTATGAGATGTAAGGGCTTTTCATTCAAATGATGAAATAGAATTGCTATAATCACATGGCCAGGTTTTTAAATGTTCCTCAGTAATAAGCACACGAATGACAGAAAATGAAAATTGATAGAAATGGAGTTTCAATATTGTTTAATATCCATGACAGCTCATTTTATCATTTGATTATTGCTCTAAATGATGTAGATTCATGACATCAGAGCTCAAGTATATCATTATTTGGCATGGCTATCGCTTGCTATAGCTCATGTAAAGAGTCCCCTTAGTTTGTGAATTGGCATGTATACATCATCCTGACTGCAAGGATTCTGTTTCATTTCCGCTGCATTGCTAGTAAAAACTATTAATAGGTCTATGGTGTGATGATATGTTGTAGAAGACTACGCTTTAGTTCGATATACAGGCTTGATAAGGTTGAGATTAGCTGGTCTGGATGGCCGACCAAACGTATTGACACTTTACTGGTTTAGAATTAGTGTTTTCAGTATTTCAGACTGATGCTGCCTGCCACTGCCAAATAGGTTGTGCAGGCTGTTCAGGGTAAACCCAAATTCTGATATTGTCAAATGACAAATTGAATTACAGCTCATCCAAGAAAACAATCTAAAATCTGCACCATTAAACACATACCTGTGCAAATTGATGACATACTCAGCTTCGCCGTTCAGTCGGTTATTCCATTGTATGGTACGATTGGACATGCTGGTGTTTGTTTTTACTGTTTGATGCACTTTAACTGCAGTAGCATTTCCATAGATGAGTAAGTTCTTTGCTGTCAGTCCTGATGCTGCATCTAGAAGTGGTGTTTATTCTACCTGCTTGTTCCAATCCACTTTGGACCGGTTTTACGTATACCTACAATGCTCATGCTTTGCCAAAATATGGACAAATGAAATCTGTCCCCCTTTCTGCATATTTATTCATTGACATCATACCAACATTGAACTTGCATAAAATGCTATCATGTGACAGCGGTTATTGAATTTCATTGGTTACATTTCTTGACAAAGGTGTTATTAGTTTTTGTAGTTTACTCACTTATTGGCCTTTAATGTTTGAGTAGCTATAATGTCTACAAATCTGAACAGTGGCCACTATCTGCTTAGGCCAGTGAGGGATGTGATCCAAGTCACTCTGAACCAGACGACAGTGGTGGGAGTTACGTGCGGTCCAAAAAAAAAAACAAACAAACCCCAAATATGTACTACAGCCAACAGAAAATACCCCTACTAAATCGGTTTAAACCAGTTTTGCATAATATTTAGAGCTGGAGATTTTTCCCCTCCCACTGCCAGCATTTGCTTGATTGATGGGTGGGCTCTTAGCTGACTGTGTGCTGTGGTTCTGACACAGACCTGGGTTCTGGTGTTGAGATAGAGATGTGGATAAATGGATTTCTGCTAGACTGACAGCTAATTGAAGAACGGATATCTCAAGATCACTCAAATCTATCTTATGTGAAAACTAGGCATTCACTGACTTAGTCCCCAAGAAGAAACTCAGTGTAAATATCAATAAGCCAGTTTAAAAAAAATAAAATGTTTTCACAGCAATTCTATGATGAAGGTATCTTCCCTGTGACCAATGGTTTTGAAACATTTCATAATTGCTGTACATACTGAGCCAAGGTAGATAGTGACTCTCTTTGGACCTGACCTGCAATTCGGTTTCTTCCATTTGGCTAGACATCTGATGATGGTGAATGTGGTTTTTATTTATTGTGCACATGCGTGTGTGCTTCAATCACTGTGTTCTTATTTCATGACACTAAGTAAATATTCTCCTATACACTGATTTTTTTTTTAAAAAAAAATTTTTTTTACTGAAATTTACAATCTGTATTTATTAATGAGAATTTATCTCCCTTTCCTTGCACAAGCAGCTGACATAATAGCAGTGTTTAATATTTCCTTCAACTATTGTTTCAAAAAAGATTTTAATCCAATTTTTTTTTTTTGTCTGTCATAAATGGATGAGATGACAGCATAATCCAGTTACTTTGGCCAATTAAAACTCTTCTCAGACAAGAAAAGTTGCTTGAATAACAACTGGACACTATCCAAACTGTCAGCTGATGTAGACAGATGACTCGGTGATATCTTTAAGGATGGGCTAGAAGTAACATTATACAAAAGCAGAAGAGTAAGTAGCTCTGCAGCAGCAGGATCATGGAGAAAATTGCCTCTACTTGTGTTAAAGTCAACTAAGAGCTGAATGAGCAGTTCTTTCAACATTGACAAACAGCAAACGTTTTTCTGTCACAACCTTGTGTGTCTCTCAAAAGCAAGCAGAAATTAGCAATTTATTCAAATTCCATTTACATTTGACTAGCATTATCTAATTTCTGTTTTCCTTCTTTTCTTAGTTTTTGAATTCCTACATTGAAAAGAAACTGTTCAGTCAGTAAATTTTTGTTATTGGCTTGTGTGAGTTTACAAAGCTGTGAAACAAACAGGCATGACTGTAGCGTACCTTTAAACCATTCTATTTGGTGTTTCCTCACATGCTCTCACCCTGCGGCTTTCAGTAAAGTTTCATTGATTCTATATTTTAGATTTGTCCTTTGTGCAGGCTGAAGCAGTTCAATGGTGGCTGTTTCAGTTAACTAAACTTTGAATTTTTCAATTATCCTTCACGATCACATGGTACCGTACTGCCATCTCAGTAGGGAATGGTGGCACCCGAGCAGGAGGGGTTGAAATCTTATTTTCCTCAAAATGAAAGTTTTAAAGTTTGACAGATGAATACTTCATGACAGTCTTTTCTAAGCAAGTCAGCAAAAACTGAACTAACTTTGTATTTCCGTTGTTGTTGTTTTTCTTATGGCGATGTCTCCATTTGATGCTTGACTAAGTCTTGTACATTAAAAATGTTTTCCCATCCACCAATTTCCACTAATTGCTGCTGTTTATTAATGCACACCGCTGCTGCTCTGGCTGAGTCTCTTATTTACAGCTAGAAATATTGTTCACATTAAATAGTTATTTTAAAATGTACTTATTTAAATCTTAAAATGCGTTTGTTCATCAGGAGCTTATCTGCTGGAAATTGATGATGGTCGCAACATTGAAGGAATCTCTCACACACCACCATCGCAACACTTTACCATCATCTTCAACACATTTGTGATGATGACCTTGTTCAATGAGGTCAATGCTCGCAAAATTCATGGTCAGCGCAATGTTATTACAGGACTTCAGAGAAATCCAGTTTTTCTGGGTATTTGGATAGGAACACTAGTAGCCCAGGTGAGTAACTTTAGATTTTACAACAAAGAGAACGTTTGTTTTATATATATATATTTTTAGAAAGATGCTGCTTACATATGTCGTTTCCATCTTCAGCATAGAAATCTAGGCTTGTTTTTTTTTTAACTTTTTTTGCTTATGTTCAGTGATGAGATAAAAAGTAAATGACAGTGGAAAATTGCTAAAACAGGGAGCAAACGACGGTTCAGTTTGTTAATGACACCTTTGCGGCAACTTGTCAGTCTCTTGTACTTTGGTTTATTTTATTGAATTTTTTATTTCTGTAACTTCAGATTCTTATAGTTCAGTTTGGTGGATTTGCATTCAGTACATTGGCTCTGACCTTGGACCAGTGGCTGTGGTGCCTGTTTTTAGGAGTTGGATCCCTTGTCTGGGGCCAGGTATGTATCAGGTTGTTTATCAACAGAATTAAAATGGTTGGGGAGTTCAGGGAAAAAAAGAGGAAAACCAATGACTACTAATATTTTTCTTTTACAGATAATTTGGACACCACACATTTTTCTAAAAAATGTATCTATTCTGTGATGAATGTTCAGTAACTATTAAACACTGTTTTCAGTAATTGGTAGCAGAAGTTGCTTTGTGTAGAGCTTATTAACATCTTGGCATAGAATCTATCAGATTATCAGTGATGATCTGGTCTAGGGTTTCCTATACATTTTAGAAGTAGTCCCTCGGTTACTGCTCTTCAGCTGATCTTTGTCATTTTTTCCTTTGGTCGTCGTCCTGGAATTATCAGAGAAAGGAGTACATGCTATTCTTATTATTACTGAAGGATTGTGCCAGAATGTTCTCTGACCAGACTTTTTTGAAGTGTTTTATTTCTATATCGGACCAAAAGGTTTGGTTCTTTTCTTTTGTTACTCACTTTCTGTAGTCAGGACTGTAGAGATGAGAATTATCATGAGATCTGCCTGATGTTGATTATTGCTCGCTGACGTCTAATAGGCGCATAATTATACCAGAGATAGCATAAATTTTGGACAGATACATTAATTTATGAAGGTGGCCAACTTAATCTGATGGCTTTGAGATCCAGAGAATCCACTGCGTACTAATTATGCATTTTCTAAGCTGTAATAGCTCTGGATTTGGCATGCTTGTTCAGCTCCCTGCTTGATGTGGTGACTTATATTTGAGGATCCCTTGATCAAATGCAGGCATGGCAATTTGAAGGATGCATACAAAAACCATCAGTATTTGCATTTCATCAACAAATGCAAGATCTTCTTTAGCCCAGTACCAAATGCTTGTCTATACTATTGCTGCATATGCACTGTTTGGAAAATGGTTCCTAATACTTTGAAAATTGGTTGGTGTGACTTTTGACAGTCAGGATTAAGTTGGTGAAAGTCTTTACAGACAAATCAGGCTAAGAACCACCAATATCCATGATGCTCTACTATCAAACCCATATGGCAACCACTGCATAGTGCATTGACTTACTGGTGCTGGTATAGCTGAAAGGACTGTTAGCAGGTAGCAGCTTGTTCTGTGATAGTCTGCAGGCTACTCTGGACATTAGTTTAGTCTTTACTCCGACACTTCAGCGTTTATTTACTCACTGGTCTGGGGTTCGGTTACTAAACACTTTTTCAGCATTATGTTCTATCTAGGAAAATGAATCTGCCTACCTCAGCATCCTTTTTAATTGTGATTGTAATGATTGAAATATGTTAAAATTGTTTTAAATTTTGGGACACGAATGCAAAATAACCCTCCAATCATTCATCGGCTTTCTTATCAACTTTAGCAGAGCATAAAAAATATCCTTGTTTACTTTAAGACTTTCTGTTGAAGTACAACTTGCTAACTCGTTTTGGTACTTTACATCAAGCTGACACCCCCCCCCTCTTCCTCTCTGCTTTCTTAACCTCTTGCATCACAAATTAATTCATTTTGTGACAAGTTTGAAAGTAAACGTTTTTGCATGTATGGGTTTTCTAACAGCCATATACTCTTATGCTTTAATGTATGGATTTGTGTAAAAATATGGGAATTTTTAATTCTGATTATGACTGGCAATTAATTGTTTGTAAAACAACACCACCTTGTGAGGAGAATGCTTTACCAAAAATGTGGAAATGAATGCTTGAAGTATTTTGTGGTCAGGTGGCTGGTAATTAGAAGTAAAAGCTACAGATAAGGTGAGAGGGAGTGATCGGCTTTAAATTGTTTGCTTTTAGGTGATAACTTCAGTTCCCACGCACAGCCTTCCCAGATTATGCAGTTGGGGTGCCAGCACCCCTGATGAAATTCACCGGCTTGATGTGGATACAGTCGATGCCAGTGGAGCTGAACCTACATTAATAACTGAAGACTCGGTCAGTCGGCGAGGTCAGATCTTGTGGGTGCGTGGTCTCACACGGCTGCAGCAGCAGGTAAGCTTGTTTTGAACAAATTCTCTCAGGTGCAATGAAAATAACTTTCATTTTTACTTTATGGCTGCAGTTTTAAATTGTTTCATAGAATTATTTTGTCGTTTATGCTTTGGAGTTCTGCTTTTGAGTAAAGGCTTATAATGCTGACAGTAATTAATCTTGTTGCATTTGCATGCCGTTCAGTATATTAACTTTGGTCAGGTATTTAAAATCAGCATTCCCCTGACCAACAACATAAAGAACAGTAGGCCTATGGTGGACTAATCTGCTGGTAGCTTGGTGTGTGTGTGTGGTATTTGATTGTAAACCCAGCCAATGAAGATGGCTTGGGTATTTAGGAAGAATAACAATTACGGTTACTGAAAAACAACAAAAGAAAGTGGAAAGTTTTGAATTATTTTTTTTAAAGTCACATTATTAGCATATTAAAAAGTATCTAGTGGCTGCTCTAGATAGAGATGAGTATTCTCAGGACTGGTGCTTTGTTTTTCACTGACTGCTTTATGCATGAAATGTAGGAAACAAAAGAAACTTTAACTTTGTAACTCTAGTTTTTGTTTTGTCAGAACATTAACTGGTGCATTAAACACCAGGATAAATTTAAACACCCAGTCCACTTTCTTATAGATTTTAGTATGCTTTTTTGTTGTTTTCTTTTCAGTTATGATCTTATTATCAAATGAGACACACCAAGTCTACTAACAGATCCACAGAATAGATCTGATAACATGTACGAGAAGAAAATATTCATTTATTTCATTAATATTGTAGTCTTATCAAAATACTGCAACTGTGTTGTTTACTTGTCAAATTGTCAATTTTTTGTATTGCAGAAATGTGATTTTTTTTTTTTTTTTAAATATAATGTTATTACAACACTTGAGGAAATTACTTTATCCATATGTTCTCTCTCTCTCTTATGTATCTCTCTCTCTCTCTCAAGGTCACTCATTGCTTTGTAAATAACCCTCCACCTGTTCTAAATGTCCTAGAGCCATTTAGTAGCAGAGTTTGCAGCACATTTTGTAGGTACTCACCTGCCTAGCCTCTTCTGGCTGGCCAGCCAGCCAGCACTTACTAATGAAATATCTGCACAGCTGTCACTTCAGTGTGCTTTCCCCATTTCCATGGCACTGCATTCTCTGAATGACAACAGTTCAAGGCTTTAAATCTTTTCTCTTCCTTTGTTTTCTTAAGATTCACGTGTGAAATATACTTGGAACATTTTTATAGAATTCGTACAGCTGAATTGGAGTATTTGCTCTGCTAAGCTAAATCTCTTTTTTTAAAAATATTTACCAATTAAAATTGTTGTACCACATCTATTTTTTTCTTTTTCATTACCAAAGATGCCTAGGTTCTGCTACCACTTTTCAACCAGATTTACATTTAAACTGTTTTGTTGATTCTTATGTTCATTCTGTAGTTCCAGTTTAGAACAATTTTTTAACTTTTTTTTTAAAATGGAATTTACCTGCTTAAAGATGCAGGAAGATGTAACCGTTTTGTGTACTGATGTCAGACAGCATTGGTACTTGTCTGATCTGTGTTTGTTACCAGCTGAAGATGAACTGTAGCTTTCGGTACATTGACACCTTATTGTGCATTTCTTCTGTGGGGGGGGGTTGTTTCTAATGATTTAAGAGCTGGAAGCCTTCTAAATAATCAGTTCTCTTGAAAATTTTGAGGTAGTGCAATTTTGGACCTTTTCAGCAAAGAAAGCCCCCTTTTTATCTCCTTTTGTCAGCATTCCTATTCTTTCCGAGAAGTATTCAGCTATTTCATGTGCATACTAAAAACATTACTGTTAACTGCCTGCCATTCTTGTTTCTATTAAAATATTTATATGGAGCATATTTCCACTTCATCCCAGGAAAGGCAGATAGTGTTAAACCAGTAGAGCTGTTTAGTATGCAATGAGCCAATGGTTACTTTTTACAACCTTGTAGAACTTGGTATTGCCCAGATCATCAATGCAGTGTTGAATGAGTTTCAGGTTGAGCTAATTCAGGCTCCTGGTGCATAGCATGAGGTAGAACTTCCAGTGTTTATAAACACTTAACATCTTGACTGATTTCTTGTTGGAAGAATCGTCACCACTGTAAATGTACGAAACTACAATTCTTCTTCATCAATAGGATGTTCAGATTTTCCAGGTAAGTATGGAACTGTATGGGAAATTCTCTAAGCGTTAGCCAATAAAAAGAGATTCCTTTTCAACACCTGCATAGTTAAATACATTCAAGGTGGGTTGTTTTTGTGTGGTTGGGTATAAAGGTAAAGAAAGGTAGTACAATGTGGTGTTTGGTGGGAAGAGATCTGTTTTCATTTTTATGTGAACACCTGTTTGCTTCTAGGCCAATTACTGTTGTTAAGACATTTCTTTTCTGACTACTTTCACCTGCTGCTTCCCCATACTTGTTCTCATTCATGAATTTACCTATTTGAACATTTTTCTTTCTCTCCTAAAAAGTCATTCATTAAAACAGATTCAGGCTTGTTTGTTGGTACATGTCCAGTTGTGTAGAAGATGGAAAGTTGTCTTTGTTTGAATGAAGATGGGGGACAGATAGGTAATCAGATCAAAATAATAATAATAAATTTGTGAGTGGTCAGATTTTTGTTTACTGTTTCATCTGCTAAATGGAATCATTAGCATTATTTTTCTTGTGGATTTAAAATGTCTATCTACCCGAGTTGCTTTGATTTGTGGTAGTAACCACAGGCCCCGTAATGGTTGATTCAGGTTCAGGAAAGTGGATTATTATGACTACAGGTTCATTATGAAGAGAATCCTCTAAAACAGATTTTTTATGACCACAGCTGTTGAGAGGTTCATTCAGCCAGGGTTCAAAATCTCTACTCCATGGACAGCAGAATACGAATGTGAAGGCAGATTGCAGGGGTTTGGCACAATAGACGATTGCCAGCATGATAGAGCTGAGCTAAACCTCACTAGATAATGTGTACCTGCAGAACATATGTCAATTTAGTGTCATTTTCACTACATTAGGGTAAGTAACCCAGACCATATCTCCTCCAATCAGATATTGGTGGCACATTTTTTTTTCCTGAGATCCATCCATAATTGCTGCAGTGCACCAAGTGAGAGGAGATACTTGTGGACTTTGCATGGCAATGGGGTTCCAACCCACTTAAGTAGGTATTTGAGCTCTCTAACAGTGAACAAGCCATAAGTGGCTACCAGTTCCTCAATGACGAACTTGTCATAACGTACTCAGTGAAATGTTATTTTAAAAAGATTTCCTGCTCCTTTAAGTATTTAGGTCTATTCTGTTTGATCTTCCTGCCTGAGCATGCTTTTATCTGCATTTTCTCAACTCTGAAGATGTCATTTCCATTTCAAATTGGTGACACTCTTAACTGCATCCACACTGCATTGTTTTGACAAAGGTAAGTGCCCCATGTTTGCTTTTTGATTTAAACAAAATCATTTATTATGCAGTTGTGCTTTTATCTGACTCACCTGAAAAGTTTCAACACATTGTATCATAGACAGATCACATAACCTTAACTTGGTAATCTAGATTCCATGGTGTCTCTGTATAAGCAAGGTGAGGAAGACGCAGAGTCTGGGTACATGGCTCTTTTCAGGGGTTACCCTTTTCTTGCATTCCTTACCTGACAAGCTGATTTGTATTGTCTACATTCGTTTGCAAAAATAAAAAACAGGTGTTCACATGGCTTATTTTTTTTTATGAATAAAAACTTGAAAAAAAAAAAAAAAACAAATTTGTGGAACTTTTGTTTGTGCTTAACTTTCATTTCCACTAACCCTGGGAACATTTCTGCATCTTTCTATTTGCTTTGTTTTTTGTTGTTGTTGTTGTTGTTTTTTGTTTCTTGTGCTAGCTGAAACTTAGCATTTGCCAGCTAACACATTTTGAACAGGTGTAATACGATCTGAGGTGTGTGCGTGTGTGCGTGCGCGCAGTGTACTCTGTAGCTAAGCAGTTTTGTGATGCTACTTTGATGTTTCTTTATGTTGGTAGTTGCATTTTTTTTTAGTTTTAACATTTACCAAAAAATTGTAGAATGTAGCAGCATGGCGGGGGCTACTGTTCTGTTGTGTGTTTTGTTTTCTAATTAGTCCTGTTGACAGCTAATGTCCAGGTGGGTGGTGGTGTGTGCTGATTCAGTGATAGCTGGCCCACCATGCAATCACTCACCTTGTTTCTTGGATTGTAGCTGCGGTTGGTTTCGTGCTACCTCTACGGACGGTAGGTAACTAGTTCCTTTTTAGTTAAACCGTTATTTATTCTCTCTCTCTCTCTCTTTTAACATTTCTGTACTCATTGATGATGTTAACCCTAAATGGCTGACTGATTTTCTTCTGTTGACAGCTTCGAGTAGTGAGAGCGTTTAAGAGTACTTTGGAAGACCTCGAAGAAAAACGTAGCATTCACAGTTTCCACAGTTTACACAGCATTCGTAGTTCACGTAGCCATCCGGGGCCACGGCCCATAAGTGAAGAGGCTTATCACCATGACCACAATTTACGATCAAGCCCACCTGAAAATATGTACCTTAACACCCCAGAAAATGCCACAACTCCAGTTGACCACCAGCCTTTCAAAACCAAGAGCCAATCCTTTGAAAACGTTCCACTGGTTGCAAAGCAACCATCACCGATCCTGGCGCCAATCAATCCAGCGCACAAGGCGGCATCTCCTCCAAAGACTTTCAGTCATTCCGATATCGTCAACACAAGTGTACACGAGACTTCGATTTAGCTGTGTGTGTGTGTGTTGTTTGTTCTTGTTTTGTTTTATTTTTCTCTCTCTCCTGCCAAGGACCAGGTTAGTGGATCGTCATACCCAATGCTGTTAAAGATGATGGACAAAGGGTCAGGTGGTTAATTGTTCCACTAATCCGATCATCTCGTGTGCATGCCATAATAATAATAAAGAAACCTGATGCTGTTGAAAGACAAGGGTCAGACGGACTGGTTTTGACTTTTAGTGCCGTGTAAATACAACACCGCATGGGTTTAATCGATTAACAAGCTGTTGCTGAGCAGCACCTTGGACTTATTTAGTTTTTTTTTCCCCCCCCCTCCATCAGTGGATGGCGAGTTACTTGTAAAGGAAAAAAAAAAACAACCTAGTCAGACCTACTAACCTAGTGTTGTTGTTGGTATATTTGTTTGTTTTTGTGGGTTTTTTTTAAAAAACATAAACAAGCTGCCACCACAGCTCTCGTGTGCCCAGTGAATAGCAGTGTCGTGGAGACTGACAGTGGGTGTGATCTTCTTGCTGGTAAACAATTCTGCATGGCTTCCTTCTTCCATCTTCATACCCACCTACCCTCCCCCTTTCCTTTTATTTTCTTCTTTTCCTCCTCCATCTCCTCCTCTTTTTTCTTAGAACGTTAACTAATATGTTACTCTATTGTTTTGACTTGCCGATTATTGCCGTGTTGTATTATAGTGCATTTTTGTTTGTTTGTTTTTTTTTTTTTTCCTCTCATTTCCCTTTTTTTTGTTTTCTATTTTTTTCAGATTCGTGTTGTTAACGCTTTCCGCATGGCATTAGATGCGCGTTATGACAGGCATAGTATGTCGTCCATACGTAGCTTCCATTCAATGCAAAATTGTAGGATGAAGCACAAACACGTTGCCTCCTCCACCTACGTCTCCAATGAAGAGCCCACTAGCAGGCAAACGGTAGTCACGGCACTCTGATCACAATGTGCACCGCAGCGGACGAGTAGCAAGCAAGCAGGTTGTCAGGACGTTTACCAGACACCACGCTGTCCCATTCTCATTCATTTTTTGTCATGTCACTTCCCCCCCTTTTTTTTTTAAAAAAACCAAAAAAAAAACAACCTAGTATTTAGTTTTGAATATTAAGTTAATAGTCATTAATTGCTTGCTTAGTATTTACCCTGATAAGGCAATAGCACCTGCTGGCCACCTTTGTTTCCCCCCCCCCCCCCGAGTTATGATGTGTAACCCCACTTTGAGCTCCGTCTTTTGTGTATATGCGCACTTATACCTCTAAATGATGCTGGGTCAGTTGGTCAGGTCCCTTCAACCATTTATCAAAGAAGAAAAGCACCTGATATGTACATACGGTATGCAACTAAACTATTCCCCATTTAATTTTTGTCAGACTTATAACAGTAGAAAACTGCACAACTGTCTGAGATTTCAACTTCCAGTTTACTATGTATATGTTGATAAAGTGACTTTGAAAGGTGAAATCGTGTCTAATTTGGTTCCTCCCTCCACAGTGAACAGTACTACAGTGTATAGCTAGGGAACAAGAAAACTGTTCTATCATTTAAAAAAAAAGAGAGAAAATTGTTTAGATGCTGTAAATTTGATCTATATATTAATTGGAAATTACTGTGTTTTAACAAATTGTACTTTAAAAAAAACTTCTTAATCTAACATATTGATTTAAATCAATCTAATACCTGTTCACTTCCTTAATCAAGTGGCCAGTTTGCTGAAGAACAGTCTGCTCGTTTGAGAACAAGACTTAATTTTGTCACCTGATTTATTTTTACCCCCCCCATTCTTTTTTTTTAAAGCACTTAAAATATTCTGAAACAAACTTTGAAAACTAAACATAACTGGTGTGTAGTACTCCACAGTAAAGTCAGTCAGCCAGATGACGCTGGTAATAACGGTAGGTTTTGTACCAACAACTGTTTTGTTCTCGCCATTGTTTATTGTTTTTATGAATAAAAAGTTTTACCTGTAGAAATGGCATTGTTTGTGATTCTTCCAAAACAAAAGAGTTTCTTTTTTGACCCGCTGTCAGGTTGGCCGTTCGTTGAATTGAATGTCAGGGTATCTAAAACAATTAGACACTAGGCTGCGTGACTGAAAATCTAAACAGCATAATATACATGTCCTTACCTGGATAGTGTGCATGGTTTAGCTGTTGAAATTTAATGATAGAAAAGATCAGCCAGTTTGATTTTATAGCTAAAGTTATCCTCCTAGACAGTTTAAGGTGGGTGTAATCAGACTGATCTGCCCTTAGTGAATATTTTAACTGCTCAAGTTTACTTGGCGCATCATTTTACTGGAGAGTGGAAGGACCTTTCCCAGCTCCCATTATGATACCTGCCAGGTGGAGGATTAGTGGCTTAGCTATCTGCTTGATCTTCCGTATGGTCTGAGAATCCACTTGGCGTGTTGCATTAGGCTAGAAAAGATTCTTTGACATTGAAAATAGCTAAAAGTAACAGCAAGATCCTTGTGAAAGTTCACCTTCGCGTAGCAGCATAACTAATGTTGTGTGCACTTGAGATGTTGGCATTCAACAGGAAATATCAGTGTTTGTTTTGGGGAAAGGTTCTTGTTTGAGCATTTGGTGGATTTAGATCGAAAGTTGTCTAAGAATATTTACTATGGAAAATATTGTATTATAATGTTTAGGCAAGACAAAACTTGATTTTTGCTTGTAATTTTTTTTCTTTTTAAATAACTAATTTAGAGTGGAACCTGATATATCTCTGTTACATGCCATTACATTGTCAGCTGGGGTCCTAACCACAGTTTAATCCTTTCTAGATGAGAGACGTTCGTGCCATGTCACACACATTCTTTGACACTTACAGATACGGACAAGGATCCTCCTGTCTGTCTGTTCTCTCATTGACACTAGTCCTGCTAACACATTACTTGGCACAGTTTTTTAATATTTGGAAAGGAGTTGCACGTTTTGCCACACCTGACTGTAATCAAGATTGCGTGTGATCAGCATGCATTTCCATCTTGGCATGATTTCTGTTTAATAGCCTGTTATGAAAGTGTTGGAGGTTTAGGGTTTGTTTTCTTCTTCTTCCTTAACCACTTGGCAACAGAAATCTGAACACCTGAACCCTGCTGCTATGGACCTGGAAGAACAGAGGGATTTGAGATGGTTTTCGCCGAGGAGTGCAAAACAGCATTTTTCCAAGTTTGTTTCTTTGTTTTGTTTTTTTTTTTTGGTGTTTATAATTTTAAAAATCTTTGTGCAAGGTTATAGGCCTCGCTGTGCTGGCCAGACCGTGTGGACTCGACACCACCTGCCATGGGTGGGGAAAGAAGAGCAAGAAAGCCCGAAGTCTTGGAGCCTTCTCCAATCGACATCCCACCCATCACGAACGGCACAGCATGTTTGTATGTCCCAGTCATTCGTTTCCTACCCTCCACTCAGAACTGACTTGAGACTTTGCCACTGCAGCGGTGACGTGACGCACACTCATGCACCAGTGTCCTGTGTTACTACCGGGGTCAGCCCTGACCCTCTGTATTGTCTGTCTGATGTCTGTACTCTAGCTTGCTATACATCTAAGGTATACTACTAGCATGTAGGAAGTTGGAATTTCTTTGAATAACTATATTTCAGTTCGTAGTTACAAAATTTTTTTTTTTTTTCTTTTCAGAATTGAAATTGTAGCAACTTCTGCATAAAATAAAATGTCTGTCTTTTTTAAAATAAGAAAATAAAATTTACATGCCGCAGCACAATCTCCACAACACGATGTCTGATCTTATTTTCTGTAAATTTATGCAAATTGCATGGGCCAGCTTCACCTCAGCATCTGCATGTTGCATGGCCATGCATTTTTTATTGTAACAGCACTTTTCTTTTGCAATTCTGCTCTTTCAGTCGCATTTACATCGTGGATGTGGTTTTTCTGTTTTAATTTCTACCTTTTCTTTCTGTTTTCAGATCCGTGTTGTAAATGCTTTCCAAATGGACTTAGATTCGCACTTGGACAGCTATGACAAACGTAGCAGGCCGTCAGTTGTGAGCCTTCAGTCACTTCAGTCTCGAACCATGCTATTCAAAAAGCCCACCCTTCCAAGCTCTCCCGAAGCCGACGAATCTGCATCTACCTCTTGGTTCAGTCGCGCTGAAAGCATCCCTTATGCTGATGAGCCTTGAAAGACTTCCACATGATTTCCTAATAACCTCCCTTCCATGTTGTCTGTCCTACTCGAGTGTCTGCTAGTGGTTTACAATTGTCCCATCTTTACTAATGGCAGCAGCAGGCACGACATGACTTAGGTATCTTCTACTTTTGTTAGCCCAGCCTGTTACCAGAATAAAACAGGTTTGCGTGCATAAACATCTTGGTTCATTGCACTTGGGGGTTTTGATTCACCTGTGTATAGAATATTGTTGGGGTCGAAACATTTGTTTACAAAATTTGAATCAACAAAAGTCTAATTGGACAACAGCTGATACTATGATACTAGACCAGCGGTCCCCAATCTTTTTCTCAGACTACATGGAGACAAATTCTTGTGACCCCGACTTCCAGCAACCATCAGTGCAAGTTGTAGGCATGTTCCTTGCTAGGGTCCAAAGGAATGTTCCCCAGGAATATGAATATATATATATATATATATTTTAAAAAATGCAATTCTTGCATTCTAGGCCAAGGAATAACTGCATCTCGAGATGATGGTGGTGTTGTTCAGTGGGTGTGGATTATGCCTTGGAAAATAAGGTATATATTAATCAAGATTAGCTAAGCAATTGTGATGCTGCCTGGCTCCACAAGCTTTAGTTTGGGAACAGCTGTACTAGACCTTTAAAACACATTTTAGCATTATTCTAATTTACCAAGCTATCATTTAAGAAAAGTCATGTGCCTTTCTGAAACTGTCAAAAGTTAGAGAAGCGACTCAATATCGCAGCACGACACTCCAGTAGTGGTTGTTATGAACAAAACCTTTCCATTTTACATATCTTATGTATACTTCCCACCTTCCTCATCCAAAAAAATCTGCATGCATGTACTTGTGTTCATTATGCTGGGCAGACAGAATTCTGGAAGCCTTTTCACCAAAAAAGGGGGGCTAGTTTCCATGAACTGTTTCATTGACTGATTTGCACACACACAGACAGACAGACACACAGACACAGAGAGAGTTAGACTGGTAGCTGCTGAAAGAATGGTTCATCGTGTCATGCACCAGTTGTCAAGCCATGTTAATAAATCACAACAACACTTAGGAACCTGGGTGCAAACATATGTATTGTGTGTACAGTAAATTAACACGACTTGTCGTGTTTGATATCTACGACGGTGTAAATGTTTCTTATTCTTTCACCTGGTTTTGTTTTAATTTGATTACAATAAAAGGGAGTTTTTGTAAAATGAACACTGGGAGAGTATTAGAGACTTTCAGAATTCTGCTGTTTGTTAAGCATGTGCGCTGCCGTGCATGGCTTGTATCAATCACTTCCTGCCTGAGCTGTTAGGGTAGCCAAGCGCTTGGTCTTTACACGAGTAAGCATTGCCTTGGGTACATCCAACCCGCTACACTAGAGCTTGTGACAGAGGATACTAAACACTTGGGCATGGATAGGTACCAGGTTTTGCTGTCTGTTCACAAATCTCCATTTAGTCTTTTGTTAGAGATGTTTTAAAGAAGACTTAAATTTTAGTAGTTTTGTTTTTCATTCCACTCAGTAAAACCTCGGATTAATGTTTATTTTCATTTTGATGCAACTTTGGCAGATGTAGGTTTTTCCAAGTTTGTTGTGAAGAATATTGGTAAAAACAGTTAGATGTAAAATAAACTACTTTTCTTTTAAATAATTTGTTTCATTATTAAATTTGGATTGTCTCCCCTCTTTTTGAATACTAAACTTTTGATTAATACCAGATGGCAATCTCAGTATGTATATATACATATCTTATGCATCAGTTTTCTATTTTGTGGTTGGTTTTTATATGATATATTTGATAGAAACAAGTTGAAATGTTTAAGTAAAATACATTTTTGTATTATAAAATTTTATATACGATCTTGTGATACATGTAAAATTTACCAACACTAACAGTTTCTGTTTTATTGAAGTTTTTCTGTTACTGCAGATGTGTGGTAGGTAGCTGTTTGGAGTCTTGCCTGGCTGGTTTGGGTTGGTTTGCAGTGCTTGTTCTTACCACGCTGAATGGAATGACTGACTAACTTATCGGGGTTTTACAAGTGAAATGTGCTGTGCTAGTCAGTCTGAGCAATATTCGAGATTAGGCTCGCTCTCTCTCATTTGATAATTACACGTTCTTTTTGTCATTCCCAGCACTGATTTTCTCGCCTGGTTAATTGATGTTTAACTTTTATCTCCTAATTCCTTTTCCAGTGTCATAATAGGTGATACCTAATTACTTTGTATATTAATTGTAACCAACCTACACTTTTGTTTCCTTCCTGGTTTGTCTGTAAATACTTACTTTTTTTAATCTTGAAGTTTTAACTAATCAATCTTTGCAACTTAGGCCATTAGAAATTATTTGCTAAGAACCAGCGAGCATCTGTTTTAGTTCAAATATGTAGAGACCATATGATGTAGCATGCATCTTTCTTGCATGGTGTCATCCAAATTCCTTGATCTTCACTGATGTATCTTGTGAGATTTGTCTGTATCCATTTTTTTTTTTGTTGTTGTTTCTGTACCTCAGGCCACCAACTGTCGACCTGTTGAGGCTGTAAAGACACCCCTTCCCTAGTTAAATCCTTTCATTTTCCTAATCTATATAACTGTTACAAAAGAAGAATGCTACCTTTTCTTTTGTTTCTTCTCTTTAAATATTTACTCCAACAAGAACTGTAACCTTGCTTGACACTACTTTGTACAGTACAAACGTGGTGTGTAGCAGTTCTAGAAGGTGGCAGGACCTCAGTTTTTGTCTTCTCTGTAACTGAATCCACTTGGTTTGGCCAGACAGGCCAGGTGATTTGTTGTGAAATCTATTGCTAGATCCTGAGGATTATTATAGTGCAAGCAAGGTCAAGGCTGCTGACCAAGAGAAGAATGAAAACCAAGCAAGATCAGATCTTCCAGTTCATCAGATCTTCATCCCCAAACTACTGCTGAGCTTCCCATGAACCTCATCAGCATATCGCAATGGAAGTAAATCCAGGACAAGTGCAAGAGAAATGTGATTGTGTACGTAAATTGCATTCCATTTTTCTGATTCAAAATTGTTGATTTTGACTGTCACCGTTTAGAGATCAGTGGAACCATTTCATATCTATGGCAATGGATAGACTTTGTAACTACAAAAATAAACGGGTTATAATTCTCAAAACAAAATATATGTATATATACAATGGATGCTAGTTGGACAATCCAACTTGTGGTCAGACTTTACTGCCATACTGGACAGATTGGGAAGTAGAATACGTGCTACTTCACCATTGAAATGGACTGACTGACCAACCATGCCTTGTCTATGGGCAGCTTCCTGGAAAAAAGAAAGGCTGACGTATCGTATCTACTGTACGTAATCTGACATGTCTGATACACAACTTAAAATTGTTCTAAGGTGAACATTGAGTTCTCCTACCTCGTTTTATATAAGTATATATATACATATTAAGAAAGTCGTATGCAAGATTATGGGGTGGCACATGAAATATGTAATTGTTCTAGAATTGCACTTGTCAAACAAGACAAAATCTGAATATATATGGTTGTTTGTTGCTTCTGGTAACTTAGCAACATTTCTCTTGTATAGTCAGTCAGCAGTGTCATCCTTAAATAATTCTACCCAACCCTGACTTATTTTCACCTAAGTAAATTATGAGGAATGTTAAGTAGAACTGAATAGCAAGTTTAAAAAAAAAAATTTTTTTTAGGAAATCTCACTGATCTTTTTGCATGCAACTTTCTTGGTGTGATGTTTTAACCTTGAATCTTGTCAGTGGGTGGGTACCGGGTCACAGCTCTGGTGTATAATTGGCCAGACCAGTAATGGCGGTGTTGTATTGTTGTCATCACAGTAGTGTTGGGTTACATAAATGGCTTCTGGTTTTATTTGAACTGTTCAATTTAGGTCCTCAATGAAATAAAAACTTTTTTTTTTTTTTTTGTTGACTGTTACCTGGTGAATGTTGTGAATTTCATACAACTTTGTTAGATGTAATTTTAATGTTTATAGCTGATTGCCAGATCCCAGTCAGTCGTCTTTTTTTTGTCCATTTCGTTGGTTTTTCTTTTCTCCAAGCCCTTTAACTGCTAAGCTCAGTTTGGTTTTTCTTATGGCCCTGAATAGCCTTTTATTATAATTGTTGGTGAGTGTGTACCAGTGCTGTAACCCAATGGGAAATTTTAAGTATGTAGCATGTTAATTTCCCCGTTTCTTTTGTTTGGATACAAATACCCTTTATCTCCTGGTGGTTCTTTAATATGCTTACCAACATGGCTCTTTTCCCCCCCTTAGACTTGTAACAGTCAGCTGACTTCATATGGTGCACCAACATTCATACTTAGTTTACTAAAGCTCTTTACCAAGGTCAATGCTTCCTCATCAAAACCCAGATATTAGCCTTATATTGATTAGTAATTGTCAATAACCTCAATACTACCCAGTGCATAGCTGTGCGCTTTGGGAAACAGGCTTTGAAAATCTACTTGGCAATCTTAAGAAAAAAAAAAAAAAACTCGATTTATCACTCAGAGGGATCAGCTTGCTTTGTGAGGCAACTACTACAAAAAAGATAGAGAAATTGCATGTGCTCTAAGAAACAGCAAAAGAAGAGGTACTTAACTGGTGAGATTCAATCAGCCTCTGGTGGTACATGCAGGGCCAGATGTAATGTTTATGGTTGGCTAGAAACTCATTAAACCATCTAATTTTCCCTAAAAAGGAAAAACTAAAATAAATTTCACTTGATAAGATTTTGGCAGTGATGTTTACTTAGATCAGTAGTGTGTTCCTGTCAGGCACTAGGTTCAATGTTCATATTGTAAAATTTTATTGAGATAGCAATGGATTAGAAAGACAAAAAAAAAACCCATCCATTCCTTCAGTGTGTTGGTACATGAGCAGGACCGTATCTCAGGAAGCAACTGTCCAAGTATAACTAGAGGTAGATGATTTTTATGTAGTCCCAAAGTTACTGTAAGAGGAAAAGTCACTCTACATAGAGCTTTAAAATGAAATAAGTGGCTATAATCTTATCAGGTGAAACATTTGGTCTGCTGTATGGTTTTGGCTTTAAGAAAGTTATTAGCACCAACCCATTAATGTGTCCTGGGATGAAAAGGTTCATGTGGAGTTGATTAGTGCCTAGTGTTACTCTGCTTATTTTGTTACTATACAGATATATCTCTGGCAATGGAGTGGATACAGAAACTTTGATGTCAGTAGTTTCCAGTCCTTCATTATTTTATATTTTGCATACTGTAAAAGTCCAATAAATAACATTGTAGATACAGCAAAGAAAAACAATTACACTCACCAGTGACTTGCTGGAGCTTGCACCACTGTTGGCAAGTGGCTAATTGTGTGGTGAGCTGCCAGGATCCTGTAGTTGCTAAACAGAGAATTTCAATTGTTGACTGCCTTCCTCCTCTCACAACATTCCCCATCTGGGTTATTAGTTGAGAAGACCCCCATTGCATTCATAATCTTAGCAATATTTTGTAGTTAACACTTTTGGCAACTGGATCTTGTTCCTGTTGGGGAGAAGCTCTTGCAAGTCATTGGCATCTGTCTCAAAGCCAGACGGTGTCAGCTCGCAGCTTCCACCACACCACCGTTCATGCACTTTATTGATAACATCAGAGACACCTGGCAAGAGGTGACAATCACATATTATGTTACAAGATAAGCTAAATGTGCACCTCATATGCTTTAAAGTTCACAATGACCCCTTGATCCATGGGTTGTAGGATAGATGATGCATTACCGAGGAAGACTATCAACCAGGTAATGGATGTTGATGGAATCTCTAGGTTTTCAGGGTGACCAGGGGCATTATCTAAAATCAACAATGCTTTAGGTCAGTGCCCCCTTTTCCTATAACAACATTCAATAGCTGGACAAAAGCGATGGATAAAACCAGTCAGTCACAAAAAACATCCAAATAACTCCAACTATTTCTGGAGATCCCTTTCCTCACCCTTGGTGTTTGAGAATGGTAAATGAGAAGAGGCTTTAATTTCAAATCAGGTGAGGCAGTCTTTAGCAGCCTTAAATCTGGGTGCAAGTTTTTCTTCTCAGGCTATGAAGGTCCTTGAGGGAATTCTTTTCCAAAAGAGCCCTACCTAAACCTGGGAGCCTCTATGATGGCTGTGCGTGTGGCTGGACATTCATGGGCTATTTGGGCATTAACGCTACTGCAATACGAACACAAAAAAAAAAATTCAAACTTCTCCCCTAACCCTCAACTCATCACATGACCTGCAAGTTTACATCCAGCAAGACAGATGGCCACTTTGACTGGCACAGGGGCAGCTAATAATGAATATTTTCAAGAAAAAGGGAAATAAGTGTAGACAATCTGTATGTGGGTGCTGGGCGTTTTCCAGTGGCTCACTGTTCTGATTGCATCTCGCCATTGGCTGAAATCGAAGAGACTTTCTCGTTGGATCCCATTAGTTTTTTTTTTTTACTATTTAAAAGAAAGGGGGCTAAAACAACAAACTTCGTAATGAAGCAGCTTCATTGCCAGAGGTATGCCTGTATTTCTTTGCATTGTAAACATGAGCTCTAACTTTCCAACTAGCTTTGGCATTGAAACAATCCGTAGCAGAGCTGCTTTTAATCATCATTAGTGGGAGGACAGCAGCCTGCCCCCACCTGACAATTCCAGTTTTCTCTCTGACCACCAGAAAAAAAAATCATGGCATTCAGATTAGTCACGAGCAATGCTGCTGAAAAATATGGGCATCAAATCTCAGCGGTATATTAGTTCCACTGAGCACATAGTGTTTGTAGATCTCCAAACACTTTACACGTTTCCACCATGCCAGATTATAGACCACGAGGTGAAGATATTAAAGCTGTAGGTTATCTTCATCGGAAGTCCCTTGTTGTGACAAGTACACACTGCCAACACTCTAAGGGTTTTATTCCTATTAGAGATAGAGATAGAGATGGCTATAGCTGGCATTTAATAAGACTAAGAGCTGGGTTATATCAACAAGAGATCACTTAAAAGCCTTCCAAGTGCACTTTGGCACATGTCCATAAAGAAGTCTCAACAGCCTATAACACAACCCCAGGTAAACAAAAAATATATCACTAACTACAATGGATTTGCTCAATCTGTGATTACCAGTACATATCAAAGAATCTTCCTATAAGCTTCATTTAAAAAAAAAAAAAAAAAAAATTTAGGATTTATGTAACTTTACAGAAACAATTAGCACTAAAAACATTTAAATATACTGGCCACAAATTTAGGGATACAGCTTATATGGTACATTTTTATCAAAATTATTAAGCAACAAAAATTCATAGGCCTAAAATTTAATGTATGAAAAAAAAAACAATCACCTGGTATGGAGAAACATTGAATCTTGGAATGAAGCCAACATCAGTTGTAATATGCACAAGGGAAGTCTACAAAAACTGGCACCAGAGACTCCTCACAATAGGTCAGTTGCAAAATGGCTCCAAGCAGGACAGTACTGCAATCAGCCAGCCAGTAAATCAACAATGGAACCCAGCTAAGTACCAGTTGAAACAAAAGGTCCAGTTACCAAACATTTGACTGATCCTCGCCTTCATAACTTCCACCATAATACACCAGAGGACTTAGTACGCAAAAGGCTTAAAAATTCTAACTGTGGATGTGAAACCTATTCCACCATAGCCAATCTGTTCCCAGAGCATGCAGTGATGGGCTAGTATGTGTCAATGGAGAGAGATTATCTTCACTGAAGGTTCTTATTCTATCTGCTCAACAGCCTAAATCAGCAGATCGTAGCTAGATGGTTATTTTGTAAAATGAATAGTGACCACTAAGCTATCAGCTGTAATAGTAGTATAACAATGACAGGAACTAAGTGTTCTCAAATTGCTGAGCAAGAAGTTATCCAGCCTCATAAATGAAGTACTAAATTCAAAGATTTCAAAACTGTTCACTTCCAAATTTTACAGATTAGGATGTATTTTATACGATTAAATAGAAAGATGATCCATGTGAAAAGGAAAGCTTAACTGGTGGAATTCGATCATGGAATTGTTCAAAATATGGCAGTGATAAGATCTGAAAAGCAACAAACATTTAGTTTTTAATGTAAAAGCAATTTTACTCTTACTAAAGAATTAAACGGGAAGAGGAACTTTGGGGTAATTTAAATATTAACAATTTCTTAAATATCAGTCATAACCAAAATGATTACTTTGCTGCATTTAAAAATAAAAATGCTCAAAAGATTTAACAGTAACAAATGACCAAATGTAAATAGACATTCTTTTCTCTGCAGTAGAAATTTCAAGCATTTTAATTAGCTGACTAGATTAAATGCTGCAGTGCACAAATTGATGAATGTTACTGGTCAAAGCCTGCAGTGTGTAGCATCATGAAGAAAAATTCCAAAATTTAAATAAAAAAAAAAGCTAAAAAACGTGATAGGATAGTTCCAACTTTATTTGAAATATTGTTCAGTACATTTTCCCATATTTTCACTGTGAATAATATATATATATATATATATTTATATATATATGTTTGTTTGTTGCCACAATTATACATTACTAAAAGCAGTATTCCTCATCACCAGCCACAGTTAGCCGGAAAGAACGTAATTCAGTTAAATAAATTGTCCGCTGTGCATTAGCAAGTCCATATATTCATGAACAGCCATGACAAAAATAAATGTTCATGGGAGTAGAATCCTTACTTTATCCTCTCCATAACTATTTCTGTACAACCAAGAAATCTGACTGGACTGCGTTCCGGTTACTGTGGTGGAAGCAGATATTTAACATATGGAACTTCTATATCACTTCCCTGGTCATCATTGCAGCAGAGTTCCAGCACAAGAGCCTTCACATGTGGGGGGATCTTTCTTTTAGACACTCGTCGTACAACTTCAGACAAACTGTAAAAACAGACATAACTGATATTTCTTCTGTTTCCTTTACCAAGATAAAAATCAAGTAAAGCGGGTCCATAGCAGTCAAGTCCTTATGGATGTCTTTTTTAAAATAGCAATATAGATGAGATTTCACTTTTTAGAATTTAACTACCAAAGCTGAAAGGTGATTTGTCAAGTACATGATTCCAAAGATATAGATTCTAAGTCATGTTCAGTCTAGGATTAGGTCACCATGGGCTCTCCGTCCTAGTAGTGCCCCTATCCCTGCTGCATGCTACAGAGAAATGCCAAGCAGACAATGATTCAAATAGGGTTTTCTTAGTGCACATAAAAACGAGAGATTACCATAACTAAACAGTCTTGAGTTAGCACATCTGATTTTCACTGCTAAAATGGACAGATAGCAAACTTGTTCTCATTCCTTCAGATCACTACAGACAGCACTCATTGCTCGCTTCCTAAAACCAGATAAATATTTTAATGACTGCATAACAAGTCTTCGAAGTGTGAAGTCAAAGTAAAAAGTACTCACGGAAGCAACAGTCTTTCCTCACGCTTTGATGCTGGCATGAAGAATGAATACAACATACAGACACCTTGTGACAGCATGGTGATTTCGAGGTTAAATTGATTCTATAAAAGAACAACCCATTTGTCTTTGATTCAGACCTATCAGTGGTTAGAAGATAGAAGCAAAATCTTTAAAAAAAAATTTTCTTCTTCTTTTTTTTTTTTTACAAGTAAATCTACAGAAACTTTATGGATGGTAGGATACAGCCTGGCCCAGTTTGTACTAGAGCCACATTCCATTTAAAGCAACCGAGCATAAACCTCAAACTGCAAAACATAGGAAGGCTAAAGCTTCTGAAGCGTTGCAAAATAAAAAAAATTATTATTTTACTCCATTTCTTTTTCCATACTCAAGAGAACTTATTCAGTGGTGTGGGACAGTTCAGATCAAACTAAAAACTTAGCATAGTTTATTTTAGTCTCCAGAAAATAATTTGGCATCTCTATAATAAATAATCATAAAGAGCTTTAAGGGTTGGTAGTTAGGGGGGGGGGGGCAAATATGAAATAGTAGGTACTGAAACTTACCTGAAAGTAATCCAGAAATTCTTTGAGGGTCATTTCTCCCTGCACCTCAAACCTGTCCCAGAGAGTGAACTCTGTATCATAGTACTAAAAAAATAGAAACAGTAGCAATTTCTCTCATTTTATCATTTTAGCAATGCATATGTAATTTCCAAGCAGCATATTCAAGTGAGTAATGTTTACCTTTTGCTTTGGTGCTTCTATTGGTTCTGAGAAAGCAAAGAAAGGAAGAGCCAAATTGACAAATCCATTTTTGTAGGAGGAAATCTTCTTCTGACCATGGACCAGCTGTGGACAAGAATATTACATAAAGAAATGAAGCAACTCTAAGAAACAAGAAAATGTTGTAACTTCAGATATACAAAGGAGGCCATTTTCAACCAAAAGTAACTGCATCCTCCTCAGAGTCAAACACTAGGAATCACTACTGCAGACAGGTTTTAGCTGAATTACATACTCTGTGGCTGAGGTCAGGCCACGGGTCAGAAAGGGTCAACCATTATACATAACTAAATTTTAAAAAAATGATTTGAATTGATAAAGTATTACTTCTATTTGTTGAATCTTGGTTTGTGCCAGTGTTTAAAAAATGGACTGAAAATGTTTTATTTCATTTTTTTTTTTCTGTACAGCAATGGCTACAGGGGAGGCAATCCTGGTGAGGAAGTGTAGTGCTGTAGTTTGGTAAAACTGTACTCCTGTTCCACGTGGGTCACAGCACTATAGACGATGGTAGAGAAATCCTCCTTATAGAACCCATGCAGTTGCTGGCTGATAAAAAACAAGAAACTATGCCCAAGAGGTAGTACAACAAACTCCCTGCCAGTTCAGTAGTCAGCCACCACTCAAAAATTCTAAAATCCTTCAATAGTAAGAATTTTTTTCAAAGAAAACATAACGCCTTAAAAACAAAACTTACAAATATAGTGGATGGACTCCAACTTAGGGCAAAAACAGCTAACATGAAGTCATGTTTATTACAGAATCCTTGTTTTTCTCTCTAATTTCTCAAATATTCTGCATAAGACTAAAGTCACCAAGACAAAATCATTCACTAAACATTTTTGAAACATCTACTGACTTCATTGGCTGAAGTAGGGGGGGGGGGTCAACAATTGTGCATGTCCTACAAGCACCTGTAACAGACCTATTCATTCACTGTCAACACTATTGTTGCATAGTCAATCACTTTTCTGTGGAATTTGCTCAACGTGTAATATATGTACTGTTATGTTGAAATGCAAACAAAACACTTCTCAAATCCAAAATAAAAATACCAAAGGAAACAAATGACAAGATTACACTGAAGCCCTTTGAAAAACAAACCAGGAACAGCCAGGGAGAACGACTCGGTGCTGTTCGCTTGGTTTAAGCCACAAATCATGAAGGAAAGCCTATCACATTGCAAATTCAAGATAACTTGAGCAATCTAAAATCATAAACGAATATGGTCTGCAATACTATTTTGTGAAGCAGCAAACCGTCAAACATTAATTTAAATAAAATTCTCCAAGCAAACCAAATCAAATTAGTCCGTGAATGATTCAACACACTACTGTTTTAAGGTAATCACAAAAATTGGGTTTTTTTAAAAAAAAAATCTCATCTATTACAAACCGCTCAATATCAAAAGATTAGACACAAAGAAAAGCTATTTCTTAACTTACTTCAAGACAGTACAGTAAAACTTCCTGTTTATTTGGAAGGATCAGCAAATCACAAGTATTCACTTACCTTGCATAATTCCAGACAAACCAAGCCCACAATCAATGATGTAGTTGTTGCTATCGCAGGAATGATTTTTCCAGCAATCAACTTGCTCTGGGTAAACAAAAAGCTTTATTTTAAATCACCACTCAAGAAAAACAAAAGTGACAATTCTTGCACCATTTTCCAAGTTCAGATAAATAGACTACCACAAGAAACAAGTGAACAAACACTGTCCATTAATTATTGCAGCACCATAAAACTGGCCTTATGTCAGGCAGGAAGTGACCTCGATTAACAATCTTTGACAGTTTTAAAAGTTTGCTGCATATTTTATAATTAATAATTTATTAATTACTTTTGCCCAAACCAAAATATAAGAATTCTGCACCTGACCAAAACCACCCTTTCCAGAATTTTAAACCACAAGTGTTTTAGTGGATTACTTCAATTTTCCTTGACATTTGAAAGCCATAGTCAAAACCAACTACACTGAGGTGATTAAACTGTTGAAATACCTTGTGTTTATCAGCAGGAGGAATATCGTAGTTCTCTGCCCGAAGATTGGAAGCAGCTACAATAAAATCCATGTGGAAATTGGCATCGTCATCTTTCTCAAATTCAATGGGCACCATTTTCAAATCCCTCAGAGACTCTGCCAAGGGCAAAGACTTCCTGATATTCTTTATTGCCTCTTCATCTGAAAGAGAACAGCATTTTATCTAAACCAATCCTGTCTTCAACTTTACAGCATTAATAGTTGGAAAATATCTTTCTAGATTCATGAATCAGCAACCTTACCAACTAAAAAATATGAAAAGACTAAATTCAGAAAACCTCAGAACTTTCAATTTCTGCTACTCCAGCTGTAGCAAATCTGTAAAAAGCGATTTTATCCAAAGTACCTACACAATGCAGTAAGCACTAGAGATGAAGTTACTATCTATGAACAGACATACCATATACTCCATCATTTTGGCGAGATTGTGCTTCAGTATCAGTGACAGCAATAGTGACTCCTGACTTAGGAATGAACTCTGGCACCAAAATACTGGACACCATCTCTGCTATATCCTTTCTGTCACGAACCTGTGTAATACCATACATCTCTGCACGCAGGTTGGCTGCTGAAACTACATAGTCCAGGTGTATCTCCTAAACAAAAAGGTTTCCAATCTTAAAACAATCTTTTAAAAAAAAAAAAAAAAAACTATACTGAAAAATCTAAATTTAAGTATTTTCTATTTTTTTTTTTTTATTAATTACACTGGACAACAGAAGATGACTTTTCATCTGTTACTGAGGTGTATGTAGGTGTTCTTTATCAAGCAGCTGATTCCAAATCAGAAGCCAGAATTGATCCAGCCCGTCAGGATTTGTAGCACATCGGAAAAAATAAATTCATTTCACAACATAAAAACACAGTTACTGTACAATATACAGTTATCCATATGCTCAAACACATTTTACGCTTGCGAATAGCAGCAGTTTGTTTCTGAAGAAGCCACCAATAGCCCCTCCCATCGTGTTGGAGTTGTATCTCCCCTGATAGCGGGGTCTCCACTGCCTGTGTGTGTTGGTGGAACCTCTCTCCATGCTCATCGCTCACAGCACCGGGATTTTTTCCCAGCCAATCTTAAGTGTGAACGAAATGCAACTTCAGCGACATATGGCAAGCCATTTCTTCAAAGGCTTCTATCATGTCTTGAACCAACTCTGCATAATTGTCCGCTTTGTAGTTCCCAAGGAGATTGTGGGCGACCAGTTTGAAAGCCTCCCATGCAGCCAGCTCCAGTGGGTTAAGCCTCAACTGGAAGACTGGATCGGAAATAAATCACGAATTTGTGGTCCAACAAATATTCCGGCCTTCGACTTGGCATCAGTTAAAATCGCTCCAAATTTCTCTCTCAGATAAAGAA
Source organism: Nautilus pompilius (assembly GCA_018389105.1). Classification (NCBI taxonomy): domain Eukaryota; kingdom Metazoa; phylum Mollusca; class Cephalopoda; order Nautilida; family Nautilidae; genus Nautilus; species Nautilus pompilius. The sequence goes on along the minus strand of JACATO010002155.1, from coordinate 110,337 downwards.
ACTCCACGCCTTCAACACTCATATGCAGTGGTGGAAATATTCTTCATGGACGTACCAGTGGCAAGTTGCACAATGAATTTCCTGGAGTTTGGTCTGTTCTTGATGGCCATTCTTTGATCTCAGTGATTTTCATCATCTCAGCTATTCCACAAGCACAAGAAGCACGTGTGTGTACATATAAGCAGGCAATCATGCGGTTCTCTTGTGTAGCCTGCTGTGTGTGTACACAGTACTAAAAAGAACACTCAGAATATAACATTAGATTTCCATTTATTTCTGTAACTAAAAATCCTTACGTATTGGATTAATTCTAATTTCAGATTTGAAAAACAGCATACTCAAATTAGACTAAGACACATACTTTAATCTCAGTAGCGCAAATTGGTTGTTGTCCAGTGTTATCCAGCAAATAATTTTATTTAAGAGAATCAAGGTTAAACTGCATATCAGTTTAAATAAAAACAGGATACCATTACAGAAAAGCTAGCTTTGGATTTTCTTCAAAAAGTTCCTTCTTTAACCTGAGTAAAATATATTGAATATTTTTAGGTTGGAGCTATGAAACATTAAATACAAGGGCATCATTACTGCTGAAACCAATTGGAATTTCTCAGACATAAAATAGTCATAACAAAGGAACAAGAATTAATCTGAAGTTAATCCAACCATTTGAACATGCCTCTAAAAAGATGTCTGGCAAGTAGGAAGGCTCCAAGAATGAATCCTTTTATATCGTAAGATAGCAAAATTGTTGTGTAATGAAAATTCACTGAGTTTGTTAGCAATAGAAAACAGACTTAACATGACTCCTTTTCATTACAAATTTATTTGAATATTTTACTTACATTATTAATATCAAACTTGAGTGAATGGGGACACCTCTTTGGTCCTGACCAGAAAAGTGCACCAGAACTTGTTACCTGTTGAACGAAACACTGCAGTTAATAATCAAGGCAAGGAATTCAGCAAGTAACACTAACCAGAAATAAACTAGCGGTCCCAAATAAGTGTGATACACTTTTCTTACAAATAATATCTCCACTAATAGTAATCTTTGGCAGGAAAATCAAATGTTCCATTTAGATAAAACAGGCTTAGGGTTGATTTATATACACGCTAACTACAATCCTTTAAACCACCAGGTGCTTTGTGACTACAGAGTACATTAACAGGAAACATTACTCATAACTAATTTTATATTAAGTTAAAACTTGCACATGCTTATTCTGAGAATAGTATTAAGGGTTAGTTGTTATTTTACCAACTGCATTGAGCTATTAGTAGTATTCCCCTCACCATGGAAAGTAACAAAGAACATCCGTCAAGTTATTCATGATCCTAACATCAGTAAAATAAAAACTTTATTTTCATCACAACCATTTCCACGTTTTATAGATGTGCAGATTTAGAGATTTATGAAACTAAACAGGAAAGACTGATACAATTGAAGCAAATTTTCCACTAGCTGACTCACTCACCTGGTCTGGTGGAAAGTTAAACAGCAGCTGTCGGATTTGATTGCTGTAGTTCTCCTGCCACATATTCCTGGCCCAAGCTACACAGTCTCCAAAATTTGATGGCCTCTCATCAATTAATGACTTTTTCACCGACTCCAAAATTTCCATCTGAAAAGGGAACAAACTACTATCTGCTCTGATGTGAGATATCACAAAACTCAGCACTGAAAACCTTGGTTTTGTCATAATGAAGGCACAGTCATCATGCACTGTAATACTTTAGAATGATGAGAAGCAGCAAAAATCTAAGTAAAATTTAATTAATGCACAAACCTACTTTTTCAAAAATAATAAATGCCCCGATTCAATTAGCTGGAGTACAAAAACAAAAGTACAATCACAAGATTCAGAAGTTCCACCATTATTAAATGACAACGTATACTGATTATTTGTGGTTATATAACTGACAAATTCCAGGTAGTATGTCTGTTACTCACCGGTTGTGATCCAGGTAACTTCAGTGTTCTCTCTATGAACTTTGAATCTGATATATATTGTACAGTGTTTTCCATGGGCTGCTTAAAAAAGCCTTCAAACTGGTCACGGGCCCACTGAAACAAATAGATCCATGCAAGTAAAATAGATAAATAAGCAGGCTAGTATCTATGGTAAATGTATCTCAGTCAAAACCAGAGTAGATTCCACATACCTGCAATGTATGTTCTATTGCATTGGGGAAGTTTTTCAGTGTGCAGATGGGTATGGACTTTTCTGGAGGATCTCTTGAAGAAGAATAGGATTCTGTTAAATGTGGGATCACAACCTGAACAAAACAATGACATGGAATGTAGGTCATTAAGGAACAGCAAACAGTTGTTTGCAAGACTGCAATCTCGACAGTAAAGTTGTGATGAGAAACCAAATTATTAATTCAGATATTTCCCCAACACTTTCAGTCGTTACCATCAGGCTGTAGTCCCAAAAATGTTTTTGATGTGCAATGATGTTAATATGCAGTAGATATCTCTAATTGTTGGATTGCACAAATGGCTAGATCAGGAAAAGTTTGGCCAGTTACTATATATAGTAACACCCCACCCTCAAGTGAAAAGTTTGACAAACAAAATCCACTAGATGATCTTTACTTGTTTTACCCCCTCTCATTATAGCTGTTCAAGTAAAAGCTTGTCAAGTTAGACAGACCTACCAGTATGTCAGTCAATCTGATATCACACCCATCTTTTTCTTTTATGCAAAAGGCATTTGAGAGCTTGCAAGATGCTATCTTAAAATGGAAACTCGCTGCTTCCAGTTATGTTTATTTACGATGTCATCTTAGTAAAGCAAATAAACTTATAAATACATACCATAGTGTATTTAATTCGGTCAAATTAAGATATTTTTAGAAATCTAACTCTTCCAAACCATAAACTATTTATATAGAATGAAGCTAACTTCTATCTGACTCGTGATAAAAGAGTTTATAATTTTCTTAACACCAGCTTCAGACAGGTAAGAGCACATACATAAACATTTATGTAGGTATGACCTACCTGAACATTGCCCTTTGTGCCCAATGTGCCAGACTCCAGCAAAGGTTTACAATAGTATACACATCGTCTGTCCATGTACATTCCTGCAAAGAAAGGGGAACAATTCAAACCTCCATACTCTCAATTGAAGGAGCAAGTTGAAGATTTACAAGAAACTCTAGAGAGAATTTAGAATAGCAAGGACTCAGAATTTTTTCTTACTAAAAGATCTAAGGTCAAATTGCCACCATAGACCTGCTTTAACTATACCAGGTAGAATGATTTTAATGTAACACAGCTACAAGTTAACTTATCTGGCAAAAAAGAGACAGTCAACAGTTTGGTGACATCTAGACATTATTGGCTGAAGCATCACTTACTGGCATCTATGTTGTCCAAGGCATTGACTACTCCATCTAAAGACTCAAAGAAATCATCGGTGTAGATGTTTTCAGTCTCTGGACCAACTCTGTTTTCATGAGGAACAATGTTAAACTTTGGATTCATCTGTTGCACAGCAGCAGCTGCTACAGAAGATTTGGTTTTCTGCAAGAAGAAAAAAAATTTAATAAATTGCTGAGCTGCTATTTATTCTCCCTCGAAGAAGAAAAAAATGACACATAAGATTTTTTTTCACAATGACTTTAGAAAAGATTTTCAAATTTTAAAATAAAATTAGACATTTGGTAGAACAACTTGTGAAAATGTCTAGAAAACTATAAAATCTTTCAAAATTTTAAAGGAATAAATTGTAGTTAATTTGCAATAAAAAAATAAATAATCAATGAATAAATCAAAAAAACTGGCCACAATTCAGTCAATGTACTACTGTTTATCAACAGAAGGGGCGAGCGAGAGTTGTAACTCTGGTCCTGACAATGATTCAACTTGTTCTAGATAATCCATAACTGGATTAGTAGCCTGGTTTATTAAAGAACTGCCATCAGAATCTGCTGTGCCACATAAGATAGTTCAGGTGAGATGGTAAAAATCAAGTTTTGGGCAAGTTCATCATCAGAATATCAAGGACTTCTACGGTAGTAAACAAATCTGCTGTGGGATTTTTAAATTTACTACAATAAATTAATTCATTCAAAATGTTTGTTTTTTTTTTTTCCTAATCAGCATCCACCAACCCATCCCCAATCCTCTTTTTTTTTGGCACTTCCTCCAAGACAAACAAACAACAAAAAAAAAAATATCCTTTGAAAGCAAGCTTAAAATTCCTTTCAAAGTAGTCAGCAATGGCAAATCTTAGCAAGCATTCCACTGGGGCCAACCACAGTGCAGTGCTTACAGGTGTTATTGGCATGAAAATGAGACTCAGGAGAAAATACAAAATAACTTCAAAGCCTTACCTGTACATCCCAGGATCTGAAAAGAAACTGCCTGTTGAGATTAGACTTTTCTATGACATCCATGTCTGTCACAAATACCTGACCCCACTCTCCACAAGCCAGACCCATCATCGACCAGTTCTTCAGCATTTCACAGCCAATGGCACCAGCACCAACCTATAAAGTAAAGTGCCAACCCTGACAAAAACCAGTATTCACAAGCAGCTGTATAGAATCTCTGGCATGCATCTTACAACAGCCCAGTCTGTTATTTCCATAGAGTTTTATGCTTTGCAGCTGGAACAGACTAGACTACTGATGAATTATGATTAGCCCCTTCAAGGATTAAAAATCCTTATTTGTTGTATTTTTAGTCATTATAGATTAAAGCAGTACAAGTCAACTATCGTTTTTAAAACAAAACTACAAGTGATCTATAAAGTCAAAAATGAGTATGTTGTAATTCTTATTCTTAAAAACTTAAAGCTCCATGATTTCTTTTTATATTATATATATATATATTTCTTTTTACTAGCCTAATATAGAATTGAAAGTCTCACCAGGAAATATTTAAGTTCTTGTATAGTGTTCTGAAATTTGGATCCAAATACTGCAGTCTGCCCATCATATCTGCAATTTTTCTAGAAGAGAAGCAAAGTTGAGCATTGAAAAAACAGTAGTTCAATCAAAGTACAGGTAGTGTTTATGTATACAATGTCTTAAGGAAAGTATTTTATCTTTAAAATGCAACCAGCTAGGTATGAACAAAACACTATCTGCAGAAAATTCAGAAAAAAAAAAAAAAAAACATACAGGTTGACAAGATTCCTCAGTGAGCTGCTGGTCAAGATTCTCCTCGACTAGAGACTCTAGAGAGTCAAAGTACAGGAACTGCACAATTGGGTAAAACTTGCCAGTGCATGCCTGAAACAGATCATTCACACATAATTAGAATTAAAACTGTTATACAATTATTTTTTCTTCTGCCACTGCCTCTTATATAAAATAAAACTAGAGTTAAGATATGTCATCTTCACTAACTAGTTTAAAATGGTCAAAAGCTACCCTCCACCTCCAAAGTTAGGCAGTCTACCAACCTTCATCACTTCCTGAGCAGTGATGCCTCCAATTACAGCCTGCATGGGGCACACATCTCCACGAGCTCCATAAGCAAACTGTTGCATGACGTCTTCATCAACAGATTCTAGATTGAACTGCTGAATAATACTAAGCATTGCATCAGCATCATCCTAAAGAAAAATATGAAATTTATGTTTAGCATTGGTAATGAACATGTCCACATTATATTAAAAGTTCTCCTATAAAGTGGCAGAAGTAAAGAGCACTTCAAGATGGTTGGGCACGTTAGTAAAACAAACCAATGGCTATGGCATAATTTAGTCATCTATAAAGTTTCTCTCTTGTACCTATATTTAGAACTTTAGAGAATTAAAAAGCAGCAGCTATGCCTTAATTTTAGCTAGCTCTCAGCACACACCCACTTCCCAGTGTCAAATGCTGTGCTAGTGGTGTATTTTATTTCTTAAAGAAGTCGGGCACTGTAAAAATGAAGGTGGCTGGCCAAATCACTGACCTTGTCTGACAGTGAAAGTCAAAACACCCCCCCCCTTCAAGTCAGTTTCAGTAGAGACCACTAAAAGACTTTCTTTACCTTATTTCTTGGTTTAGGAAGGGAACCAGTCTTCTTAACAAATTCATGGAGAGCTTGGAAAGCAACATGGAGAAGAGCTGGTCGGTCAAATTTGGCAAAGTCTGTTGGGACAAACTCTGGGCTTGTCAGTGCTTCTTTCAGGGATTTCTGTAATAATTAATTAATGCATATTGTTCCTGTTCATCAGACACCAATATCACTTTCTTATATAGGTCACTACCTAACTGATCACAATGGATAGCAGATCATCGAACATCAGGTGGTGCCTGTCGGTGCATGAGCACCAACAGCTACCAAACTATAGACCAAAAACTTAACAGCAAATAAAATGGATTGAACATCAACACTTACAGAAAGATGGAAATTTGCGTATGCTAATTTGAAATGGCTGTTTCAGCCGTAATGTAGTTTTCTCAAGTGGTACCATTGTTTCTTTGAATTTCTAAAACAAGTGGCAGCTCCAGTCTGGCTGCCACTATGAAGAGTATTTACACTAAGGAAAATTTTAAAAAGTTAATCCTTTTCCCTACCCCATCTAATAAAATGCACATATACTTACGAAGTTAACTGGTTTGGGGATCTTCACTTTCTTCACGATGCCACCACGTGTGTAGTCTGAAAACCTGGAGGTATCACCAATACTAAAAGTGTAAGGACCTGAAAAGGAGGAAGTTAAACCAATTTATTTCTGAAGTAAAATGTTTTGCAGTATATTGGGGTTGTAGTCTTCTATTGTTTCGTAAAACATTTACAATATTTCCATATTTAGTTACAGCTTAATTACCAATAGTTAAAAAAAAACTTGAAAATTTCCATAATTAAACTGTATACGAAACAAATGTTGGTCTGTTCTCAATTTTTTTTTAACTTTCAAGTGAAATTCTTTCATACAAAAAAATACCAATACTCATGCTAGAAATTTTCTGAACTCATTCTTATGATAAGCAATCTGTCCATCACTTGTAACACAAGTGGATAACATCAGACATTCCTGCTCATAATAAAAACAAATTGGTAGAGTGTGTCAGTAAACACTGCATCTTGGCAAAGAACTGTTTGGGAAATTACCTAGAACTTTTATCTTGATGGGCTCAGAGTTGTTGAGTTCCATCATTCCCTGAACTTCAGTGAAGGAGACGTAGTCTCCATCTTCATACCCATGTCGGGCCTCATCCAGACATGTCACCACTCCCTCGTTATCCTGCAGGCAGAAGCAGCAATAGTTAAGTTAACGTACAAAGTCCGGTCTGTCAAAACTCTGCAGCAAATTCAGTTTTACGATAGAAACTAGGACTCTGTATCAGGTATTCTAGTATAAATCAGATCAAAATACAGTTTTGAGAACTTTGTTTACAGTCAATACATACTTTTGTGACAGATGCAACCATATTAGTCACGGGTTGTTCTCCATCTGGATCAACTACCAGGAAATTGTTACCAAAGTCACAAAAAATTTGCCTTAAAAAAAAAAAAAGGATAGTTTTAATTATAGAGCTATACAATAAAAGTGACCTCTTCAAGTCTCCCATAAGAAAAATAATCAAATGTTAAATTATTAAAAAACAAACAAAACAGGACTAATATATTTCACAATTTACAGCTTTATTTTTTTTACACTGACAAACTGTCAAAGTTTAAGCAGAGTTTGATATAAACTACTTACCCAAAAAGACCTTTAGTATCAGCAACAATAAATTTAATCCCATTTGCTCGAGCAATTTCGTTGATGCGAATCTGTTCGTCCAGGGTATGATTTGTCAAAACTACCACCTAAATAGACAGCAATTTATCAGCGTATTGTAGAGATGTCACAATGTATAAATCACCAAGTATAAAGATGGAACTTTGTAATGAGAACTGTTGAAATTGTGATAACTTTCACAAGAACCAGTCCAGTTAGCACCACTTCTGAAATAAACTCATCTTCACAGAGTCCTGCATAGCTTGGCAGATACAAACAGTCCACAGGGCTCTTCAGTATAGTTAAGACAATAAGCCATATCTAACAGAAAAATCCAGGGTTAGTTGATGGTATAATACAGCCACTACACTGGTGTCTAACCAGTGCTGTTTACATAACATGCATTTTAAAAATGTGCTAATCTACAGTTAAGCCCACTGACCATCAATTCTAGATAAAAAAAAAAAAAGTGGAGGGTTATGCTTAGTTTTTCTCCCTTAAAACACTCCAGATTTTGGCATAATTTAAAATAGGGTCTTAAATATCAAACCCTTATACCTTAAAAGCAACTAAAAAAAAAAAAATCTCTTCCAGCTAACAATGTAAACTCTATGCAGATTTAGTAAGCAAAATATTACACCAGTAAGCATACTGAATCTTTAAAGTTGATCAATGGTGAATTTTAACTACAACCTACAGTGAAGTCAGTGTCAGGTTTATAACTACTTAACTTGCCGTCAACCTCACTACAAAGTAAACCTCTTCAACTTATGTTGACAGCCCTATAAAACAACCATTTCTCCAATGGAATGAGTGCCAGAAACCAGAATACCAATTACACTAGAAACCTTTGCAAGAATGTACATCTGCATGTTCTCTTTCTCCAAGTACATTAGAACTGCTGTCCAGACTGGAGCTATTCTAAAAGTAAAAGCTGCTGCTACCCACACTATCAACCAGCATAACAAAAATACAATACTTACTATCACACTCTGGCAATAAATGGACAGAACAGAACATCAGGCCAGTGATAGATTGTCTAGTACTTGTTGGGTCAAATGAACAATGTTGGAAATGCCTTTAGAGCAAGGTGGATTACACATGGAATCTCCTTCCTTGCAATCCCACATTTCTCATCGCAAAGCACCACCCCTTCTCAATTTGGGTAGTTCACTCTACCTACACATACAAATAGGCCAATTCATTCTCTAGAAGACCAGAACATTTTTGTTCCACTAGGTAGTTACTAAATTCATCAAAATACCTGATATGCCTTAAGGTAGTCCTCAGTTAGCTCCCCTGTATATGTAGTCACTGGAACATAGTTGTTGAGTTCTGACAGTCTTGGCTGGGTCACTTCAGCACGATTCTTACCTATGTCATCTTCACGAAGAAAAAACTTTAAAAAAATTTTTAACCATTAGCACTGATCAATAAGAAGTTTGGTATACTGACAAAATAATTAAACTAGTTTATTTGAAAGAAGAAAATAAATTTAATAATCAAAAGCTGACAATCATATGAGAAATTCAGCAGCTTCAAAATAGAAGCAGACAAACATTAAAAGTAATTTCAATAGCAAAACAATTAAAACCCCTGTAGGACCTAAAATTAGTGGAAAATGAAAGTACATACATGGGTTTTCATATCAGTGAAAAAAAATCTAATAAATCTATGATTTAGAATTCAAGTCAAACCCATCCATTAAGAGTTTTGAAAATATATTTGCTTTACAAGAAACTCTTTAAAAACCAACCTGTGAAGAAAGGTCAGCCCAAACTGCATTTTCAGTGTCATGAATAGCAACAGATTTCACTCCAGCAAGAACAACATTTTTGGCTATTTCCACCCCAAGTCCCCTCATCCCAGAGACAAGGACATTGGAATGTGCCATTCGCCGCATAGCATCATGACCAAGCACATACCTTTAAACGAGAAGAGAAAAGAAAGCTATTTTATACACAAGAATAAGAGACTACTCACAAAGTACATCTAGAGTGGTCTCTAAAACCAGAATAATGCCATGGTTAGAGTTCCTATTTCTTCAAATAAATGAAGTCCTTATAATATGAGCACAACTGTAATATTTGAATAGCATACACAAGGGCTTTGTGTGTACATACAGTAAATAGATAAATGCTCATGCACATGTCTACCTACCAGCTTAATCACCTAGTTACCACTTAACTGGCTTATATTTATTTAAATTTTGTAGTAGCCAAAAATCTAAATGGTTGTTTTAACAAAACAAAACAGCCATCAAATTAAAATTAAGAGTTCAGATAACTGGCTTTCTATCATCAACTGAGTAAAAAGCATCAAACCATTAGTGGCAGTTCAAGTTTGAAGAAAAAAGAAAATCAGTTGTCATTTACTTATTGCATTCACTCGTGGAAAACACTGGATGGCCACTTTATTAGGATTTATGTACCATTTCAGATTTGGACCATCTGAACTGCAGGCGCAAATTAGGTTGGCCATGTATGAAGGTGATCTCTGCAGCACTATGTATGACTTGGACAAGCACATATGCAGTCAGTCTAACATGGTAGTGGGTTTGCAGCTAACAGGTTTCACAGTGGCCAAGTCAGTTTCGTTGATAGGTTGCTCAAAAATAGTTATTCAAGTTTATAAGTAATGGCAAAAAATGAGTCTGCTGCAAGGGGGAAGTGTGGCGGCAAACATGTAGTTACAGAAAGAGAAAGGTGTTAGACAAAATAGAAGTTCAACTGTCATCAAATAATAGACCAACCGACAGGCATTCACAGCCATCTTTCTTTCTGTAACTTGTGAAGAACTTGTTACAAATGGACTGTGGCAATAGCAGGCCACAGCATAAACCACTGACCATAGTGAACATAAAAAAGATGCTTTGTGTGGTGCAAGCAGCACAGATGTAGGACTAAGGAAGACTGGAAAGAAGTGATGTGGTCTGACAAGTCATGCTACACCCTACCCCCTCTTTTTTTGGCACAGATAGTAAAAGAACAGTTGGAGAAAGCTACACAAATCACTAAACCTCAAGTGGTACTAATTGTCCAAGCTTCAGATGATTGAGGCCTGGTTTGGGGCATGTTTTCTTGGAATATCCTGGACCCCTTTAGAAGACAGTGGATACCAAAGCTTACCTCAGCATTATTTACAATTGAGTACATCAAGCAATGCTTTGCATGTACCCTGATGGAAATGGTTACTTCTAAGACTACATTGCTCCCAACCAGTCTGCCCACATTTTATCTTCATTGTTAGAACAACATGACAGATTTCTGGAAACAGGTCAGCATGATCCCCAGATATCAATTCATAAATATCTTAGAACACCTTCCAGCAACTTGTGGATTCTCTGCCATGTTGTGGGTGCTAATCAGGTAAAGGCTCAAACCATTACTGGATATAGAGCATTATATATGCTAGTATATAAAGAAATTTATCACAGTTGTTTTGACAAGAAAATTGCTTAATCCAGGTCTAGCTTATAAAACAACGCTTTCTCACAAAAGTTAGCATAACATACAATGATATGAATATGAACTAAAATGCAATATGTAACACACTCAAATTAAAACAATGCATAATTTGTGGCATGTCAAAGCCGGATATAAAACAGGATACAATGTTGTGTCATCAAAGATTAGCTGCAAACAAAAAAACTAATTTATGAAGGAATAAAATAATTAGTTGATTTTAGGCAGGAATGACAACAAAAGGTTAATGTACATTAGGAGGGAATTCCCAGAACCGCCTAAAGTACTGACTTATACAGTATCATACCATTGTCTATGAATGTCAATGGCAACTGTTCCAGTAGAACATCTGACAAAATGCCCCAACTCTGTAAAGACTTTCTGCAAACCAACATTCAAACTCTTAACCCAGCCATCCTTATGTCACTAATAGAACATGTAACATAAGCATGACTACTATTTGTGCCCAGAGCCAAACATTGCAAAAATAATTATTAGACAGTTGACTGCTTCTATTTGCCGACACAAGGTGGCTAGATTTATTCCTTATCTCACTGTAACAGATTTATTTTGTCTGGTATGGCCATCGGGTGTTTTTAGTGTATAAAAACCTGTGGTAGGTAAAGTACTTGAATGAAACAAAATTCTGAAAATTAAATGAGAAAACAAATTTTCCTTAAAGACCATGCAAGCTGGCTACTATCTCCTCAATGGCCTTTTCTTAAGCAATTTCTAGAAACAGAAACATTGTAAAAATCATCCTACATCAGTCAGCTGCTGCTTTTAATTTTACATCACACAATCCTGTTAAGTAATTAGAATGGATTACTGTGTGTAACAGCACAGTTGGTCTGCTGAATTCTTAATCTCAACTAGTTTAAGTCATACTAATTAACGTGTGCACTATGGGTTGCATCTTAATAAGATTCCCACATTAAAATATTTTCACAAGCTTAAGACCAGAAAATTATTTAATTCTGTAAAAAAAAAAAAAAAAAATAATAGAAAAGCAGCAGTGCATCATCATTAAGTGATTAAAACCTTAGACTATACCCAGAATTGTTTCTGTACCAGATTGCAGAATGAAGTGCCAGGGCATATATGCTCAGTATGCAAGCACATCTGAAACCTAGCGGCTTTGTGCCCATCAGCCTTCCTCAGTTTTGATAGTACCTGTTTGACCTTGCCCATACTTACAGCTGCCGAGAATACAAGCTTTCATCAATGTCATTCTGCTCAGAAGTTCCATTACGGGCCATATCAACCTGTAAGAAACCAATTTTAGAGGTTCTTTAAGTGACAGATAATAATCAGCAGGTAGAGCAATAATCATGATTGAAAAACCTTCAGTTTGTCGAATCTATGACATTCTTTCTTACTATATATGCAGGGTGTTCAAGATTCAATAAATATGCTTTTAATATTTTAGTCTGTTCTTCTGATTTTTTTAACAACAATCAGTCAACTGCATCTTGTAGCTTGTTGGTTACTGCAGTGAAACGAAAGTTTAGGGCACATCATAGCAAAAATCCCCAGTCAACAACTTAAAATGCTTAGGCAAGTCAAAAGACCACAGCTGTTTAAACTTTTTAAAAGCCCACCCTGCTATGCCCCACAAATGAAAGTTTCCTTTTCAACTGTTGATCAAATTCTAAAAAGCAAGGTTGCGTCATCGAAGATATCTCCATGGTGACACATCCCAACAGCTGGAGAATGAATTCAATAGATTGACAGAGTATTGAACACCGCATCACTGAGGATGGCAACTATGCAAAACAGGCTCATGCAACATGTAGACCAAGAGGAGTTCCTCCAGATATAACTGAATCTGTCCTGTAAGATGCCTACAAATTCGAAAAAAAAAAACAAACTATAAATTATTTATTCATCCAAAGCATCACAACCAGTTTTCAGAAAGTCCAAGTTCTGGAACTAGCCACAGATGCACATAAGCAACAACCATCCAGAACCGTCAGTTTTAAATTAGTTTGTACAAAGTTGTAACACGCAAAATCATTATCTCGTGTCGCATCGTAATTTATTTTTTTTTTTGTTATATAAGGGGAACTCTTGTTTGCTTTCTTCTGAAAGAATATCACAAGTATCCAAAACTTACCGTTTTTGCTTAGAAGAGAATAACCTTATTCAAGAATACTTGTGTTTCATCAAGAATAATGGATTCAAATCTAGAAAACACACTGCATGTTGCAACTTCACACATCTCTGCAAACCTCTTGGAGACAGTCTCTAACACCAAACTGAATTCATCAGATCTTTGTTGCAAGTTTAATGTAATTTTGTTCAGTTGCATCTTAAAACATTGTTTTCTCATTAAACTTTTAATAGCTGAATTAAGCTCTCATTCAAAATATATTCTACTGCTACTCTACTCATCAACTTCTTATACTAATAACTAGTTTTTTTTTTTTTTTACTAAGAAAATACCAGTATTTTTTAATTTTAAATTTATATCAGAGTGGCTTACAGGTACATTTAAAATTCACTATCCAGCCCACACCAGAGAGGAAGTTGCACATGCCTGATGTAGACAAAAAAATTCAAATATATAGCTTCGTAATACAAGTGATTCTTTTTTGTTGTTGTTGTTGTTCTGTCTTAATTAGTTATTTTAATGAAATCCCTCAAAATATAAAACACCCTTATTTTAATGGCTTGACTACAGAGCATGCAAACTTATCTGCTTTAGTTTTTCATATTTCCATAAAGGATAAAAATAATAAGATGCTTCATATTCCTTAGGAGTTTCAAAATAATTTACTAGCGAACTAAAAATTGTCAGAACTCGTGACTCAGTCAACTTAAGACAGACACTGGTTATAGCAATTTACTTGGATTTTTGTTGGTTTTTTTCTTCAAATTTCTAACTGTCATAGATTGTCCTTTAATACAGCAGGAAGTTCATGAATAAATTATATGTTAATCTCCATACACCAGTTCTCTCAGCATAAAGAGCAGGTTAGCATGAAATAGTTCAGTAATCGTTACCGATGTTCCCCCACTGCACATTTTCAAAACAAAAATGTTATAAATTAAAATTTTTCCTTTCAATCTTTTTTTAATGAGAACAGAATATACAAAAATTGATTTTCTTCTCCAAACTGGTTTAAGCAATTCATCAAAAATTTAAGGCTTTAATAAGCCAATTAAAGTCCTATGACAAAATGTTTATTCAAATAATGACTCATTTATTTTGGGGGGGGGAAATTGCATATAACAACTGTGGATTGGGAGAGACTCAGATGCTTCAGTCGAGTAAAATGGTGGTGGATAAAACTGCGGCAGAAAGATACAAGTAAAATTACAATTAAATCAGTATTTCAAATCCTAATTCAAATGCTTTTCTATGCCACCAATTTGGTTTTTGCTGCTTTTCTTTCTTTTTACGCAAAGTTTACTGCCATTAAATTCTATACAGGTTTATTTTTTAAAAAATTTTAATCAAAATTTACATTATAAAAATAAAATCAATTCAATTTAGCTGCTGCTAAATACAAAGCATTACACAGATGAATAAAGACAGACCATCTATTCCGACGTGTAATTTTCCAGTCCTGAAACACAAAATGTCACTATATGACCATCCATTACAGGCTGGCTCTTTGTAGTAGCAGTTAGATAAGTAATTAAGAGGATTTTTCTGTAGGTCTGTATTATTTAAAAACCTACCTCAGACTTAACAGCCAAGCGAAAGGCAGGTGCTCTTACATAAAACATAGCGACAAGCCAAGCATCTCCAAGAGTAAGGCGGGTAGGTGGGTGGGGGTGGGGACGGGAGACTACAAGGAACTGCACATGCCAAAATTCTGGAAAGTAACCCTGACCTTATAGTGCATTTGAGAAATAAAGGAAATTCCGCATTTGGTGTACAGGCTGTAAACCTGAAATATTGGGATCCTCAACCCCAGCTGTATACAAACTACCACCAGGGCAGCCCTACTTCAGACAATGTCCCCAGTACCGTGTCGTGCCATTTCTCAAGTCATCAAAGCCGGATTGGATTGGTGGGCATCGTGTGCTTCCATCACGCCTCCTGTTCGACAGATCATGACCAAATATATTCTAAAACTATGCGGGGGGGGGTACTAGAGAATTCTCAAAGGTTTCCTCAAACTAAGAACTGCAGAATCAAGGAGTAGCCCCAACTCTTTGAACACCTGTCAGACGGGCCTGGGTGGGGGGGGGGGGTTAGTCTATCAAAATTAGTCCGGCGCCAGGGTAACACACGAAATTCCGCCAAGAGGTAAGCAATTTCCAACCACAGATGAGCAACCCCACCCATCCCGTGTCGCGGCTGAGAGGGGAAGGTGGCGGTCAGGACAGGACAGGACAGGACAGGACAGGAAGAGGGGCTGCGAGTCTTTGTGAAGGAGAAAACTTGAGCCTAGATAGAGTTCGACCCGGGGGGGGGGTAAGGGCAGGCAGAAAGTGAGGGAAAGCGGGCTGGCTCCCCACCTCCAGGTCCAACATGGAGCGGGGAGATATCCATCCCCTGACCAAGAACAATGGAAGCAGGAAACAAGCAGCGGAAAGTATGGCTGCGAGACCCTCCCCCCCACCAACCCCAACCCCGTCGTCGTCGTAAGTGTCGCGGTTTCGCTCCGTCGAGACCGGACAGCGGAAGAGGGGGACTCGAACCGCGGGCTTTTAGGGCCAGGTGTTAATCGTGCTGGGGAATAGGGGTAGGGGGATGTGTCGAGTGGAGCGGCGGTCCGCGCAGACCTGGGCGAGGTGAGCCGCCGTCCATGTAGGTGCTAAGTCGGGGCGGGGCGGTTCGGCACCGGGAGGGGAGGGGAGGGACCCGACCCCCCCCCACACACACACACACACACACACACAGTCTCCAAATGCGCCACCCTTACCTGCTTCAGTGGTAAAACGCTGTTGCTAGTGCAGTTGGCGCCCGCCTGGGATTCCAAAGGCTCGAGGAGTCGTAATCTCTTGGCTGGGGGAGACTGACTGCTGCCGCCACTGGACATCTGCGGGACCCCGCACACAAACAACAAAACAAAAAAAAAAAAAAAAAAAAAAGAAGGACAAATCATTAGCGACCGAAAGCGGGCGAACAACGCGTGCATACCGGGCCCCGCGCGGTCCGCTCCCGCCGGGGGCCCGGCCAGCAGCCTATTTGCAGCCCACCGACCGAGATATACCGGGCAAAACTAACCATCGCAGCTGAAACCGCAAAATTTCAACTTCCACCAATATGGCGGCTCTCAGTCAACGACTCCGCAACACGTGCGGACGACGGGAGAATGGAGCCCGGCGGATCGCATGAATATTCATCGCCGGGGCCCGCGACACGCGATACCCCGGCCGCGAGGTGGCGGGGGTCGGGCGACCGGGACGGACCTCGGACGGCGCGCGGGGGCCGGGGGTCGGGCGGATAACCGCGCGAAGGGAGGGGAGGGGAGGGGAGGGGGTTTATAGGGGTCTAGATTCTCCCAACCTACTCAGTATCGCATGCGAGAGTCGGCGGCGGCTCCTTTCTTTTGTCGCTGTCGGTCGGGGAAGGAAGTCCGGCTGCGCTGAGGATGCCCCCTGCTCTGGCTGGGGCGGCGACACGCACGTGCGGGAAGTCACCTGTCCTCCCTCTCGCTCTTCTGTTTTTTAAAAAAAAAAAAACGCCACACACACACACACACTCTTCGGCCTGAAGACGAACACCGGAGTACGGTCCCGACGGCGGTGATTCCCGAGGTTCGCCAAGCACCCGACTTCCTGTTACTATGTATGCTACGGACAGAGGCATGCTGGGAGTGACGTAATCCGCCGTGGCGCGGAGAGGAGCCCCGTGGGGGGGAGTCTTGGATTCTGACTCTGCCCCCGAGGGGGGGGGGGGGGTGGTAAACTTCCCGTCGGCGCGGGTTGTTAAACGGCACCGTGAGTGTGAGCGTGATCCCTGTCTTTCCTGGCATCGATGCGTGCCCCCCCCGTCTCTCCTCTTCATAGTGATGGCAGGTACCAGCCTCCTGCTCCCCCCCCCCGCGGCCGGATCGATCGCCTTTCATTCGACCTCCTCTCCACTTTGATTAGTTCGAGTCGGGGCGGCGGTGATGGATTCCTGGTAATTCGCACCGGGAGTCCCATTTTTCCAGGTCCAGGTGCTTTCCTACCCGGTCTAAGTATAACGTCCGGGAGGGAGGGAGGGAGGGAGCGCCCTGACGTCGCACGGTTGGGGAAGGGTGGAGAACAGACTCCCCCCCCCCCCGCGCTGTTCGCCGCACTCAGTCTACACTCACTCCGGTAACAAAGACCACGCCTTACCAATATTCCTTTCGTGCCTGTAAGGATCTGTTTTCTTTTCCTATTCAACCTTGGAATCGTTCGGTTTTTCAGTAATATAATTTAAAAGAAAAAAAAAAAAGGTAATAATACAACAAAAAGGAATCGGGGAACTTACAGACGAAAATGTCTACTAATGTTCTTAAAACAACAACAACAACAATCGAAGGAGTGTAAATTATTATTTTCTTTAAAGAAGCTCATATTGTATTTTAAAAAAAAAAAAAAAAAAAAAAAAATAATAAGTTTTTTGTTGTTGTTGTTTTTTTTTTCTTTTTTTTTTTTTAAAACTCAGGGGGAAGTAATTCTCCTAAAAAAAACGGTTTCGCAGATTTCATTCTTCTCCCTGAGAACGAAACTGCGCTCGTAGGTTTCCAATGGGCCAACAGCGGTAGGACACCATAAATATCATGCGATGATCCTCGGCGAATGTTGGAATTTTCACTTCAGAGAATCAATTTTTCGCTGGTGTCGAAACGTCACTGATGGCGAGGCACCTTCATTACCCAGTTTAAACGTCGACCTCATCTGATTGCTCTCACCTGTAACGATTCTAGTAAATGCTCTTCCCACCTCCAAACCACCTCCAGTCCGGGGTGGGATACACACTTTCACTTTGCTTTTCCATCATATTTTGTATCTGTGATTATCCAGCTCACGAGAATGAACCAAATTGTCAAATTTGGATTACTCTCAGCCAGAAATCTATTATTATTATTATTATTATTATTATTATTATTATTATTATTATTGCCTGTTTTCTCCCTTTATTTCATTGCATGGGACACGAGATTTGTGCGCCTTAGGATAAAAGCGGTCGTATAGGTGATGGGAAATATTTTAAAATTAAACATTTTTTTTTTACATTTGATAAAACAGGAAATGAGATTTCGCTGTACAGTTCCGGTCAGATTTCATATCTATTACAGAGAACTGGGGCGGGTCGTAGAATTCGCAAACAGGGCGATGATTAAGGGGAGCTAAGTAAAAGTGTCATATTGAGGAATATATAAATAACCGTTAGCATGAACATGACACTCGTCCAGGTTAGTATACTACGTCAGATTTGTTAATGAAAACGGTTCCCGATCAATAAACAGTAGATGGTCCACTGTTTTTGGTGTGGGACTGGAAACTTAGCGAAAACCCAGAAGCGGAGTCGAATAAGCATTTAAGTGAATCCTGTGGAACAGGCGAAAATAAAGGCTGGCAATGAAAACCTGTGGCTGCTGATGAAATGCACCGATCAGCCGCCCATCCATCCATTCCAGAAACATTCAATGGGAACGTTTCCTTGACAACGGTATCGTCTCTGGTTACATCAGCCAGCCGGCCGATTGCACAATTAGTGCCGTGTCAGGCATTTTTTCTCTCTCTCGGTTTAAAATAATTTAAAAAGATAAATAAATAAACGAGTTTACGTAATTAAGAAATAGAAGGAGAAAAAAGGCGTTTTTTTGTTTGTTGACAAGGGAAATAGGTAATAAATAATAATAATAATATAATAATAATAATAATAATAATAATAATAATAATTAATAATAATAATAACTGTGATAGCCACAATAAAATAAGTCCAATTAGATCCAAGCCCCCCCCAAAAAGAGTCGAGAATTAGTATTGTAAGTTATAAAAGTATTCGGACATTACGAATTGTTCATCTCTGGGAGATTTATGAGAGGATAATCATTTCACTTTTCAACAGGTCAGCAAACGTTAAGGGTCTTGTTACCCGTTCCAATAATGGTCCACCGTGTAGTCAGGTGAGATTTCGGAGTCCGTGAATCCATATTTCCGCAACGGAAAAAAAAAAAAAAAGAACTTAAAATAGTAGGCTTTTCTGTTCTGGCAGTAGCCCCTTCTCTCCCCAATCCCCCCCCCCCCCACCTAACTTAGTAGATGCTCATCTCTCAGCTTTGAAGTTTGCAAATAGATTACTGTAATAAAGTCTTGGTGAGTCAACAGGGGCAGGAAGCCTACAGGTCATACAGAGATAAACAACAACAACAACAGACGGTTAGGAGAACGGGAGTACTGCAATAGACTCCGTTCTTATTGAAAAGTAAGTAAACGACTGGAGTAAAACCGCAATGGCGGTCGGTGTGCTTGGCGTGTTTTGGGGTGACTGGTCAGAGGAATCATCAGAAGAGAAGCCTGTCAGGATCTGCGAACTAACCACTGAAGGATATTGACTCCCTCGTTCTTAGTTTAATGCGTCATCGTCATTAAACCGCGCTTTTCTTTCCTCTCTTCAAAAGCTCGCGTGTGCTTGAAAGGAGAGGAGTGTAGATTCGTGCAAACATAGTAATTATTGGTGTATATTTACTGTAATGACAGGAATCAACAAAATAATTGCAGTGGGATACTGGTCCCCCCCCTCACCGTCTCTCCGTATATGGTCATCCTATCCACTTCTGCCAGGTGCGTGTTTCTGGTTCTCCGAAAGATGCACCCCGTTAGAAGACGAGAGCATCAATCACATGACCACAAAACATGCTACCTGTCCGACTTAAGTAGGTTGATCTACCTAAGTATAACGTGCGCGATTTCGCCGCTATGAATGATCAGAGGATTGTATACAGCATGAGCAGTAAACGGAAACCAGTCGGTCTTTAAAGGGTTAATTGGCAACTTTACAACAACAGCCCGGCCTTGTTTTAAAAGCCTCCGACCAGCTTAATTAGAACGGCTGAGTAATTAAAAGCCTTCTTTTTTCTTATAGTTTTTACAAATAAATTTGAAAGTACCTTCACTGAATTACGAGTGGTCCTTCAGCTGTTTTGAGTTTTTCCTTGTTATCACCTCTCACTCACTCACACTCGCACTCACACTCGCACTCACACTAGCTGGAGTACCCGGGGGGGGGGAGAGAACGGCTTTGGGCCAACGTGCGGTAGCTTTAAACCCCTGCCCAGGTTATGAAGTACCTACACCCCTACCAACATTTGTTTGGGGCTTCCGCGTGCTACGGTTCGGCCATGAAAGAGTAAACAAACAAAGGCTCAAACATATGTGTTAGATAAGCTTTCTTCTTACCTCTGTAACCCGACAGCCGATAGTTTAATACCGTTCGTGAACTATTTACACACCCGTCTTATTATCGCATTTCAGGTCGGTGCCCGCTCCAGCTGCCAGAAGCGAACTAAAGTCCACACGCGGTTCCATACCAAAGCACCAGGCGATTTATCAATTTATAATTACGGCCTCCATTACAGCTGAAAGAATTTGTTTTAGTCTGTTCTTTCTGTTTTCCGAAGAGCCAGACGTCTGGGAATACGATTTTACGCGGCGGCCAGGTTAATTACAAACACGCAAGTAGGAGACACGTCCTGAGCGGACGATGAACTGGCTCTCTGATGTACTAACAGCCAGGTAAGAGAAAGACACAATCAAAAGACTCGCCTGATTCTTCGTCCTTCCAGTTCATTTATCTCCCCTGGATATGGCGGGGGTGGGTGGCAGAAGCTGACGTAGCTGTCCACCCCACCCGCCTTAGTGAGATGCCGCGCTCACCTACCTTACCAGTGTCGTACAGGAGGAGACGATGCTTCTCTCCCGGTCGACACGGAAGTGACTTTCTGGTCCTGGCGCTGCTAATTAACTAGTGGTTAATTATATACTGAGGTGGCGGTGAGGAATTCTCTTACCTTTCAGAAGAAACGACGACATCGCATCATCAGTATCCGCTGGTGCAGTTAATGCATCGCCTCTCTACAGTTTTCACTCTCTCTTCTCTTTGAACAAAAAAATCGCTCCATTCGGCTTAGGGTACGAAATTTTAACAAAAGAAAATTAGAGGTGTTTAATCGGGCTGTTGTTTCCAAATATGACCAAAGAGGTTGGTTGGTTGGTTACTTAGTGCCCCTCCTCGACCTTTCAATCGCGGTAGGTGTTATAACTGGGACTTGGCTTGGTTAGTCAGATCAGTTACTAGAGTGTGTGCCTCACTCCTGGAGATCGTGTGCTATCACAGTAGGGTAGGTTGATTTTATGCATTTATGCGGATATCACGTTTGGGCTAGTTAAGATATTGAGCGTATACTATATTGATAACTGACAAAAAAAAAAAAAATCAGATCTATAACTTTAACCATTCTTTGAGGGGAACTTTATTTTTAAAAAATCGTCCAAAAACTGAACGAAAATGCAAGGTTTTTTTTCTTTCAGAAGTTCCAATAGAAAATAATGACATTCTCATTGAGTGGTCAGAAAAATATCACAACTGTTTAAATTTTGTCAACACTAACATGTATGGGGTTCAACTGGCATATTTAGATAACAACATCATCATAATGTTCACTGTGTGAGCCCTTAGAAGCAAAGAAAGGCTTCATCTGGCGGCTAAGGACTTTAGCAAGAATATATTTATGCGTTGATTCAAGTCCATAAACAGCATGAGAGGCTTCAGATGTAAGCTTTACAGCTCTTTCAACACTTTGGGAATGAGAAGGTAGATCTGGCAGGGGCAGCTCTGTTCCATTCTGCAATGCCTCTTGAAGCTCCTGGAGTCCTCCGTGAGAGCAGGTTCACAGATGCCACGTTGAGAAAGATTGATGAGTTCTGACCAGCGATTAGCATTAGTATTGATTGCTGTGATCTTCTTTAGCCGCTTCTTGGCTGGCTTCCCACTTCTGATGGAAAGAATTTTCCTTATAGCAGATTCTCTGACCTCCAAGTCATCAGACTTCATCATGCAGTAGAGCAAGTTCTCAGGAAGCAGAGCAAAAGCATTGCACTTCAAGCTGTTGAAAGCAACAGTCTGTATTTCTTCAGACTGCATCTTGATCCTCTGAATCATGTTGAATAAATAGAGAGGGTAATTGTGGAACTTACTGTCTCTTTTAATCTCAAACCGGCAGACTGCGTACACTTCCACAATATATTTGATCAGCTGATAAAGTTTGTCTTGCAGTCTGAGGGGTAAGTGCCTATTGTTCACAGACACACTAATCGAATAGCCAAAGTCAACCATCTAGCATGGTTTAATGGTCCAATTTTCCAGGCAGCAAACCTTGGATTGACTTCTCTGAAAATTCCACGCACATACTCCAGGAGAAGCTTCTGGTCACTACTGAGATCATTCAATGTCTCCTCAGCAAACTCCATGTCATCCAGAGCACCACTAATTTTGGTGAACTCCACTTGAGGCAAATCTTGGTAATCAGTTTCACACATCATTCCCAGTGGACCAGTGAAAACAGTGGGACTTTTTTACTGCCATCAAGGTGCTTGAAAACAGCTCTGAAAGGAAGTTCATTCTGATGGAGTGCATAACCAATGGTGTGCAATTTACGACCAATTTTCTTTTCAAGAGATGTGACAAGCCCTCCCTGCCAGCGAGTGTTTGTACTTGTGTTGTCAAGTAGTACAGAGTTTCAACACTGTTAAATAACTCCAAAACACTAGCAGTTTCTTTACCAAGACGAACACCAGTTGCTCCAGTACATGGAATAACTCTGTGAGTGAGATACGTTCCACTTTCAGTTTCTGGCTCCTTTGTGAGAATCAGATGGTGCTCCTGTCCCCTTCCTTTCTTTCTTCAGTTTAGTCTCACCATCTTCACCTTTGACTTCTTTATATAGCAAAGTGTCTTGGTCAGTTTTCCTATCAACTCCAATACACAGTAAATTTTCAAGACCTTCATTGTGTTTTTCATCACTTTTTACTTTTATTCAAGCCTTTTCCCTGTCAATTATCAACTATTATCTGTTTGACATCAAGCCCAAGCTTGAGTAGATGCATAGTTTATAGGTCAAGGAGAAAGGCATTGGCAAGACTTGCCCCAAGATTGGAAAAGACATCACCCCTGATGAGTTCCATTTCATAACTAGGGATTTTCAGAAAGCTGTAAGCTCCACTTGGATGCATCATTGGCTTTAACTCCTCATCTTCATCATCAGATGAATTCATTGATTCTGATGAACTGCATTCTAAAGAAACATCTTGTGAGGATGTGGAGGCAAATGTGGCTAACCCTGAGCTTTGTTGCTTTTGAATCTGCCTTTGTAATCTATCCGCTTCAGCTGCAGCCCTCTGGTCTCTCTTCACAACAGCTGTGTCCACAGGGCCAAGCTGGAAGGAACCCTTGGGTCCTATTTTTACCCTTTGATCTCGCAAGTACTCCCTGTCTTCTACTGGAACTTTCTTTTTGGGTGGACAAGTGCAGACTAAGTGCTTTGTTTGACAATTTTCTACACTGCACTTTACAGCATTGTCATCACAAGGACGTGTAGGTAACTTGCAGGTACATGCAGAGATGTCAAAAAATCTATCCAGCTTTTCTTCTAGGTCTTGTTCCTGTACTGTAGAAAGTGATTTTCAATTTATTTCTTTTGCTTTCTTAAAGCACAGTCTATCCACTGATTTTACTATATAATATTCATCATACAAGCACAGCCGTGGGTTCACTGCCTGCCATATTTCGGTTACTTCTTTGGCTATCAATTTAGCAATATAATAGTCTTTCATTTCTGGATGGCTGTTCTGGAGGAAATAACTGTACTGGATAACTTGACGGGCAGTGGCAGTGGGAGGTTGTTTTATCCAAGGGTGAAGTTTGCATTGTCACCTCGTGTTACAGTAGACTTCCGTTTTCTACCCATTTTTGGGGAAAATGTGAATTGTCTTTAAATAAACACAAATAAAGCACTTCAGCCTTCACTATTCTGCCTTGCTTTGCCAAATCACCTGTAAAAACAGAAAAATATTAGATAATATTAGAAAATAACTTGATTTTTGTGTATATTTTACGGGTTAAAATGATAATAAATAATGAGATGCAAATCCTCAAAAGGTGCAACCGTATTGACATATACCAGTTTGTAGAATGTTTTCCGTACCTTTCTATCTATACTTGCCCAAGATCCCACTTCCCAAATCAACCTACCCTACTATTACAGGGAAGGGGACACTCGGACTTACCCTTAATAAGGTATGCAGAGAAGTTGGATGTCTTGATTCATCCCTTTCAGATTGTGATCACACGACAGCTGTGCAATTTAACGTCATCTTCCTCAATAATGCCAGCATCGAATCTCAGCACGCCTTGTCGGTACAGTGGTAGATGCCGCGTTAAGCTTTTATTTCATTCATTTAACCGTCTCATGACTCCTGGGACAGTGTTAAAAAATGAAAGTTTTCTAAAAGTATTTTCACCTTATACTTACGGCATTTCCTCAGTTGAATATCTTTGGAGGATTACCTCGGAAACTCAGCTTCTTTCCCGTCTTTTACACCTTTCTTAAAGTCCTGTAAAGCGAAAGTAGAATTTCACGCAATTAATTGCGAAAGGGAATTATTCGGCCCGATTAAACCAATTAAGCCCTGTGTTTGTTTGTTTTTTTTTGCGTTATTCACAGGGTCTCTGGGCTAAGCATTTGTGTATCCCTAATGTGAAGTTTTCTTTGGTGGAGATTCGAATGCAAGTGGGAAACTTCAGTAAATGCTCGCTGGGCGCAGCCGCCGTCTCTGTTTGCGCCTGCTAAGCCAATGACGGACGGCGTATCAGGGCGATCAGAGCCAATCAGCGCCTGCTAAGCCAATGACGGACGGCGTATCAGGGCGATCAGAGCCAATCAGCGCCTGCTAAGCCAATGACGGACGGCGTATCAGAGCGACGAGAGCCAATCAGCGCCTAGCTCCTTCAGCTTAAACATACGCGTGCACGCTCGCTCCACCCCTCTCCCCTGCGCGCACTCGCTTTATTCGTCATTTAAAAAAAAAAAAAAACATTCTGAATTATCTTACACCCTAAACGTCTGGGGAAAGTCCCGCAGGGTGGAGGGGGAGGGGGGTTGGTGCTGGAAATCGAAAGTGATGAGGAAAAATGCTGAAGAGGTGAGCGATTGCTGTCTTACGAGGAAAGCCGGAACGGCAGCGTCTTTCGCGAGAAGGGCGACGACACTGAAGAGCGCAACCCAGCCACTGCAGCTTTGAGTGAAGGTGTCGCCAAGACCCTGACCGGGGCCGCGGCCAAGAGAAATGTCTCCTGCTGCAGAAAAATGCTCCGAGAAAAGAATAAACGGGGCGAGGCAGCCTACAACTCCCGAGGAGGAGGATGCACACAGCCTGCAGCAGCTACACGGGATGATGATCCACGGCCCGAATCATCTTCCCAGCAGTAATAGGTGAGCTAAACACGGCTTAAATTTCGTATTGTTTAATTAACGTTATCGACTCACATTGTACAGGTTGTTATTTAATTAATCTAACTGAAATAGGTTCCCGTAGTACGTTAGAGAGAGAGAGATGATGTCGGCCCACAGAGAGTGATGACGTTATTATAGACAGAGATGACGTCAGTACACAAAAAGAGAGAGAGAGAGAGAGAGAGAGAGAGATGATGTCGGCCCACAGAAAGTGATGACGTTATTATAGACAGAGATGACATCAGTACACAAAGAGAGAGAGAGAGAGAGAGAGATGATGTCGGCCCACAGACAGTGATGACGTTATTATAGACAGAGATGACGTCAGTACACAGAGAGAGAGAGATGATGTCGGCCCACAGAGAGTGATGACGTTATTATAGACAGAGATGACGTCAGTACACAAGAGAGAGAGAGAGAGAGATGATGTCGGCCCACAGAGAGTGATGACGTTATTACACAGACAGAGATGACGTCAGCACACACAAAGAGGGAGAGAGATGATGTCGGCCCACAGAGAGTGATGACGTTATTACACAGACAGAGATGACGTCAGTACACAAAGAGAGAGAGAGAGAGAGAGAGAGAGATGATGTCGGCCCACAGAGAAAGATGACGTTATTACACAGACAGAGATGACGTCAGTACACAAAGAGAGAGAGAGAGAGAGAGATGATGTCGGCCCACAGAGAAAGATGACGTTATTACACAGACAGAGATGACGTCAGTACACAAAGAGAGAGAGAGAGGAGAGAGAGAGAGAGAGATGTTAAAATAAGAATTTTATTGTCTTTAAGCTACCGCCTCTGACCTTGAAAGCCTGCGCACCACTGTTACCATAGCAACGGAGACAGCGCATGGTTTCCTCACCTCATCTCCCGCATCATCTTTTTTTTCCACATCATTATTTATTGCCCTTTCCTCGTTTTTCAGAGATGGAGAGGTGGATTTGGCTCCCGGAAGAAAGCCACCCGATGCGCACTGCTGAGAGCCACCGGGCGTGACCACCGCCTGGCGCTTGCTGCAACAACGGTGTCTTCGGTGCTCAATACACGCCACAGTAGAAATACTTGGCTCGCGTGTACCACCCTAATTTATTCTTTTAATCGATTGTCTGTATTTACCAGTAGCCAAATTAAGGCATCGTGAATCAGTCGTAGGTAAGAAAGAACACCGTCAGGAACGTAGTGTCTCCTTATCAAGTCTGGTATAACGACCCGGTTACAGAACCCCCCCCCCCGGACAAAAAGGAGGAAGGAAGCTGTGGATATAGAAAAGATAGATATTCATCTCTGCTCCAGTCCGTAAACGTCAGGCTCGTTCGTTTTCCGCGCAATATGAAGTTCGTTAGCCGGTAGCTGTCGGGAGATTGATCGGTGATGGCGGCGATGATCGTATTCCGTCCGCATGGCGAGCGATCCAAACCGTCCAGCTGACCGTTAAAGACCGGACTTGCTGCGGTGTTGCATTCTGGGAAGTTCGGGCATGTGAACTCGAGTTTGGCACGCAAGTCTTGCTGCTGAAAACAAACAATACAGTTCGTATAAGCCAAAACTGTAGCCGTAAATCGACACAGGAAGCTGAATTTGATCCTACTGGCGGCAGTGACTGGCCAGATACCGAACTGGTGTCGTGATGAAGAGGGATTGGCGCCTGGTCGACTTCCGGCCCTGCCGACAGCTCTCGGAACTAGGCGTCGTGAAACGAAAAACAAAAACAAAAAAAAAAAACAACCTTTCGGTACGAAGAAGAAAACACATTTTTTCCCAGAAGATTAAGAGAAAACACTGATCCGATTTTCGACGATTCGTCATCGGGGAGAGAGAGGAGAATGCAGCTTCAGACTCTCCCGTGTTCGCAGTGCACCCCAAAACGCTGGTCTCCTTCGATCTAGTTTCTGAAGTGGCAGTGAACAAGAAAGAAGAGAAAACTGTTTGCATCCGCGCCACCAGAAATGATGAGGAGGCCAGACTTGCGTACGTGCTGGCGGGCTCTTGCTGATGGAGCGAAGCCTGCGCCGTACCTGATCCTCAAACGGAAAACCTTTCCAAAGGAACCAGTTCCATCAGGGTAGGCTGCACGCGTTCAGGAGAATAAGTGGATGGAAGGACCGGGTGAAGTCAGTTGGGTGTCGGACCGCCCGCCTTGGAGCTCTCAGGAAGATAAATCATTGCTAGCGCCAGGCTTGTTCGCTTCTCGCGAGTTGGAGACTGAAGCAGAAAGTCGAGGGCGACAACTCGAGACCGGCGATTATCCAAAGAGAGAAGTATAACGGCTGTAAGCATGGAGCTGCCGCCGTAATCTCTCGTCAACTGCTTAACCTGTCCATCCGTCCCCGTCATCAAAAAATGCGTGGTCGTTACCTCTCGCGATCACGAAAGACCAAATCCTCTGAGCATAAATGTAAACTCAGATCTAAGAGAATAATGTTTTTTTCTCGTCAATGAAGTACACAAGAATTAGGCTCCTTTACAGACCCCCCCACAGATCCCATTGCAACAGTTTCAGCTCCACATTCACAAATAGGGCTTGGTGTTTTAAACCCACGCATCAGCCACCATCTCTGGACAGTCAAGCTGCTGTCAGATCCAGGCAGAGAGAGAGAGAGGTTTCATGAGATGAAAAACCAACCGATTGATCTGCTTGACAACTTTAAAAAAACAAAACAAATGATTTAAAACTAAAAAAAAATTTAGAAGGCTATAGGTCTGTTGACAGGCAGGAAAGGAGCCCCCAGAATCCTCTGGCAGGGAGATAATGGGGGGGGCAAACTCTGCTAGTTACGTCACAGCTCGATCGGGGTCTTCCTTCGCTCCCGCAGCTGAACCCGAGCTCTGGGAATTCCTCGCTCTCCGCCGACGTTTCATTCCGCGGGGGTGCCAGAATGCTTCCCGGCCCTAACAGATCTACTACCGCATGCCGGCGGGAAATCAACACCACTCACGTGGACCGACGCGGCTTCGACTGCATTCAACTCTATCAAAGCAGCTCTTGCGAGGGCCACTCTCTCAGCTCATCCCGAGCAAATCGCACCTACCGCAGCGCTGCGCCGACAATGACTGGCACCCGGTTCCGTTGTTTTCAAAGAAACCCAAGAGCCTGCTGAGACTGCTTGGAGCGGCAGTCTGGTCGTGAACTTTCGGCATCTCCACTCACCCAACGTTCGCTTTCGTAGTCAAGTTTTTGACAGAGAAAAATTGTAGCTCTCAGTGTTTAATTTGCGTTATAAATTGACCGTGAGGGTAATTGAACTCAAGTCTTTTCCTTGACTAGGCATGTACTTCCTTCACCATGGTAACTCTCAGACTTAGAAAGACTTTTATTAGTTGTCTAAAAGATGAGAATCCATCTGCCTCTATTGGAGTATTGGTGGAATAGATCTGTGTGCAGATGCTGTCCAGTCTCTGCCATCTGCCGCCCACAACTCCAAGTGGGAGCTGCCCGTCCTCCAGAAGTTGAAACTCTCAAATTCGTCTTTCAGAGCTGCTTGACAACATCGCAGCAAGAGTCACAGCTGAAACATCGGGATTAAAAAATAAGAAACAAATTGCAACATCATCTAGGGTCAGGTATGTTAGTTTATAATCACGAGGTTAGAAATATAAATAATGTGAGAGAGATTCAAAGACATTACAAAATGTGCTCACAACAATACAACGGGAGGGTGCAAAATGCATTATTTAAAGTGAATAGTTAAATTAATTACTGACCTGGCTCAGTGATCAAGGATGATGATGAGACAGATTTTTTTGGACTTTGTCATTAAAGGAAAACTTTAACAACTCTGCCACAACTGCCAGCTAGAAATTTCTGATTGACTTGATAGATCTGCATGAAAACAAAAAAAAAATATATAGCTATAATGATAACAAGACATCCAAGATATAAACTGTTTTGTTTAATTAAAAGACAATGAGGACTTTTATAAAATAAAAATCATCTAAACAAGTAAAACAATATGCAGTACACATGATGTCCATGGATATATATGTTTATTTTGACACTTCCCATTGTCTTGCTTAATTCATAACGGAAACAAACTGGAAGACCTGCTTCTACCACCTCTCACAGTGCATATATCGGAAAGTACAAGATCAGGGACTACAGCAGCAGTACAAGGAAAAACAGCAGTGCTCTCTGTTCTACCAGCAGATATTCATTTTATGCCTGTGAACAGCCCGGGACGAACTTTCAGCAGAGGTAGAGTGGAATACGTTTGATCCCCATCCTACTGAGAGAGAAGTTTTTAAGTGTAGTTCAGCAGCTATCAGCACCACTGTCCAGAACTACAACGACGGAAACATTATGAACTACTTGTGCTGTAGTGCTCAAGATATTAAACTCGGATGCATATAACTTTCCTTATTTATGTTCTCATTATAGCCGTTTCATTATTTACTGTTACACTAATATATAAATCAACAATCTTTATTAAAACCGTTATTATAAATGAATCTATAAGCTAAATGAATGAATCAATGCATTGTGAAATGAAATAATATCAGTGTTATTTTCCTAAATAGTAATTACCATGACAGACATTAAATTATACACGGGTGTGCTTATTCTTTAGCATTAGAGCTTTATGCCTGTCATGAGGGAGTGGGAATTTGGCTGAGGGAAAAATAACCAGAGGGAACGGGGACTGGAATCTCTATCTATATATAATATATGCATATATAAATTTTTATAATTTTTAAAAGTTGTTTATAGTACTGATAAATAAATAGATTTTTAAAAAATGCGTAAAACAGATAAATAATGTAATAAATAAATGGAAGCCAAGTTATTGCTAAATACCCAGAGAATTTATTCTTTGTTGCTGGTCAGTCGTGTCTTCCGTGAGGTATGTTCTCGTGGCCATATCTACTGCAAGATGTTGGTCTGAATGTTGGTTGTCTCTGACATCACAGGCTACTTGTGTCAAGTCTTCATGGCCTCGTCTAAGCTCCATAAACATGGCCAGGAACTTTCTCAGGAGTCTGTCAGTTTCAGGAATCATGTCACCGATCTTAGTTTTGTCTTCCTAAAAAGAAAAACAAAAAAAACAAACATAACAATAATTCCTTTAGCGACATTTATGTTTAAAGTATATCGCTGGAAAAGTGGATGTGGGGTGGGGATCAAGAACGAATTATTATCGCTACAGACAATTCACAAAAACCCATTCTCACCAACATAACAAGAAATGTGAAGGATTAGACATAAGGCTCAAACGAGTTAGGAAAGCCTTGTCGAGGTGATTCAACACAGGAAGAATGTATCTCAGAAACGAAAGAGTCATCTCCGTAAAGGGCTCGACCAATCAGTTTGCAATGTGTTTACTCCACCAGGCTTCTCACCATCCTCATCACTGGATAAATAGCTCTTTATCGCCGGGTACTGGTCAAGAATTCTCCCTACAACTGTCTGAAGGGATAGCCCCCTGGTGGGGTGATGTTTCAGGATCTCATGATGCTTCACAGCAGCAAACTCTTGAAACTCCTTGTACTTTTCCTTTCGTTTAGTGCTAAGAAAAACAAAAATGAAAACTTTAAACTTAGAATTTTATTCTTTAGATAAAATCAGTAAAACGAACAATTAAAACCTTTTCCATAATATTTTATCAAATTTGTAGCCAGCAAACGCGATAGATTTTGATATAAATTCGGATTCCTGACACAATGTTCTGTAAAATAGTAATAATATGTAATAATGAAATGTAAATAAAGGGGAGGCGCTTTTCGTGTAAAACTGTACCTGTGTTCAAAACATGTCAATGAATAAATCGCTCACCTGAGCAGACGGTTCTTTGATGTCTGCTGCTACAAACAGGCTAGCAAGATGACAAATGCATCCAGTGAACACGCCTGGCTTGCTCTCTTTAATTCTTGAGAACACAGGATTACTTTGTCCATTCATGACATGCAGTCGTCAATGGCAAACTCGACGCTGATGGATTTTTTAGATTACTGAAATTGGAAGACAAAAATAACATTAAAAATACAATTAATATATTTTTTTTATTAGCAACAGGTTTACGCGAAAATACTTTTGACTTATATACATTTACAAATAGATTGTTTCAAATTTTAAATATTTTATCAAACCATACTTTTAACTTAATGTAGTATTTTTGTAAAATTTCCATAAGAAATGAAGTATAAAAAGTCTTCTGTTGATGTATTATGGAAAACTAGATGAGGATTTGGATTTGCATATAAAACTAGAAAAACAAACTTATCTCATTGTCCAGGGTTTCAGAGATTGCTTCAGTAGTTTCCTTATTGCAAACGGGTGTGTCTGGGAGTCTGTCTTCGATCCACCTGTAGATTACTTTATCCATCATTAGAGAATAAAGGTCTTGGCGGCAGCGCTTAATAACCGGGGCAGTGACTTCCGGCACAACGGCTCTATTATTAATTTGGGCAACTTTGGTTCTCCTGCACCAAAACTGCTTTGGGGTGGGTGGGGTCGTCTCGCTATTTGGAAACTTCTTCGAAGCCGGTTCGTTAAGGTGGTCAGCCACCAGCTTCAGCGCCATTATGAGTAACAGAACTACAGCCGCGTAGCGAGTAAAGCTGGCAATTAAAAAAAAAAAAACAACAACAACAACAAAGTTTTCTATGTTGAAAACCGGCAAACGCTGGATATCATTGCAAGGCCGTGAGATCAATGTTTTTCTCCACATTCACGAGCTTCAAGGCATTTTGTTGAGGCTTGACAAGTCTGCTGTAGAAGCACCGTTAAGAACCAAGCTCCCCCCACTCAGCATCTACTACTCGTCACGCACGCTTTTGCGCCCAGGCATTCGAGAGCAGCTGCACGCCTGATTGCACCGCGGCGCCACCACACGGCCACGCTCCCTTCAGCGTTTGCAACCCCAGACGTCGTCTTTGGTCAAGGGCACAATGGATATCGTCCGGCTTTTATCGACCGTTCCATTCCATTCTTTGCGGAGCCCGAGACTCGCGCCTTTGTTGGCAAATGGATCGCGTCATCTGGCGAACCGTCGTCTACCGTCCGAACTGATCACGGAATGGTTTTTTTTCTTGTGGGAGGGAGCGCTCCAAAAGAGCAAGAACTGGACAGACATGCCAAACTGCACGGGGAAGAGCTAACATTCCGGTGGCTCCTCAGGTAACCAGCCGTTCATCTATTAACGATTTATTTTTTTTGTTACTGTCAAGGAATAATTTGCCCTTATTTTAACATCGCCAGCTCGCTCTTGTTCCAAGAGTTCCTGCGTATTTTCAAAAATCTTTTGACCGGTACCAATTTGCATCGTTTGGAGATTTTACCTGATTTAATAGATTCAGAGCAAGAAGTCGTCTCTTTTCTGTTGCTCAAAGTCCGAGGGGGTTTGACCTGAGCCAATTCTTTGATGACAGAAAAATTAGCGAGGTCTCTCTCTCTCTCCCCATCTCTCTCTCTCTCTCTCTCTCTCTCTCTCTCTCTCTCTCTCTCTCTCTCTCTCTCTCTCTTCATCTCTCTCTCTCTCTCTCTCCACACACACACACACACACTCCCTTAAACTTTACCTAAGAACCAACAGGTTACGGATCTTCGAGCTGTCTGGTTTTAAGTAAAACATTACATTCGTCTAATCTTCACCAGTTTAGTCTCATTGAACGTAAATACCTAGTTCTATTTTATCCGTAAACTATCATAGGGCGGCGCATTACTCAGCCAGAGTTGAGGATCCGAATTCGAATCCCGGTCGGCGTCATCTAGGTTTGACGAACCTCCCTGTTGTAGGTTTCTTCTCGCTCTTCTTCAGCAGCCGTCCTTGTAGGTATCTTCCGGTTTCCTCCCACATCTAAAAATAAAATTTCAGTAAGCCTTTTGTTTTTATACCGGCATTTGGTGAGGAAGGCAAGAGAGAAAACACCTTACCTGTTTACCCCTCCCCCAGCATAGCTCCCGGCCAATCGCCTATTGGAAGACTACTGATGATAATGAAGCAGCTTATTTGTTGGAGCCCCTGTTAGTCTTGTTGGGGACCCGGCTATCTGACATTGAAAAATTTCATTACAATATCGAAATGGGGTTTCTGGCGTCTTCTCCAAACCGAAGGAGTTGGAAAGGCCATTGTCTTGTTTATGTAGAATATTTCCAGTAAATGAGAGTAGTGAATAGATGTTTTGGAAAATGGATGAGTGATAATTACCTGTCCGTTTATTACTCGCGCTAATTTGTTTGCCTCTTCTCTATTACTGATCTTATAATCATATTTTAGCAAACCCATGGGCGTCCAGTTATCCAAGGTGTGCTACTCTGGGGATCTCACGATATTCCAAGTTTTATCGACATCTCTACAGCATTGCAGCTTCTTTTTCCATTTTTTAAAATTTTTTTGTCTCTAGTTTACCGTTCCTAATTATGAATTTACATTTAGATGCATTAGTTCTCACCTGTCGCTTAGATGTTCAATCGCATGAAAACTCTTGATGGATTTCTGAACGTTTTTATCTCTGACATCGTTTACTTTGTTATATAATTCAGAATATTGTCCACTCAAACATCAAGGTAGGTAATCAGTACACATAAGTAACAAAATAACCTCCAATCACGATCCTTGATATACACCACTTGTAGCATCCATACGACTTTGCCTCCTATTATTAAACGTTTTTTTTGCAAAAGTCTGAATATTTCGAGTTTTTTTTCTCTCTCTCTGACTCTCGCCTTCTCTCCCCCCCCTCTAATCTCACTCTCCTTCCTCGCTTTCTCCGAAAATCCCAAGCAACTTCAGATATTCTTCTCGACTAAAGGGACTGACAGCTAAAAAAGAAACCACTTAAATAACCTATACTCTGGAATCACAAGGTCGCAATTATTCCCCCTCTTACAAATAAATGGGACCCTAATTAGCGCTCGATCCCTAGAAATTAATGTGTTTGTGTATGGAAGTCTCACTCAACTGAACAGATGAAATTGGAATCATTGCCACCTATAAAAAGTTTAACATTTTTGCACCTAATTTTAACTAAGATCGAAAAACCTGCCTCTTAAACCATATACCTTTCTCTTTCCTGTTTTTAAAAAGCATTCCACAGATCATCTGTCAGCTCCGATCTGCACTCCACTATTAGCCTTGCTACGGTTTATTTCTGTAATCACCGTCGAACAGACTAGCCCTGGTGGATATATATTCGGGAGCTGCTGAAAACCGTTATCAGGCTACTGGACCGCCAGGGTTGACAGACGGTCCGAGTTCGAATCCCGGTTGGAACCGACGCGGTTTGGCCTACGTCCGTCCCTGGCTCTTCACCAACCGGCCGCCTCGATTTCCTCCCACATCAAAAAAAAAAAAAAAAAAATAAAGATGTCTACACGTGGCGGAGGTTCTTGACTAGCCGCCCGAGAGGCCCCCCAGCTGTCCAGCTCCCTGTTGTGATGCCGTCTTTAAACCCCGAGGTGGTTCGCCAAGGAGAAATGAACTGACAGGAAAAGGTAACCGAATCAGATCTGGGCTTTCAGCCTACCCACCCACCAAATATCCGATGCAGATGCAGTTACGTCCCTTACACCGTCCTGACACCGGCACCACTCCAAAGAGCCCAGTAGATCGAGATCGAATTCTTAGTACGTTCCATAAAACTGTAGGATTGTACTCACAACAGACTTTCACTTGTGCGTGACACCCTGACTGAGCGGGTTCTACAAGCCGGGCATCTGTCAAATCCGGTTGAACAGCATTCCAGAAACGCAAATACCACAACCCCCCAACTCTACCTATTTACTGACTGATCAAACAAATATCGTAAAAAGTTGCCTTAGCACACCTAGTTTTAAAGCCTGCGGGGGCTGTGAATTTACTCCAAAGTGGTGGTCGTTGTATCGAAAAACGTAGGGGGGAAACGGGAGGTAACTCCCTCCGTGACGGCAAAAGTACATAGTTAAATAATATTACTACATCGTCTAAATCTCTCAGCGGGGGGTTGGGTTCCCCACTTTCCTTCCTTCTTTAGATTATTCGATTTGGTCTAAATATTAAAATTATTAGTTAGTTTGTGAGAACACGAGCACCCGTGCATCTTGTTCCCTCGGGGTGAAAACGCCATCCTGTTGCTTGTGGCAACACCGATCGACAAAGTTCCTCCCGTCCTTAGTCTGCCAATGTACTCCAGTTAAATCACACACAGAAGCGAGGATGATATAAATGATCGTCTTTTGAAATGCCAGCTTGTTCGCTTATCCTTCCTGACTTTATTTAAGCAAACGTAGGTAATTTTTGCATGTTTAATTTAAAATAAATAAATAAATAATCAAGATAACGGTCGAGAAAAAAAAAAAAATCTGCATTCAGCACAGGTGGGGGAAGGGTTAATGCGACAAAGCCAACTCCACCTTCTGTTATAAATACATTCCGACCGCCTCCTTTTAGCGAATATTTCGCATTTAATTTAATTTGTACAGTTTTTATTCTTCTCCCTCTCTCCAAACAACTCGGCTGACCGAGGAGGAGAAATGGACAACAAGATGCTATGCATAAATTAGCGAAAAAATAATTTAATATTCGCATTTTTCTGCATCTTTCGTGGACTCGATGGAAAGGCGGGAAAAAAAAGCCACCAAATGACTACTCTCTCTCCCCCACCCCTGGAAGGGGGGGGGTGCGCGGCGGCGGCTGACTTAAGTGTGAACTCGAAAGCAAATCGTCGTCTCTCTCGGTTGAGGCTGCTGGCGGCTCCGAAATGCCATTCCGCCAAGCGTCACGTGACGGAACTCGCATAACTGCATAAATTAAACATGGCGGTTCGTGGGCGGAGGAAGGGAGCTTCGCAGCGCCTCTGATCGTCCGTCGAAGGCCTCTCTCGGCTTCTGTCAGACCGACCGGGTGTGGGGGAAACATGTTGTCCGGCGAGCAGGAGTGTTCGGCGGACGAGCTGAGGCGGGAGGTGGAGAGGATTAGCGCGGAGCTCGCCGAGACCACGCAGCAGAAGCTGCAGGCTGCTGAATATGGATTGGTCGTCCTGGAGGAGAAGGAGCAACTGCAGCAGCAGTTCGACGACTTGGAGGCTTTGTTCGAGAGTACGAAGAGCGAACTGGAGCTCACCAAAGGGGTAGGTACATTCCCTCACCAGGTTGGTAATTCGGTCTCGTCGTGTCGAACGGCGGGCCGGGCCCCCATCTCTGGGACTGCTCTTCTCGTCTGTTTACCTGCTCTGTTTGACAACCCATCCCATTCTGGAAGCATCAACCCGACCATCCATCCATCCATCCATCCATCTGCCTGGACGGGCTTCAGCGCGGCGTCATCGCTCCCCCCTCCCCCTTCCCCCCACAGAAAATGCCCGCTTGTGTGGAGCGGAAACCGTTCCAGGCCTCTCAGTCCGTTAGCAGCAGCTTTGCCGCCTCCTCCTCCTCCTCATCCTTTAATTGTCTCCGTGGAGCGACGTGGCGCTGAACCAAGCTTTCGGTGACATTACTTGTTGGTAGGTGAGGAAAGTGGGTGGGAAGAGAGATTCCAATCTCGAAGGGGTCTATTCAGCGAGGCGTTGGGTTACCGCTGTGTTATCTTGTATCGCTGGGCGTAAATGCGGAGGGGGCAGAACTGCTCCCACTCGCCTACCTGTCTGTAACACGTGCTGACGACAATGGGTGCGGTTTCTTCTCGGAGGCGGTGGCGGATTACGGAAGTCCAGAAGAGCAGAAGCCTCTGTCCCCTCCCCCTTCCCTTCCCTTCCACTTCCACAGCAAGCAAAGTAACCGAGATTGTGTTAATAAAATTAAATTTTACTTCCTGGGGGCGATGGTTGACATACTGGACTGCGAGATCGAGGGTCCGGGTTCGATTCCTGGTCGGGGTCGGCTCGGTTTGACTTACCCACCCACCCCCTCCCTCACCGGTCGTAAGGGCTGTTTCCTCCCCACATCTAAAAATGAAGAGTTATAGTAGAATTTTCCCCCGCCGAAGTCGAAAAAGCCGGGCCCCTCAAGGCTCAGGATAGACAACGCTCTCTGGCGGTTAGCTGTAACACCATTCCCTCTCTCTCCAATGTAAAGACTGGAGCACCACCACAACCACTTGCTCTTCCCTTGGGACATCTCATCTTATGACCAGTACGGCATGGATGACTCTTGCATGAGTAGTAAGATTTTTTGTTCATTTTATGGAGACCAAAAAGGAAGACTCTAGATCGGTATTCATAAGTATTGCATTTTGCTACTTAAACATGGCTGACTAGGAAATGTTCTCAAATTCTGTATTTTGTAAGTTAAAAAAAATAATAATAAATAGGGGAAATAAAGAAAATACACTTCTCGGCTTTGTTTTGTACAGTAAGTCAGAGCAGAGACTCAGTAAAATTAGCTTGGACTTATTTTATTTCTCCTTCAGTCATTTAATGAAAGAAATAAAAGGTTTGGTTATGCTCAGGACTGGCATCAAGTTGTTGTGACAGGTACAGCGAGCCATGGAGAAGGGCAATTTCCTTTCTTACATTGCCAATGTCGGAGACATGTATGATGAACTATAACAGAATGTCTGATGGAAGTACTTCAGGAAATGCTCAGTATGGTTAAACCTACTCTAAAAGATGAGGAAGACCTCCCCAATATACCTCTGTACCCTAAAATTTCCATTGCTGTCTTTTAAGACAACTGACACCAACTAAACAAGGAGTTTAAAAGAATTAAGATGGACAACTTCATTCATACTCCTATGTTGGTAGACAGGTGATTTGAGATGTAGCAAACATCAGCAGTCATCTAGGATTTTTCTGCCTAAAGTTGGATGTGAATAAAGCAAAACAACAACAAAACAAACAGGTTGTGATGGTACAGTGGGATAAAGATCAAAGTCTCGGGCCACTTGATCAAAAGTGATCATTGCGAGAAGATCTACAGAAATAGCATCGCGTGCAGTGTACTCTGGTGTAAACACTAGTGATGTCAACTGGGAATGATTTCTAACATTGGTTCATTAGTTATATTGCCTCTACCAAGGTGAGGGGGAAAAGCCCAAACTAACCCTAGCTTCAATATCCTTTGATACTATAGATTTTTTTTTGTAAAGTCAGCCTTATGTTCATTTTTACTGACCTCATTCATTCTCTTTCCAAAAGTTCATAATTGATGACATCAGACATTAATGGCCTAAAACACACTAACTTACTACTACTACTACAACACTATAACCTCAGTAATAATATAATGAGATACTCATCCAGTTTAATTGCATCTTAAGTCATTTTGAATGTGATTGCCCTACTTTTTCAGTTTAGAACCTAACATACATAATACAGCATTTTCTAAAAAAGAAAAAGAAAAGTCACTTATGATTCCACTTGAGTCTAGCGTGCATAATTTTCAGTTTCCTGTTTGCTATAAGCTAGTTGACAAAATGCAGTATGTTTTCTCTATTAACAAAGCTTGTGTTAGATTTTAGCTGGTGTATAATTCTGTTCAATTAAGGGAATGATTTACATAAGATACTGTACAATTTTTATGTGTACTTAAAGATCTTAAATAGGTAAACTTTGTGCCAGTTTAATAATAAAAAGTCAACTCATTTTAAGGGAGATCACTTATTTTATAGTAATTGTGACAATAGTACATTTCTATTTTTTAAAAAAATTCTGTATATTCTTGAAGTTGGGTAGGAGTGAGGTTTGAAATGCAGTCAGGTGTGAGACTCAACCAAGTTCATTATAAATGTCAACAGTTGACTGCATCTGGTTTTGCTTTTGGTGATGCAACATTTAGAAATGTTTTCTGTATATCCTGGCCTGTAGAGTATGGTGTTTCTATAAATAAATTGGTCAGGTTTCCTGATTAACAGTTGGTGTGACTAGACTAATTGTTTTCTGAACTCTCTAGGTTTTATGAAACAAATCTATTTTTTTAAATATATTGCACTATTAAAAAGCGAAAACCTGTCAAATTTAACAGCCTCAACAAGTTGCAAAAATTTTCTGGCTAGCTGTTTACTTGCATCTCTTCTATCACAAAATTATCTAAATGTACTAGTAGAGATAATAGCATAATTCTGGTGACATTGTTTGCTTAACAAAATGATCTTCTGTATCAAAATATTTTGGGTAAATTCAGCATTTGTAATAAAGGTTAACTGTTTCACAATATAGAATAGTGAGCTAGTTTGCTATTGTGAATGGTGGTAAAGTTTATCTCATCTGCTCTTGATAATGTAGATTACATATTCTTTTGCTTTGTGATTACCTTTTTATCTTAGTTATTGAAAAACTGGGCATGCATTTAAAATGTATTATCCAGTATGGTTTGACCATCAATGACTGACTAACTTGTTGGAAAACTCGGTTTTTAAATGTAGACTGAATTTGTCGAGCTAAATTTTAGTTTTCTATATAAGCTGTTTACTATGTGTTGATGCTTATGGAAACATCTGAACTACTTAATTTATAATTAGCACAGGTAAACAGTTTCTCTGATGCTGTGTAGACTGCATTTGAGGCTAAGCCACAAATTGGTATTAAATTGTTTTACTATTGATTTCTTGGTCTTCCAACCCCAGTAGCTATTATGGACTAACCGACTGATCAATCATAATGGAAGGCTCTCAGCATCTTTACAAGACCGTCAGACAAGAAAATGTCTAAAGTGTAAATTTTGAAAATCATCTAAAGGAAGACAGTATGTAACAGGTGGCTGCTGTAAGTGATAATGATGAATACAAGACATTTATCATTGAAAGATTTTGCACAAAGTAACCTTTCATTTCTTCACTGATTATTAATATGAAATACTGTAGTGGTTATCTCTTTTTAAATTATCTATCCAGATTATACACATTGCCAAAGAGCAGGGAAAGTATCTTCATTATGTTATTGGAATGTGCACACACTGTCCACTGCTTGCTAGCCAAACGATGGAATGAATCAAACTGCTGTTCTCTTACCTACAACAAAATTTTTGATCATGGGATCCTGAGAATGTGAAATTCTGAGAACCAATAATAAATAATGAAAATTTCTTTTTGGTTGTATCTATGA
Source organism: Nautilus pompilius (assembly GCA_018389105.1). Lineage (NCBI taxonomy): Eukaryota > Metazoa > Mollusca > Cephalopoda > Nautilida > Nautilidae > Nautilus > Nautilus pompilius. Next base: position 69,787 of record JACATO010002155.1, on the reverse strand, counting down.
GATTGTTGAGAATGTGCATAAGGTGGTCAGCTACAAATAGTCCACGTGTGACTATGTATTAATGAACATTTTCATAATGGCTTCTAATGTTGTTTAAAATTTATTACAGTAACTTTCATCCTGTTCACCTCTGGATGTGAACTAGCAAAGTCGAAGCTACTTTATATTATTGGACATTTATAGTTGATATTTGCATAGTATGGTAGTTCATATACATTTGCTGCTGTTCCTAATGTAAGGAACTAAGTGTTTTGGCCACGTGATTTATTTCTTGTATTTAGAGTCAAAATTTCAGGTTATTCTCTTTGAAATTTAAAATTCTACTGAATTTATATTTAAATGGCATGAAAAACAAATTATTGATTTTCTTGTATAATTAAAGAGTCTACAAATAGGTTATTTTTTTTGTAAATTTATCAGTATAAAGGATATTCAGTAATCAAATATACTTGATAGAACCGTTTATTTTCTAGAAGATCTGCGAAGAGTTCTAGATGGTAGAAAATCTTTTCTAAGTTGGGAATTTGAGTAATAACATCAGTTTGTGGCAGGATGATAAAATCAAAACTTAGAAAGAATATTTTGTTAGATTTGTTTAAAAATCTGAGCTTGATGGTGGTTTACTACAATTGGTGCTTATGCGAAGGGGAGATAATTCAAAGAATTTAATCATTTCACCTGAGTCTTCTCAAATAACAATACTAAATTTTGTTAGTAACCTAAGTGAATTTATTCCATAATTATAAGAAACCCATACAACTTTGTGAAATTTCTGATCAGTGCAGGGTGGTAGTCATCAAATTATAAGAGTATTTTAATTCTTGTATAAAATTTTTTTTTTAGTTAAAACTGAATTATAATTAGTATTAATGTGTAGTATTTAGTGACCCTTGAAAACTTAATAGCTGCTGAACAGACCTTTTAGAATGTTTCAAACTCATGGAACATTCTTATTTTAAAAATTCAATTATTTGATAGAAAACTGGTTTCTTATAGTATTTACTTACTTGATGTTTACTTATCTTTTTAAAGAATGGGCTAATTGGATGCTGTAGTGTTGGTTTAGAGGTTAACCCTAGAGAGCTGAGCTCATCTGGTTGTGGACAGCAGTTGAAGCTTTTGCATACTTTTTTTTTTACCGACTGGGAAAGATTTTTATATAAAACTGTACGGTTGTGACTGCTTGGAATATCGAGGCAGGGTTGTGCGGTTAGAGCATTGCCTCTCTTTGATGTTGAGTTGTTACGCTAGACTCGCCATTGTTGGAAATTCCTTAGTAACTCTGCATTAAAGAATGTGTGTGATTAGCATTTTTTTAGAACTAATATGAAATTGGAAATGAAAGGTGTGATCAACTTTGATGTGAGAAAAATACCTTACCCAGATTTCTATGAATGTCTGCTATTCCTTTTCTTTTCTTTTTTATTATTAAGCTAATCCTGTGATGTTTTGGAAATGTTGCCTCAGTGACTTAGATGCACTTCTTTCTTTTTTTTTTCTGTACTATCTAATTGGTGCTTGTTTGAGTGCTTGTATATAAACTTGCTGGTTTATAATTTATCTGTACTAAACACTTGTGACAAATTGACTGAAGAATAAATCACTTTTTGTATGTCCATTTATGTGCTTGGGTATTTAGCTATTTTAATTTGATACGTTATGCAGTGCAGATGAGGGTGCTAATGTGATCATTAAGTCATATGGCAGAGAAGCTACAAGCATCCACATTTATTGTCTCTTGGCAGGAGAAACACAAAACCCGTGGTAGTAAATTTATTATGGATAGGTCGCCATCTATTGATTGTGTAGGCTGAGATTCTTCCAACGAAAAAATTCTGCTGAAGTTTCCTTGATAGTTAGAAAGGGTTTATATAAAGCTGCTATTCATTCTTCCATTGACAATCTGATCATGCTGGTATCTTCCAATTTAAAAAAAAGGAACTCAGCTTTGTGTAGAATCCATGTCAGGATGATGGTTGAATTACTTGTTCTTTCCTCTTGGCATCAGTTTTGTGAAAGCTACAGATCTGGGTTTTTATTTTCCTGTTAGTCTGTCTGTCTCTGCTCTTTTTTAAGAAAAAATTTTCTAATTTAGAAAAGGCTTTTTTTTTTTTTTTGTCGTTTTGTTGGTTATTAAGAATTCTATGTCGTCCTTTTCTAATTTAAACTGACTTGTCGACAGTATAGCAGATCTTCAAATCCATTCATGCGAGAGGATAAGTAAAGTTGCAGTAGAACCAATAAAGAGAGAGAGAGAGGAGGAGGAGGTGGGATCCCGATGCAGAATTTATTTTCTGATGGCTCTAGCGTTGAGTCATTCTTGCTGCTGCTGTCCTAGTTTATCTAGTGGATGTATATGACTCATCTTTTCACATACATACATGTTTGTGTGTGTACATTACCTGTGGTCTAAAGCTATAAATACATAGCCAATCTTGTCACAAGAAATGTTTTGCTTTTTCTTGTTTGACGGCTTCTTCTTTGCAGCTCAATTAGTTTTTTTTTTTTTTAGAATTCTGAAACTGGGGGCATAAGGTGGTATGACTTGACTTTGCCACTTACCTATTATTTTGGACTTTCACGAGTCCTGACTTGAAATAATTGTATTTCAGAAAAGAAAACAAACTTACCAACATGTGGTTTACCCAGTCTCGTTAATAAGTGATTAGTGAAAACCATTAGTTTAATAAATCACTTATACAATTAGCAGATGTTACTAGATAAGGCAACAAAAAAAAATATTAAAAAAAATGGCGTTGTTTCAATGTGTAGAAAAAGCCAAATCAGATGTAAGATTCTGCATCAGTAACTACAGTGAACTAACTTGAACATTAAATATTTACTCTTAAGTATTGGACTTCTGTTTAAGGCCAAGTGTGTTAAAACAAATCTTAAACTTTAGAAGAGCAGTATTTTGATTGTTTCAGCTTTGTCTATAGTATAATTACCTCTTGGCTCGGCAAGTCTGCATTATTGAAAACAGTTAAGTTTTACAGCGCCATTTTGTTTTGGGGCGGCTTCCACCAGGATGCATATCCGGTGGCCTTCCACGTTTCTGCTGTTCTTTTTGTTCCGCCCGTAAGCCTCAAAACTCTGAAGAAAATTCCGTCTGGAATTGTTTTTTTTTTTTTTGATACACAATAATCATATACCAAGAGAGTGAATCACCCCCCCCCTTTCTCTCTCTCTCTCTCTCTAAGCATGTTTATCTCCATCCTTGCTCTATCTAGTACATGATAAACATTTTTTTTCTTTGATAAGATAAAGCTGTTGAAGACATATTAGCTTGATCGGTTTTAACATGATCTAATAAAAATGCAACATCTTTTTTTTCTTCTCAGATTTAATAAAGAATAAATTCAGATTTATGTAGACACTGGCTACTACAGTTCTTTTTAAGATTCCTAACCCTTAATTAATCCGACCTCCATTAATATTCTACTTGACCTTTTGAAAGAGGAGTATTATCTGTAGTATCATGTTTAGATGAATTTAAAGTATGCAGGGTGCCACATGGATTAGATTACCACCCTAGGCTTCAGATATAACCTTGTCTGTCTAGATTTGAATGGGTCAGTAAGGGTGCTAAAAAGAGATTACAGAAACTAGTCATTAGAAAATTCTATATCACCATTAAAGTTTGTATATAAAAAATTTAAAAGAATTAATAGAATTTTAATTTGGATGATAGTCACAACAAGCTTCAGCTCTAGTTCAATATTTTAAATTACCAGGTAATCAGAATTAGTACACCAAATCTAAATATGCCGCCAAACCTGTGACTTTGGTATGTCATAACTGCTTTTCCTTTATTACAAAAAGGTCTTAAGTATGTATATAAGGGAAATGGTCGTGCATTTCTATATGCTATCATCTTAGGATTCATAGGAAGGTCAAAGATGAAAGAACCCCAGGAAACACTATACAGGTAATGTTCTTCCTGAAAGCATGTTAAGTGGACTTGGATGTTTTGGGAGACAAATGAAGTACAGTTTAATGCAGTCATCAGGCCTACAGTGTGATGGAGTCCTTAGAAAGCAAAGGGTTGGAGAATATGGAATGAGTTTCTTTCCATGACAATTATGGAAACATTTCCACAATCTAGTGCTATAAACTTGACCAATCTATTGCTTTCTGCTTTTTTAATACTAAATTTATTCTCAGTTAAGTTTCCAGGATCTGCCATCAACTTTATCCAAGAGCAGGTGAGAATGCTCTAACTATTGGCAGGTAGATTTTCAGATTCCGTAAATGTTGTCTACCTTTTTAAACACGAAACTCCAAAAAAAGACAAGCAACCTTTTAATTAAAGGTAGCGGTGATGGCCAAATTATTCAAAATCTGAGTTTTTTAAGTGAATCTATCAGTAATCAGATGAAGAGACCGATAGCCTACCCTGCTATTCAGGAGAAACTTTCATACATACTCTTCCATGAAAAGGTTTAACCAAACTATGTGAGGGAGTTTAAAATTTGCAAGTGGCAAAGACTTGCAGAATTAAACAGATACCACTGACTTTTGAAGAGTTAACACTTATTTTTGTTTATAATGGCATGTTGATAAGATTCTTTTTCACATTTGATTTCTCTCATTTTATTGAGTTTTAAATTCTATTTTTAAAGTTGCATGTATTTAAGTAGTAATCTTCTTTTTTTGGAGCATTAATAAATATAAATAGTTAACTCTTTGGAAACCTTTTGTTTAGTCTTACAGATCTGTCTCTGTCGTGTTGTCGGTATTTCCTAATTTTATTGACCATTGAGGCATTATTAGTTAAATGTGTTATGACGTAAGAATAGATATGCCCAGCTTTCAGCATTTCTACTTGGATTAAGTGCGCATTTTCGACTCATTGCTATACATTAAGGAAAAAACTGTGCTCTTTGAAATCTTAAAATAGATATTTTGTCAGATGTTGGTGTTTAGTTTTGGAACGAATGATGGTGTAATCCCATTAGAAATAAATACATACAAGTTACTGGCTAGCCTCATAGTACCACGAATCTACTCGGGATAATATGCGAATGCTAAAATAGATATATAATGTGAATCTTATGCTTTTACGCTTCCCATCTGGCATCCACCCCACCAATAACGCTTGAGCAGGCCTATTTTAGCTTTGATTTCCTACTGTAATCAAAGCCTTCTACGCACCAAGATCTGTAAGTTTCGAGACATTTAATATGCGAAATCAGTTGCTGGAGCTACAGCTGTTGCCAAGCAGTAGCATGTAATGAATTATGCCCCTGGTCGTCATGGTATTTTAAAAAAGTATACATTAACAGAGATTGATAGACTTCTAAGAAAGCTATTTATGCATAATGTGTCATGTATTTATCAATAAATAATGCGCACTGTTTTTTTTTTAAAGTGGATAACCTGATTTTATTTTCAGAACTTTCTTTTGAAAATGAGTCATGGGTGATGTCTGATCTATGAGCAAGTAGTGTGGCCACTTTTACCCGTGACCTTGGTGGTCAGGGGTTCTTACGTTTTCATGATTTTTCTTTTTTTCCATCTCAATCCCCAAAGTTTGGGCCTCTCTACCTTTTTAAAGTTCTCCAATTGTCTTAATTCTCACAATCTGATATTAGTAAATATGATAACCGTTTTCTTCTCCACCCTCCCCCCACCCCCATGAAAAGAAAACATATGGGGTGGGGAACTTATTTTATTATCTTTAATTTGTGATTGTAAGGGATCACTTATGTATAGGGGTTTTAAAAAAAGTTTGGCGGTATCGGAATGCTATCTATGCCCCCCCCACACAAACCCAAGATTAAAGAAGACTTTATTTAAACACAAACAAAGCAATTGATGTTGTTTCTTATGCTGTGTAGCTTAAAGCATCAGTGTGGATCTACGTGACTTGCATCACCACTGCCTATGATTTGATTTCAGTGCTGAAGTGACTGATCTCTCTCTCTCACGCACGTGCAAAATAAATTAATCGCGTATTGAGTCTTGAGGGAATGCTGTCCCGTGTTTTTGACTCGTAAAGAAAGCACGCATGATTACCACACGCGAAACCACCTGTGTGTGTGGTTTCCATAGGAGACTTGGCCATTGCTGTTTACAAAATATTGGCAGGCCTTTTCTCTCTCTTTTTTCTTTTAACATGTACTAAGTCCACAAAGGCCTGATGTTTTACTTAGTATATTCTCTGAACTTCCTCCTCATAATTTCTTTAATGAAAATAGGGGCAAAACCACATCAGTACGATGGATGCAGCCAAAGGGTTTCATTAGCATATGTGGCTTCGAGTCTGTATTAGAGAAATGAGATGCAGTCATAATGAACATTGTGACAGGGTAAATAAGATGTTTACTAACAATGGCATGGTGATCCGTCTGAAGGCCTGATGCCAAGAACATTGTCTCTGAGTCTCTTACCTTTTCTTTTTAAACTTAGTTTTACCAAAAAACCTGTTAGCTAAGAAGCTGTCATGTGGTACACGTCTGTCTTTTGACTGTTCTTTATATTATGCTTGACATTTCAGTGGAAGGGTAGTTTTTAGTTTCAGATTTAAACCTTGAAGGCAGTTGTACTAAAAACCAGTCTCTTGTTTAGAAGGAATAAGATGTCTACTTAATGGACTTGTCATGATTTAAGTAGGGTGAATAGTGTGCTGTGTATGTATCGCTAAGATCTATTTGAAACATTGCCCTTAAATAAATGTTTCTGCTTTCAAATGATATGAAACAACTGCATACATCACCAAGATGAGTCAGTCTCTGTCCTACCCTTGTTTACCGACCTCTTCAAAGGGAGACTACCCTGGCAACGGAATGTAGTGTTATGGTTATCCAAACGAGAGCATTATTTTACACCACGAGGACCTGCTGACTTTGGATTGGAAATCCTCACTGGAACTCTTCATTTTTAGATGTGGGTGGAGAGCTGCACGGCTGGCTGGTCGGTCAAGAAGAAGAATGAGAAACCACACCAGGGATCAATCTCAGGGCTAGGCTGTGGCGTTTGTGGTGGTTTATCTTCTGGCACTCATTTTCACAAAATAAAATTAATATTGCATTTTTTTTTTATGTTAAAGAGAAACTGAATTGAAATGAGCGAGACTGGCTGCATTTTTTTAAAAAAAAAATAGTTTTTTTTTTCCTTGTCTCAAGCCATACATTTATACAACAATATGGTTTTTAGGAAAAAAGTTAGAATTCTAATACCTCTGATTGATTTACCCGTTTCCCTCCCTCCCCTCCCAAGTGCCCTTTCTAAGAGCTTTAACTCAGACTAATTGTGCACCTTTCATGCCAGATTTTCTTGCTGGTGCCTATCACACACAACATACCATTTTGAAGTCTGGGTGTGTATTTATTTAATTTTTTTTCTTGTTTTTAAAAACAGATCACCTTTATAAAGAAGCGTCCAAATTTCTCAGTAAATATGAGAACTGATCTAAGGTACAAATTCTGAGAGTTGTGGTTATTTATGGAAACCAGTCCGATCTCTGAAAATGAAGATCCTTTACGCGGTACTGTTAAAGTACCTAATATATTAGATGTGCTTTCTCTTGCTGTGATTGTGGTATATAAGCATTTAAAAAAAAAAATGAGTAATGTAAGTTGCAGTCATTGCCTGGCTCTAATAACACCCTTAAATATCTGTACGGCTGGGTGCTGATATATAAGTGCTGTAGTCCATTGAAGCCCTGGTTGGCCATTTTGCAGTGCACTTAGCTTGCCAACACAGTCTATTTATATCCTACAAGATGTGAAGCCTTCTGTCAGTAATATACTAACCAAATTTCACTGGTGGTGGAATCTGAAATTACATCAATAAAAGCCAGATCTGATCAATGTAAAGGTCAAATGACCTTTAAGTCAAATTGGCACTTTCCTCTTAATATTTCAGCTGTGAAAATTAGTATTTTGCCAAGGTAATCATTTGGCTGATTTATTGCCAAATAAATTAAGGGCTTTGTTCAATTTTTAAAATTTTAATTTTATTCTTTCATTCTCTGGAAAATATTGGTTAATTCAAAGCTGCTGTATTTAACTGAGACTTGTTTAATCAGTACAAATCACCAGCTGACAGATACCAAGGTAGTGGCCATCTTAATCTGGCCGCATCACCTGTCAAATGTGTAGTGATGACTACAACATTAACAACAAGCCAACTTTTCTCATACTTGTCACCAGATGTTTTTCTAAAGACGGATGTTGAAATTTCACACCATGATAATTGGGATGTTCCATTCACAACAACCCAAATCCCTGGCATGCTAATCCACATAGCCTTGATGGCCGAATCTCTCTGCAGCAAAGTGATGCTGCTCACAGAATGCAGTTTTAACTATGGCTACTGACCATTTGCAATTCAAAATTCACATTTATGGTATATAAATTATGGCATCAAAGGAATTATTTTTCCAGGACTGTAGAACTACTTGAGTTGGCAATGGAATTTGTTCTTGTGTTTATGCTAATCTGTATTTTTTCTTCTGGTTAGTGAAGAAACAAACTACATTGTAGCAGATTTGTTGTTAAGATATATCTTTAGAACACTTAGTGGTAATGAATCGTCATCAACCATGGTTTTAGGAGATTTTAAACAGCCACTACCGGCCCCCCCCCCAACAAATAAAATCTGGTTCTTGTATTACTGCTTATTTTGCCCGTCTTAGTTTCTGCATAGCAACATCATGTCAGCATTATCTTTTCTGGATACATTATTTTGAGGCTTTGGTTATTGTGAATCATCTTTTGAGCTTACCAGCTTCAAAATATTTACTATTAAAAAAGAACAAAACAAAAACTTGTTGCTATGTTCTCATTTTCTTCTCAAAAGAAACTTCTACTTGTTTACATCCAAAGCTTACAAAAAAAATTTAAGAGATTCTGATTTGAATGCATGAATTTGTAAAGCAAAGTAAAGCAGAACTTGGTTTGATCCTGGTATATTCTGTGGGTGAAGTTACAGGTGGATTTTTGCTAGCTTGCCTGTTTTGAAGGCTTAACAACAATTGTATGACAGATCTTTAGTCATCTTGTGTTGGTAATATTTACATCGGGGCATCTACAAGATGCTAAGTTTAGGATATGTGGCTACTAACACTGATTGAAGTTTCACTCTTTTGGAGGAAACTGCAATGGTTCGAATATTGAAAAGGGGTATTTACTGTTAATTCTTCTGATTTTGTATTGTAATTGTTGATTTGGGAAAATGGATTTAAAATGACAAAAAAGTAACTAAAAACTATCAAAGTGTGTGTCTGGGATTCCAAGGTCTTGATTTACTAAAGCTTGTAGAATAGCACAGATCCGATTATCTTGTATGCAGATGTCAGAGATGCAATAGATCGTTCATTGAGTTCTAAAGCATGAAAGACTTTGGTTCTAGTCGCTTTGTCTAAGATTTCTATTGAACAAGTGACTTAGCATTTTTGGCTTTTATATCATTGCCACTTGGAGATTTAATTAAACCTGACACATTTAAGTACTGCATTTTTCGGTATATAAGTCTATACCATTTTCTGCAATGGCCTGACCATTGACTTATACTCCACTCTGACATATATAAAGATGAAATCATGATGCTGGGAACACAGGACCCTTAAGTACCATGGGAAGATTTGTGTGTGCGCGCGTTGATTCAGATTCAGTTACCTCCCTTTCATTTAGTGCTTAAGTGGCACAGATATCATTGTGTTAGGGGAGGAGCTTCAATTCGCCAAAGTTGAAAAAATATATATCAACCCTCACTTGAAAATGCCTGCTATAAAGAAAAGGAAAGCATACACTGCAGCTTTTAAACTGAAAGTGGTGAATTTTGCTGAAAACAATGGTGGAAATAAGGCGTTAGGGAGAAATGTTTGTGATTGGCGGAAAGCGAAGGATTCATTACGACAGACTCAAATAAAGCATTATTTCATCTTCATCCTCTTTCTTTCGCCTAAAACTTTTCCCTTCCCCAAATCTCTTGCTTTGATATCATTAATAGAATCATAGTCAAGTTTGTTTTTATCAAAGAAAGGTGTTTAGCATGTTAATGACTAATTAATGGGCTAACTAGTTGTGGCGTTAGCATGAAATAGAGCTGTTCAACTTACCTTCATATTGTGGGATCACTTTTGTTTCAATTCTTAGTTAACTCGAATCTCTAAACTTGTCACCATAAGTTTGCAGTAATGGAGATTTAAAAATATAATATTTATGGAAATGCAGCTTTTTTTCTCATTGTAAATTCATCATTCATACTTCAGACCAAGGTATGAAGTATTAAACTCAGTTAAATTGCTTAAAGTGTACCTTGAATGGAAGAAAAGGCAGTGTTGTTATTTCGAACACTGGGATGGTTCAGTAACAACTTGATATAGAATGACCCTGGCATTATTTCATCTGCTTTTGTGTTTCATCACTTTGGTTTTGTTTCTTTACAGGCTTACAGCAAACACCAGGTGACGTATAAGATACAAAATGAGGTGGGTATTCGCCATGAGGAGAGTTACCTGCAGGAGGCGGTCAGGTTGGAGGACAGCTATCGTAGCTTTGTTAGTGAGTTGGAAAATGAGTTGAAGGCTTCTAAAAATGCATGCGAAAGATGCTCTGCTGAAAACGAGCGACTGAACAACATGGTCATGGAGTTCCAACAACATGGGGAAGTACTGGAAGGACAACGCATCCAGCTTCGGAATGAATTAAGAGAATACAAACTGAGGGAAAATCGGAATCTTGCGGACTACACGGAACTTGAAGATGAAAACATCTCCCTCCAGAAGCAGGTTTCACAGCTCCGACAAAGCCAAGTGGAGTTTGAAGCGCTGAAGCACACGCAAAGGGCACTTCAGGAGGAAGCAGATGATTTGAATGCCGAACTAGAAGAAGTGAAAAACTTAAAGAAAATTGTTGAACGCAACTTGGAAGAATCTTTGAATGCACTGCAACAGGAACGGGAACAGAAGTATCTTTTGAAAAAAGAACATGATCAGTATTTGACTCGAGAGTCTATGTTTAATCTCAGCAATCTTGCCACCTATGGTGGGCTTTGTGATGCACTAAATTTTAATAGTCATGAACTGAGCATGAACAGTGGACATCGGGATGCAGATGATGAATCAGATTCACCTGTCCATCCAGCATTGAAGCAAATTGAGGCAGACTTTACATCTCCAAAGAGGGAGAGTGCTTCCTTATTGGGTCACAACTCTTCTGGAGTTGTGAGCAACATCTTGAGTGAGATTCAGAAGACAGAGGTTCAAAAGCTGGAACAGCTCTTACAGCAAAGTGAGTTTGAAAAGCAAGAGCTGCAGAAAGGACTAGACGAAGCACAGCAGTTAATTGTGGAGACGCAGAGAGATCTGATTGAGCAGCGTGAGCGAGCATCACAGCTGAAATCTCACATGAGTGCAATAGCAGATTTGAACGAGGCAGAAATTGCTGCCTCAAAAAATGAAAAGCTAACTGATGATTTTCTAGAAGAGGAAATTAAAAAGGAAACAGATACTGACAAAAAAGCATTCTTGTTGCTGAAGCGGAATTTTCGGGTAAATGAACACAAATATACATCAGCTTTGAAACAGATTAGCAGTCTTCAGTGCGAGATTGGTAAGCTGAAGGAAAAAGTGCACACAGATTCGGATAGCCACGAGACCATCACAAACCTGAAAGACAAGTGCACAAAGTATGAAGAAACAATTAAGAATCTGGACAAGGAACTGAACTCCATGATACAAACTGCTGGCTCTGCTCAGGGAAATCTGAACAGTACACAGGATGAACTGGTCAAGATCACAGAAGAACTTGCACAGCTGTATCATCTGGTTTGTGAGGTAAATGGTGAATGTCCTAGTCGTGTGATGCTGGAGCATGTGAGGCGGGCAGCAAAAGCTGTGCGCCCGGAAAATGCTCAGGACGCGCAGAATGGAAAAGTCAATGGCGACAAGTTGGCGAACTCAGCAGATTCTGCCAAGTCCCGGAATGGTGAAACAAAGGAACTGACCATGGATATGAAAGGTGATCCCATATCATGTAACAAGCTTGTGGAGACTGTCTTGGACCAAATCAAATACCTGAAGGGCGCTGTTGACCACCTCACGGAGTCACGACAGCGGCAGGACGACAGTGGAGAAAACGCGGACATCCAGGAATTAACGGAGCAAATTGTGAAGCTAAAGGCGATGTTGTCGACAAAACGCGAGCAGATTGCAACGCTGAGGAGCGTGCTGAAGTCTAACAAGTGCACCGCAGAGTTTGCTCTCTGCAATCTGAAACAGAAGTACGAGAACGAGAAGGTGATTGTGACTGACACAATGATGCGGCTCCGCAACGAGCTGAAAGCCCTAAAGGAGGATGCTGCAACGTTTGCTACTTTGCGAGCGATGTTCGCTAAGCGGTGTGATGAGTACGTCACTCAGCTCGATGAGATGCAGCGGCAATTATCTGCTGCAGAGGAGGAGAAAAAGACACTGAACTCGTTGCTGCGAATGGCCATTCAGCAGAAACTGGTGCTGACGCAGCGTCTCGAGGACTTGGAATTTGACCGAGAACGTCGCAATATGCGCCGGCAGGGTCGCAGCAAGAATGGGGGACCCAAAGTAAGTTTCACCTATGCTCATGAAGAATTTGGTCGATACTCGAGGTCAGGCCAAAAAAGGGACTATTAGACTAGTGGGTAAGTGGGCTGCTAGTGCTCATGCAAATAGGGACTTTTTTTTTCCTCAAAAAAGAAGTTTGGAAACCATTTTAAGTGAATGTATGAATGCTGGTGTTCTTTGTAAGGCCCTTTCCCCACCTCCCCTTCTTTTCTTCCAAGTAAATAATGCCTGCTTTTGTGGACGTTAAATAATGGTTAGATCTGCTTTTGCTGATGAGTGTTTGGATAACTGAAATCTTTTCCTGCATTCATTGACTTTTGTTTCATAAAGTTTGGCCTTTAATTCTTTGCATTAACTGTTAACAAACAAACAAAAAAAAAGGGGGGGATATTCTATCAATATGAAGAAACTTATTTTTATTGTTTCTACCTACTTTCTTTGATTATCTGTCCCCTGTATTTATTTACGTGGAAGCAATGGTGACTGAATGCTGTGAGTCATTTTCTTATTACCCAATATTCAAATTGTTGTTTACAAAACTCTCCCAATGAGAAGCCATTTTACCTACTGATTCTGTACATTTTGGGGAGGGGTGGTGGTGCAAGAAACTAACAAATTTATGGGGTTAAGTTTTATTGTGTTCCTTATTGCCAGGGATTTTCAAATGAAACCTGGCTGCAGTAACTAGGTCCATAGTATGTATTAGTCTGATGGCACTGCTGGATTAGACAAATTTTGGATTTACAACATCAGCACAAAATAAAATTAACAAACAAACAAATGGTTTATTCTGTACTACTAAATCACGAAATATGAAATCAACTAAACTAATTTATAATAAAATCAGAATTCAAATAAAAGTTGGTTCAGTAAAGAAAGAAAGAAAAAACAGGGGGGGGGTTAGTAGTACTTTCCAGCTTATACAGTAATGTGACACCAGAGTACTGATGGCAAACCCTGGCTGCTGTGGTCTACTCAGCCAGTCCAATAAAAATCTACCTGGAAGGGAGATGCTTTCCTGGGACCCTTTTGTTTTATTGGTACTAATAGAATGTGCACTGCAGAAACCTTGGGAAATCAGGCAGGTCCTGTATTTAGCCGAATGAGCTCTAAGATTTAAAGTTAAATGATGTTGAGAAAGAAAGTCTGTTATAGCTAAACTGTTGGGAATCAGCCATTGGCTTTACCATAAAACAAGGAACATCCCATTCTTTTAGTTTAACTATGTAATAGAGGTAGAATTTCTTCTAACTACACACGTGCTGCTGTTATGAATAATTCTGTATAGGAATCCAACAGCTGAATCAATGTAATAATTATTTGTTAACAAACTAATTTTTTTTAAAAAAAAATTATAACTTTAATCTTTAATAATTTTACAGAGATTGTTACTCATATTTTTATAGTTAATTATTGTTAACATTACATGCACATTTGACTCAATTTTGTTTGTGGTTGTGTATATTGAAAGTAGCAGAGATGTCATTTTGGATTCAATTGGCCATTGTAAATCATCTTTTCAAGAAGAAAATATAAAGTTGAACTCTGTTATTCAAAAACTAGCTATCTGAAAGAAAATATGAAACAAATAGTAATGAAATTAATATGATAAATAGGAGATTTATATTAAAAGTGGAAAGCGGTCACACATTTCATTTGACTTTGTTCTACACAAAATCGAAAGGAACAGAATTAGTTTAGATTTAACTAATGGCACCTGACACTAAATTCTATTCTGATAGTACCTGCATTTTTCATTAGTTACATATTTATATTTAAGGTGGGGGTAGCAAACAAACAATATTTTCCTATATATAACCATTCAGGAACTGGTACTAAATTTTAAACTTGTCTATGCATCAGTGCTGAAAACTTCCTTGTCGATATGTCTTTTTGGCAGTTAAATTTAATCCTTGTATTATGCTAACCTGGTCACTGGGATCAAAAGTGTTAAGCAGCTATATTATATTGAACCTCCATAGAAGTCCTGAGCTTGACGTCCTTAGTAGACAGACTGTGTATCATGCCAGTAGGACAGTACAGTTTGAATTACTTTTTTTTTTTTTGAGCAGAGCTGATTGGTAGTACCACTTCTGTTAAATATATTGGCTAATTTTTGAAGAGTCAGTCTTGTTGTAAAAATGCCAACAAGAAATACTGCAGTCATACATTTACTTATCTTGACTATGCTTGTTGTTATCTCTTTTTTTTGCCCCCTGTTTTGTCATGTTTTGTGTTTGAAAATTGATTTCCTGTCTCTGAGTTAGCAAACTGTGTAAAAATGAGTAAATGAGTTACATGTTGTAATTCACGAATTGGTCAGTGTTCTGATGGCCAAAGACAGCGTCCATTTTATTTGTGAGTAGTTGTGGTTTCTTGTTTTTTTTTTCCTTTGAAAAAGTCTACTTCAAATAATTAAGGTGAGAACCTTGCCGTACACCTTGAGGTGGAACTGTACTCCCTTTTATAGTCTTTTTAGTTTTGTATATATTTACTTCACACCTGAGCGTATAGTGGTCTCCACCAACCACCCACCCACCCAAAACGGGCCATGTTAGAAAAGGAAAGACAATGGCGTTATATGTTGTCACGAGAATTATGCCCCATGCAGTCAAGAGGAATTGCTGAGAAAAGCATTCTCCGGACTACCATTTCTGATGGTTTGTCTTGGCTCACCTGTTACTTACCTTTATGATGAGCACTCCCAGAGAATTAACGAAATTGTGTTTGAGTACTCCTATAACCACTTCAGTTAAGATGTTTTTCTCAGCTGTTTCACAGTCAGGTGCACAGACAGGGTTAGTAGTGGACATTGGTGTTCTGTTAAAGGTAAAATTTACTGGCAGAGTTTCTGTACGTTTTGCTTAAAACAAAAAAAACCCATTTCATTAATTGTTTTCTTTCCTGAAGGTTCGCATTCAGTTCAGTTATATAGGTGTGAAAAAGAAAGAAAATTCTGAGATAATTTGGACAGGAAGCCAGCGAAGATGTTTCCCTTTTGATGGAAGTTGCTCACGAGATTATTCTTGAAAGTTTCCAGCAAAAGTCTGTTTGCCTTTTTTTTTTTAAAAGCTTTCTGCCATATGGATCAAAGCAATTTGAATTCCTGCAACATTCTATTGTTTGTCAATGCCGTGTTTATAACTAAATATAAATAAAGGGTAATGTGATATTATACTTTGCTCTCTTGAAAAACAGATTTGGACCATAAAATATTAAAAGCAAACGTTACTAAACTATAAGAGAATATCTGATTTATTTTGACTATGTAAAAAAAGATTCTGGAGGTTATGAGGTTATCGAAGCAGAGACAATACATTGCTAAATTATTTTTATTCTGCATTTACTAAAAAAAAAAAAAAAAAAGAGAGATAATAACATGAAAATTTAATCTAAGCACAGAGATGGAAAATAGAATTGATGGCTAATAATATGCAAATAACAAACATTGTGAAATCTAATTATTCAAATGGTAATTTTAATAATTTCTAGTGAGTTGTTTTTTTTTGAATTTTATGCTAGGTACAGTTAGCGAGAATCTAAATCTCTGGATTGAATGTATTCTTTAAGATGAACTGATCTGAAGACATCTGAGAGAAAAATTAATCATATTGGTTTCTTCATTATGATAATCTTAGATTTTACTTGCTGCTTCATCTCTCTGTCTTGGAATTTCTTTTCCTAATGCCATTCTTTTGGGAAATTTTTCATTTTCATTGTCAAAATCAGTATGAAATATCAAAATAAATAAGCAGATTCTTGAACAGTACCATTATGGCATCTTTTATATGGATGTTGAGCCTTGTTATATGATCTACAGAAACTCTGGTCAAGCAGATTCCATAACTCTAGTCTTGGACTGAAGTTTGAAAGTTTCAGGGGTTTGTGGAGATGCCTTGGGCTGCTTTCATCAGCTCCTAGGTGCTTGGTGCTGTGGTCATAAAATCTAACCACAAGCAATCTGTCAGATCACACGAGGTCTCTATGTGAATAAATTAATGAAATAAGGCTGGAAAAATTAACCTGAGATGAAACTGGTTTTAAGCTTAGCAACCACAAGTGACATTTTATATTTTGTCATTGCTGACTTCAGTTTTTTGCATTTTGTTGGCTATTCATCTGATTTAGGAAAATTTTAGAAGAAGGAACGTTTTCCATCTCATGGATCTTTATAAATAAACGTGACCCTTTCATTATAGGAGCACAAAGATCTATGATTATTAATACAAAACAAAATATACTCTTCACAAAAAAAAATAAGCAACAAGTGTTTCCAAGCATGTAGTGCTTCCATGATATATTGTTCATGTTCTGGTTAAAGAGCAAATCATTTCAGTCACTTAATCTGCATCTATCTTTTTCACATGGCATGACTGTTTCCTTTAGAAACTGGCGATGCATGTAGTGTTAAGTTTATGAATGATAAGGCATCTTTTAACACCAAATGAGATGGCTTGGGCCATTTGGATGGTTTATGGAGGATTGGGGCAATCTGTTGCTCTCTAGAACAGTTGTAATATTAGACAACTGCCTTTACCTAGCATGATTGATTTTTCCAAAAAAAACTGATTTTGTCATTTGGAGGTGTGCCATGGTTGGTGCTAGATATGGAAATGTGATTGTTATGCTTGTTGCTGTTCCTTTGGCCCAAAGTCTCAGCTTTATGGATGATGACTGTGTGTACATTGGCAGTGCTGCACTTCATGCCTACGTCATCACTCGTATGGTGTCTCCCTGCATGATTTTTAGCCTTAAATCTGATTGAACAATTTTGGGACATTCAAGGAAGGCGTGTCCACCCAAAGTCTCTTGACAGCTGGAAGTAGCTCTGGTCAGAGAATGGTACAACATCCCACATCAGCAGTTGGATCATTTGACTCAGTCAGTACCAAGTTGGATAAAGGTTGTATTGGGGTCATTAGCGGTCACATGATTAAAACCTTTTCTGCTGATGTCAGTTTGTCTGATTGATGTTTTTTTTTTTTTTTAAATCTTTAGATTGGCATCTTTGTCATTTTGCACACTTATTTTAGACAGCCATTTTGCTTTCAACCAACAAGATAAGTTAACTTTTGCTGAGATTAGTTTTTTTTTATTTTAACAGATGGTTTAGATTGATCTGCGGGTTGGTAATCTTTAACCAGAACACAAACTTGACACAGCACTGCAGACTTAGTAATTGTTGCTTGCTTTGTGAGGAATATAGTAATGAAAATACCATTTGAAACAGAATTATTTCTCTAAAAAAAGTGGGGGGGAGTTGTTGTGAGGTATCTGAATGACTTTGAATCCAAAGGTTTCCAATCATATCGCCATGATTATCATTAGGGTGGGTCTACACTGGAACCTTCCATTTTTAGATGTGGGAGGAAAACCAGAAGGGCGAGGAGAAACCATTCCAGGGTGGAATGGCAAGCCAGACTGGTCATCCTAGGGTTTAGCCTAACCACTGGACAACCGCACTACTGTAGCGAAATATGCTAATGCGAAATACTGAAAATTTATTGACGTGAAGTCCTTTAATTGGCTGTGTTAGTGAAACATTGATTTTTGGGAAATTGTTAAAATGAATGTAGATTTTTGGTTCTGTCTCTAGTAGATTACTTCCTTTTAATATATTTAGTTTACCTGGTTTGCAAGAAATGTTCTCTTTTTCGGACATCGGATCCAGATAATTGTAGATACTTTTAGAAGTTTATCAGGGCACTATGGCCCTGTCGACGTGCATTCCAGCAGAGATGCTCTAATATTAGTTTTTCTGGCATTGTTCCTGCTCAGCTGACATTCAGAAACTTTGGACTAGCATCCTGGCGTGTAACAGCCTCCCTAAGAAAATAACTGGTTGCTTCACTTTTCCAGTCCCAGCTTATGCTACTCATGTTTTAGACATTAAGCCTCTCTGTAAAAAAAAAAAATAACTCTCTGCAGTAGTAACATTTCGTACATTTCCTTGTTTGTTTGCAGTGTACACGCCATTTCCTCTATTTGTCTTTTAACAGTTATAGTAACTTTACCGAATATCATTTCTGCATATGCTGTATAACTGTCATACGTTTGTGGTGCTTTAATAGGTATTTAAGGTCTGTAGAAATCTACTGCATGCAAATGTAGTATCAGTATCAAGGATGCAGCTAAAGATAACTCAGAATCTACCAACAGTAGCAGCTATTAGTGCTGAATAGTTCTGTCAGCTGGATAGCATCCATGAAAATGCTTTAACTATATAACCAGGAACCAGTGTGTGTTTTTTTTTTTATTATTATCAAGCTACTGTAGCAGCATTTTTTTTTGGATAAACTAACAAAAAAAGGTTCATACAAGCAAACACATAAAAACCAGGTAATGAATTACAATGCAATCAGAGATAATAGTAGTACTCTCTTTAGCAATTCTTATGTTTAAAAAAAAAACCATTTCCATTCATGGCTACCAAGAATAATAATAACAGTAATACAGCTAGTATGCGAATTATCCATTTGTTCTGGATCTTTGTCTTAAACTGGGGTGATGGTGAGAGCATGATTTCTTAAATTTATTCTAAGATTGTTTTTGTGTATAGTACAAATTTCAAATACTGGCTGTTTTTTTTGTTTTTTTTTATAATTGTTAATTTAATAATAAGAACGATGATGATGTTTTTATTTTGATACAGGATAAGATTAAGTAAGATTTTCTTTGGAAAGTTGTGGGAAAGCTCTGACCAAAAAAATGGTCTTAGTCACAAACTGCAGTAGTTAACACCAGTCACTATAGCGGCCTGGTGTTCGCTACGATGGCGGTTTGTGATTATTATCCGGCCTAAAGCTCTAATGTGAATCATTTGGCAGACTGGTTTTGAAATAGCTGTTCCTGGATTTAAATGATTTACTTAAACACAGTTAAGTTTTCAAAATGGGTTGGGAGGATATATTCTGTATCTTACCTGGTCAGTAGGTGGTGGTGGTGGTGATAGATAATCCATACTTTGCGGCTCTCTAGAGCTGAAAGTCTAAAATATGCCTATAATCCATTAATTAGGTAAACTTGTCAATCACTGCATTTCTACAGCCACGATAATAGTTGCTTTGTTCTATTTAGTGAATAACTGTTTTCCTGCTTTGGTTGCTTTATGTATTATGCAGCAGAGAAGAAGACTAGGTTTGGATCACAAGAGAATTTGGTGCACAGAGTCCTTTACAATCCGATGCTGCCTTCTCTCGCTGCTTAAGTGTTGGGAAACTAGATTTTACCCAAGATCCTTGAAGACTTTTTCATGCAGATCAGGCAAAAAAAAAAAAAATGGGCAGATCCTTCCATATTCCATGCTAAGAATGATTAATAAACGTCAAGGTGCTTCTTGAACTTAACTGGAACAATAGACCATATTCTGTAAAACTGAAGTTTGCCACCTTATTAATGACGCTTCCCTTTTCTAATTTTTTTTCCTTCTTTTTTCCCTCAACTTGCCTACAGAAGTTGATGTGGTGGTAATAACTAGGCCAGTACATATTTTTTTTTAAAATTCTGCTGCAGCTAATATGTGCTTTCTGTCTACCTGCTTAACTGGCTTCTGGCTGTGTTTTTTATTTTTTTTCTCTCTTCTGCATTTAAACTAGTTGTCGTCGTCATATACATTACTCAGATTGTATAAGGTAGTAAGTACCTTTACAGTGAAAGCAACAACAACAACAACAAAAAAATGGACTTTTAATTTTAAGAAAGTTGTATTTTCAGCTTGATTGAGCAGCAGCAGCAGCAAGCCGGCCCGGTGGGGCGGGTGGTAGCGGGTTAGCTCCGTAAGGGGACCGTTGCTCCTGTACCGGGTTCGATCCCAGGCTGGGGTCGGAGGAGAGTTGTCGCTGATGATCGCCATAGCGTGAAACAGCTGTACGACATCTCCTTGGTGTCCAACGTGAGAGAGACCTCCCGGGTCCTTGGGGCCCACGGTGTCGGGGGACCGGGCCGCTTGTCGGCTCGACGAACATCTCTCAGTAACGAGGAGGACTCGACAGAGAACAGGCCACTTGTCTTTACGGGATGCGATGCCATTGCAAGAACCTCGTTCGGAAGTCCAACTCGCTCAACAACAACAACAACAACAGCAGCAGCAGCATTTATTCACACACACACACACACACACACACACACAGCATTCTTTGGAATCTAGGGTTCCTGTTTAATTTGTTTCAAAAGAATCAAGTTTAAAATGTAAACATTAATTACCTCCTAACAAATTTATTATTTATTGTGTGTATATGAGCATTGATAACAGAAGGAAAAATAGATTTTCCATTAGACCTTCCTCACCATGACAACACAGGCGAATGATTGATTTGTACTAAATGACAGCAGGGAGTTTTTTTAAAAATTGTTTAAGCAATCAAATTATAATATTCATAACAGCTTTGAGGCTGAGAAAATATTTGTAGAAATCACTGTGCAGGTAGTATATACTATATCCTTTGGGTTTTGCATGCATGCATGCATGTTCTATGTGTCTCTGTTTATTCATTGCATCTTTTGTTTGTGGCTTATTGTCATATAGTTAGATTGATACTTTCCACACCTACTGTTTATTTGTTATTGCTCATCACCCTTCTGTTATTGGAATTCCTTATTTTAGAAATATGATGAACGGATCTTATATTTAAAAAAAAAAAAACAGCTTGTTTTTAAGTCCAAATGTAAAATGAATGTTAAATATTTATTTTTGTTACAGATGAAGCTTTCAATAAATAGGATACAAGCCACTTTTCATAACTAGTGTTTAGATTAATAAAACAATGGTCAGAGTTTTTTGAGCTATTTTTCCCAGGTATGATCTTATTAACATAAATTTCGCATACATTTTTTTTTTTTCAGAAACTTGAGTAGCTGTGTTTGTGTGAATTTGATTTAAATTTGGATAAGTGGATTCAGACATTGACAAGTCTGTTGATGTTGGACCAACAGTTGGAGAATGGTTTCCTATTGTAGGCATTTTCCTTGCAAAGTCAAGTATCAGTGACAGGATTATTTCAGAGGACTTGTAAACAATCACACATGAACACTGTTCATGGCCAAATTAGTGCAAAATATTTCACCCACATGTTACTATACAAATTTATCATTCTGATTGGATAGAACTTAGCAACATGATGCAGTGATTCAAAATGGTGGATGGTTTTTTACTGTTGACTTTGCATCTCAAGTTCAATTTATTCTCTTTGGGACATTGCATTTTTGGGAGAACCCTGATGGTTCACTTTCTCTAAACCAAAATTCATCAAAACCATTTTCTTAACTCATCTGTTAAAACAACAACAATTTGCAAATGTGTCTGTAAAACTTGTGGCAATTGCATTGAAGTTGTAGTTTATTTGACAAGTAAATT
Organism: Nautilus pompilius; assembly: GCA_018389105.1. Lineage (NCBI taxonomy): Eukaryota > Metazoa > Mollusca > Cephalopoda > Nautilida > Nautilidae > Nautilus > Nautilus pompilius. The sequence continues at coordinate 47,885 of JACATO010002155.1, read as the reverse complement.
CATCCAGTAGTAAAATATTTAGTATTATCTATCTATCATTTTAGAATATTAAATCTCTGCATGTATGTACCATTGACTGGTCTTTTCTGAACTATTCGAAGCAGGCGTTTTCTGAAGACAATCATCAAGTTGGAAACTCACTTGGAATAAACAAAGTGCTGGACTTATTTAACTTTTTACTTACATTTCCCAATGTTTTAAGAATTTTAAAAAAAGTTGTTTTTTTTTGACTGCAAATTACAGTCATTGGGATTTGTTTGTTGTGGATTGCTAAAAAATTCTAATACTGATCCCTGCAGTTTGTTTTGTATGCCATTTGTCTGTAATATGCCTGAACAGGGTTTATCGCCAATGGTACTGTATTCATTTTTGAAATGTGGAATCAACCATTTTGTATTTATGTGGCAAGTCTCAATCTGTAGACTTAGAGTTGCATTTTCTTTTGAGGAACTCCAGCATAACTTGCTGCCACTGGTGACATCTTTTTTTGCAGTGGTTAGTTTGTCATGAACTACATATAAAATGCTGATCATATAGCCAGCTCTGCGACAGAAAAAAGTTAATGCAGGATTTTCTGAAGATTAATTTGATTGGTATATCCCATGTAAATGCTGCTAAGTTGAAGCCTACAGTTTAAAAAAAAAAACCATGTTTAAAAAATAATGGCAACAGTTTAAATGTCTTGGTGAATACTTGGTATTTCATAGCAAGATTGTATCACTAATAAAGATGTTCTAGTCTGAGCATGCATTTAATTATGTGGAATCAGAATTCTGTTAGACTGGACACACACCTGGACAGCTACTGATTACCGAAAAACCTGTGTTATTCATCAGTGTTTGCAATGGACAAAGAAACACATGTAGACAACATTTAAGAGAGAGAGAGAGAGATCTAATCAAAAGACACCAGAAAGAGGCAGAAACCCCAATCTAAAATTGAGAAAATCTTGCATAAGATTTCCCAAGTTGGAGGAAAATAAACTGACTAACTGGAAAAAGTTTAAATGTGCATGCATTTAAAAGAAGGGAAAGATGTGCTTACATTAAACTCAGTGCAGTCACCGGTAAAGGTTGTGGTAGCGGGACTGATGTCAGAGATCTAAATGTTACAACTGATGGTACTGCTTATTGCTCAAAGTTGATTATGGGTGACAGTCAGTAGATTTTAGTTAGAGCAGCATTTCTTGTCGGAGTGACTGTCTTCCTCGTCTTACTATCATCATTCAGTTTAAGAATTGGTTTTGATGACGTTTGGACGAAGCAGCCAGATAAAATTGCTGTAGCCAGTAAGTTTTCATTAATCCCTGTGGTTAAGGATCTACATAACACAACGAATCTGTTTTTCTGCAAAAAAAAAAAGAATATAAATGATCCTGATGGTATATCAGAGGATGTGCATGTGACAGCGTGAAACATACTACAATTAAAATGCAGGTTTATTGAAAAACATTTAACAATTTACAAGTACAAATCAAACACCAGCATTTAAGAAACCACCCCCATCAACATGATGGATGAATTAAAATCAGTTTGTTCAATTACGCAGCAAAACTCCATTGCTAGTTATCACATCGCTGTAAAATTAACTCTTGTCAACATCAGCTGGGGTAGTAACTGCAGGAGTTGCTAAACCTGTAAGCCAATTTTCACTCAAAGAATTCCATAGCCAGGTCTTTAGACTTCAGATGGCATTAAAAGATTTTTTCTATTGCGGTAACACTTACTGGCATTGTGGCCACTGTTAATGTCTAGGCAAAACTTTGGATTTGCCTGAGAGGATGTTTGTCATGCAGAACAAACATTGACTCTGCTTTCCATCTGTCCTATTCTGCTTGAAAGCTTTCCTGGTTGGAGAGCTCACCTTTGTTTGTGACGACAAATACTAATACTGTGAGAGAAAACAGGTGACATTCAATCAGCTGTTCTGTCAGCTCAGAAACTACTTGGTTCAAGAAAGGATTGAAAATATTTTTCCTTTAGTATTCTTGTGGATCTTATGTACTAATATTGTTTCTCTTCCACATATATGTGGTATACATTTGTCAGTGAATACACAATTGCTTAACGTTTCACTTCATATAATGCAGAAAATCTGGTATTGGAATCCTTTCTTGCTTCTCAGTGCTTCAGCAACAACATTTGCCGCACCTGTCTCAGTAAAATTAATATCCTAACATTGCAGGTATATGTGCAAAGATTTTGAGTCTCAGAATGGATGCTACATACACCAAACTGATGAGGAAATCAGACTTAGTAATAGAAAATGGAAATCTTTTGGTGGCATTGTCAAACTCTTGTAATTTTTTTTCCAAAGTGTGGATTATCACAGTGTATTTTATCTTTGAAACATTGAAGTTCTAGCTTGCACTCTTCTGAATTGCCAAACCATCTTTGCTTCCACTGCCATATCCTTGACTACTTGTGCATTAATTTTTGATACCCTTCACAGTGAATTTCTGCAAGCGCTTGCCCAGATACATCTAAGGTTTCCAAAAATTAAAAAGTCTTCTCGCATTACTACAATTGTTTCCATTTTGATGAATGTCTAATCGCCTGGGTTGTGTGCTGCTCCATTGAAATGGCAGTGATTTTAATCTGCAATCAAGCTAAAGAATCTTGCTGCTTTTACTTGTGCCAGAATCCAATTTTGAAAATTTTTTTTGACTTAGCAGGTGTATCAGCTTGTTCTGAATTTGTGGTAATATGTACCATGTGTTCCATAGTCCAAAATCTGTGTTCTTTGAAGACCAGGTCTAACTCAGCAGTGTAATGCAAAAGTGCATTGAAATCTTTAGTAATCTGGAAATTTCTCGGGGCATTATTATTATTACTCCCTTGAAGGATAAGGATTTTTACAATCTTCTGCAGAGCATGCATTACTCATTCATTTTTCTTTGATTCAGCTTGAGAAAATACTGATAGGCTGCTGTTTGTCTTCCATTGCGTGCACAACGCATGAATGCATCAGCCCTAGCAGTTGCATTCTTACTGTAGCTCTCAAGAATGGTTTTCCTATTGGACCACCAGCAATGGTTGGGGGGGGTTCATTCTCAGGGCAGACATACATCTATGGTGCATTCTTTGAATGACAAAAGACATTCAGCAGATGGCATTGATGCTATATGCCACTCGACAGTGGCCATACAGCACCAGCCACCCACCACCCTGGATAATGAACATTTCATTTGAAGCAGCAGGACTGTCTGTGTTTCACATCTCAAGGATGACTCTGCTTGACGTTTGCAAGGCAGTTGGTTTACTGCAGAGAATGAAACCAGGGAGATAACAGGTGCTTTTAGAATGCTACCCCAGTCCAAAATGGCCTTGGCAATGATCCAGCATGAAGAATGGACTCAGATATCTCAGGAAAGATAACAGTGAGTGGATTCATCAGAATGCTCTTGTCTTTTGCTACTCCACCAACATGCCATATGCTGCATCATGGAAAGAAAGACTGTCACCATACATCCTTTGCTAAAACACCTGGATTGTTTTTGTTGTTTTTTTTTCGTACAAAGCATTCAAGAAGTTTTATGTAGAACTCTGAAATTGCTTGGGTTACACATTTTGTACAGCTTATTACCATACTAGCAATGTGATGGTTAGGGGACTGGGCCAGATTGGTTTATATTTGATGTAAATATGCTAATATAAAAAAAAAAGTGTAGTTAATCTTATGTATTTTTGCACACCAAAATTATATATTGTCCAGTTCTCTGATCCTTCAGACATGATGGGGAAGCCCTCCTGCCAGTTCTGTGTATTTAGTTTAATTACTTGGATTTATTGCTGCCCCATTATGAAGGCCTCTCCTCACATTCTTGTCATAACAATTTGTTTTTAAAATACCGAACAGGACTCTGAAATTCCCCGTCCCTCCAACCAAATCTCAAGGGAGATTTTATGACCATGAAACCTAAAGCAAGAAATTCTTTGTTATCACCACTGGCTGGTAGCATTTTCTAGATTTATTTGTAATGTTCTCTACAGCAAACTATCATTGTACAAACACAAGGCACCTGTTCTTGGTGTTTGCGTGATATCCATACTTTTTTGGATACAAATCCATTTGCATGTGCACACCCATTCATGTAGGTACATGCGCCAAATCACATGAATTAAGATCTGGTCTCCTACTTGGGAAAGTTTTGAGGTTAATTCAATTGTACTTGCATGTGTACGTACTTTTAAATCATATAATGCCTATGTAATGCAGCACATCGTTAAGTTAAATTGTAAAAGAAATATTTTAAAGGTATAAATTTCATCTGATGAATGAAAAGTAGAAATATTCATTTAGTTGAACTGTTCTTCCAGGTATCTTGTAACTGCTGATTTGGCACAAGTCAGATGGCGCTTCAGCATTAGAGCAGTCAAAGGAACATTGACATTTATAATTCATAAATTTGTCAAGGAAGTTGAGAGTTAATTATTAATGATTGACAAACAGATGGTGAAAACCTCAGCAAGAGCATTGGATGTTTCTTGCCGAGTGTTTAGGGTAAAAACCGGCTCTTTGTTGATTGTTGAAGACAGACAGCAGTGGCAAGTCTGGTTTGTGGACTTGGTGCAGTTTTTCACACTGATTGCCAGCTCAAGAGTATTGCCAGAAATACTAAAGACAGACAAGATTCTAGGTATTTCTTTAAAACTTCACAGTTAGGTTCACTAAGTAGCAAGACTCCGTGTTTTTTCAGGATTTTATCATGAAGAGAAACTTCTTTTGGGAACCGCGCACCTGTTTAGTTCTCTGGTATACTTTCTAGAGTGGCAAATCACAAGTCTGCGTACAATCTCTGTGCGTAACATCGAACTTCTAACACAAAATTATTCCTCGTTTATGTGGTGCTGGCTGGGGCCTACAAGCACGGATTCCCAGCATCCAAGAACGAGCAGTTGGTATTCATGTTATTTTGGAAGTCAAACTTTACAATTGTAATCGCACAAATTCTCCACGCTTTAAATTCATAACTGTGGCCCTCTCTTGGCAATAGTACCAGCAGCAGCAGCAGGATTAAACTCCCAGCCACCATTCTCTGAAACCGCAAAGGACTTTGATTCAAGCCTGGGGTTTATGGAAGCTGTTTGTCATTTTAAATGCAGCTGTTTCATTTGATAGACATTGAGTGACACGGTGACGTTTGATCTATGTAGCTCTCATAACTCGTTATCCTTTCCACCCCAACCCCAGTCTTGAGTTCAGTTAACATGCCTTGCAGGTAAATGATTCACGCTTTTCAAGTGTTGTTTTTCTTTATTAATTTCCCTCTGTTAGTCGGTGTAAATATTTAAAGTCCATTCATGCGTACAGAATCAAATTTACTCCCCCCCCCCTTTTTTTTTTTTTTCTTTCTGTCAGCTGTAAATTCATACTGCTCTCACTAATCTGGTCGTGATGATTGCTGAACCTCTTTATCTGCAGGTGCCGTTAGTTAGCTTACGGCTGAGAAGTGGGCTGATCATCGATGCAGAGAGGTGTGTCACTTTGCAGAATTCTTGTTCCACGTGTTTGCACTTCTAGCTATAACTTTGTTTTTTTTTTTTATAAAAAAAAAAGAAAAATTCACGCATTTGCATTTATAGTTTATTTCTTCCCCACAGTTTGCTTTAGTATATTTAATGTTTGCCCTCTTTTCTTTTCTTTTGCATCTTGTTAACCAAGCCAATTTGAGGCTCTATTTTGGATTATAATACTCCAACCCTTTTCAATTTCTAGTTGTAAGAAATAACTTAATGTCATTAGTAAATGCCAAAATCGTTCAGAATAGTTAATTCCACAATCTTCGGACTGTATAAGTTGTGGGTGGTAGAAAGCTTGCACTGTAGCTCTACTATTACTATAATCTTATAAAAACAAAAGTAGATTCACCCTAGAATGAGGAACATGATTTTGTGGCTACAGTAACAGACTATTAGCTCAAAACCACGATTATAGTGGCAGTTATTTATCCTAAGCCTCGAGCTGCCATAGTATTAGCTGAGCTTTACTAGATAAAGCACCAAGTCTAGACAACAGAAGTTTTGAGACCATCCCCCCCCCCTCCTGTAGGGCAGCCATAAAATGGATTTTAAAAAGAAAAAAAAAAGACAGGTTTTGAAGATAACAGTGCGTGTGCATTTATGTCTTTTACTATGTAAAATGTCAGGGTTTGTAGAAGTCCTAAGAAAAGGTTCTAAAAATGTGATGTAATATTTATGTCTCGAGGATGTTTCATGTGATGTATATTGTGCGTAGATACTTGGTAAGAGACGGTGTTCATTGTTGGTCAGAACCGTTGCAGAGATGAATCTGTTTCTAACCTTGCATTACCCCATAAGATGCAATTTATTTTCATTAAAGTACTTCTTATTTGTTAATTGAACATGATCCCATTACCCGTCGGCAGTCGTATATATAAAAAAAAAAAGTTGCTTCTAAATGCCTACTTTCAACTACAAAAGTTTTTTTTCACCCAACTTTAATCTGAGTCTTCATCTAGATCAGAGAAGCCAGGCAGGGTGTGGACCTACTAGCTGGTGTACTATTCTTGAGAGAACCAGCTACCATGCTCTATGAAGTGTGAAAGCAGCTACAGAATAGTTAGAAAGGAGTTCATCTTAAAGGATTTTGTGGTTATGATATGACAATCATAGTGAGAAAGACTTTGTGCGCAAGTTTAATTGTTTATCTTTCAAGAGCATGCTTGAATCTTCTTCTTCGTTCACTCATTTCATAAGAGTGGGATGCATCGCACCGTTGTTATGCGCACTCCAGCCCATTGCATCCATCTTCAGCAGTGGTTTATTCTTCTGACTTTTCCTTGTCATAGGAGACTTGCATCTGTCATGGCTATAGAGCAACCCCACCCTTGGGTCCTCTATCTGGGCGCCTACACAGGCCACTCCCCAGCAGCAACTGGAGCAATGCCAGTAAAGTAACTTGCTCAAGGGTCACAACAATGTGCCAGCAGTGGGAATTGAACCAAGGACCCTTAGGTCCTGAAGCCAACATTCTCACCACTAAGCCACATTGCCTGGTATGCTTGAATCTGGGTGATTACCATTTCCATCATTTTGAGGTCCTGTTCAACCAAACCCAACCAACCCATCAAAATAAAGCACGTGCTATCTTATGTTCATTGCAGTGGACGTTTTAATTCACTTTAGAGGGAATGATTTCATAATCTTGTTGTCTCTGAGGGACCTCTAACATGTTGGAAGAAAAAAGACTAAAGGACATTAAAAGGGAGGGGCTAATCAACACATAGTATGGGTGGGCTCTCATCAAAATTATGTCTCTCTCAGTAATTTCTCCACTGTTAGTGTAGTTACCGTATTTTAACTGCAAAACAAAGACAAGTAAGCCACTTGGTAGCTGTGGAAAATGTATGGTCAACAGAATTTGAATGATAGCTTTTAGAAAAAACAGAGTTTAAAATTGATGCAAATTATCATTATATGCAAGAAGATTTGCATAATATATTAATGAGTTAAGGGTTTTGTTTTAGAGAGTAATTCCATGACTTCTGAAATAGATGGGTTTTTTTAAGCATTTCTGTAGCAAATATAACTTTCCTCAACCTCTGATGTTTGGTTATATGCTTGATGTTGTACTGCCATAATGTAAACCATGTCCTGTGCTGATCTGCTACTACTCATCATTCCCCATTTACAGTTCTTTTTTCAGGATACCTGAGTACATGAGACTGAGGAATCTACCCTATGGTGCTGCTAATGGAATCTCTCAATTTTGCAATATTCTGTGATGACCGTAATGATGACAATGAAGACTGTCTCCAAGACAGAGTTAGCTCCCTTTTACAGCGGAAGCCAAAAACAAAACAAACATAAAAAAACAGAGATTTCTGTTCACTTGCAGGTTGGAGGAGCTGGTAACGTGTTTTTCATGCCCCACTGCAAATTTCTGTGCATTAGTCTAGGGTTAGACTAGAGGATTTTGAGAAAGGACCATCATCTTTGAAATGCACCTGGACATTTCAATTGAGAAAACTGTCAGGCAACCACAGAATCTCAGGTTTGCCCCCCAACATCATAAAATATATATCATTTAATTGATATTAAGTTATAACATGAACACTAGAGAGCCACTTAATCTGTGGACGAGGTGACGATTGCCTATTTGGGAAAGATGTTAGTATCATAAAAGTGCACTGTTTTCCTTGCTCTCACTCTCTGTCTGTCTCTCTCTCTCTCTCTCAATGGAAACTTGCAGTTTTGAACTTGACACTATGGATTATTAGTTTTCTGGGCTTTCTCATGAAAATTACTCATCAGAAGCATTATGGAGAGACATGCATGCGCACACACACACACACACACATCTACCTACAAAAGACAATGACCTCTACTCTTGGTGGGCATTATGAACTATACTTATATATGTCACTACTAATATTTAAAAAAAAATGATATCGCATAGTAAATCAAAAAGCTGAATTCACTTCATTGTACTAATCTGAATTAGCTAATAAGTATTTATTCAAAGGAAATAACTATATATAATGTTTTTAAATGGAAACTTATGCCAGAGGATATACACAATTTTATTAAATTATTTATGATCTGCATTGTAATAGTAAACACACCAAGTAATTAGCCTGTACCATTTTCCCTGGGGGTTTCTTTGAATGAGAATGGTATCTTTGTTTTGTCCACTGGATTTGCAAGTGTGAAAACTATTATCTAGAGTTTTTTTAATAATGTTTCAAGCACTCTTCGTTGTTACCATGTTACACGTTGATACTTCATTCCTCATCAGCTGTTTGTTTAATATGATTTTTTTTTTTCCATCCTCCGGTCTTTCATTGCCGCTGCCAGCTGCGGGCTGCTGCGTTATCTCAGCTGGACGCGTGTTAGATTGCTTTGAACAATCATCTCTGTTTGTTACTTACTTACTTTGCTATAGATTGTTTTGGTTGTTTTGTTAAGAACGGGAAAAAAAATTAATTAAAAACATGGTTTTGTGAAGTCAAGAAGAAGAGTTTTTAAATCATAACCGAATGTTGCTGTTGGAACTGATCAGAAGTGCCTCCGAGGACATTGACCAAAATTGCTTCTTGAACATCTACAGCTGTGGGAAGATAATGTATTGGTGTTTACTGGATAATAAACAAACCATCCTCTATGCAACCATCGTTGTGCAACTTCTCCATTGCCTCTTCTTGTTAGCAGCGCTGTCAGAGGTTTAAAGGTCTACACTCTTCACCAGTCCTGTGGATTCTGGTTCGCTGTGGTGGACAGATATTGGTGCTTAAGAAAAACAACATCAATGGAAAGAGCTGACCTGGCAGAATGCTTGGAGAAACAGAGCCAATTATCAAGTGACCTGTTCCACCTGAGTAACCTAAAGCCTGACGTAAAGCCAATGCTGCTTTTCTTTTCTTTTTTTTTTGATTATAGTTTAGCATTTGCTGCTGTACCTCAATAAAAGGTGTTAGTTTCAATGATAAATTATTCATCTGAATCTCTGTTCAATTAACTAAAAAATGAAGAAAAAAAAGTTTTTTTTTTCAACAAACCTCAAAGACATTACTAGCTGTGCACTTCAGGGAACCATTCCAGGGTACTTTTGCTATTGTTGAGCTATGCGAATAAATTGTAAGACTCCGGTGTTGACTAAAACACGGAGTCTAGCCTCAGCGTCCTGAAGCTCTGGGAACGGCGAAGTCCACAGATTGCTTTGCGTATGTGTCGCGTCGTAGATCACACAGTGATTTAACTGAAACCTAAGATTGCAGAAGTCTGTGTTCTGATTTCCTTTTACCAAAGGCTGCGTTAAAAGTGAAACAAGATGGGTGCAGTCTGAAATGTTCCGAGTTGCAGCAGATTGGAATTCTGTCCCAACTAAAAGAAACCTCTCGATTGAATTTTAAATCCCAGAAGGCTGCTTCCTGGTAGGTAAAGTCCTGTTTAAAATGCTCACTTGCTTGGCTTATTTAGTTCACATGAAGCTGACCAATGAAAATCTCTGGTAGCCACATCTCTAACTGAAATGTACTGAATACCATATTTAACATCAAGTGTTTAACTCAACATCTTGGCTCTTGTTTGGCTTAACCTTTTCCATGTGACTAATATCGGCTATAAATAACTTTTAGGAGCCTGCAGATTGTGCCTTGCTACTCCTTTGTTATGAGTAAACCTTTTATGTCTTATCGAAATTTAAATGTTCGAGACGTTCAGCTTTGATCCTGGTGTCTAATTCTGTCCCAAATTCTGGGAAATTAGAGATAAATGACCTTGAACTTGCAACTAATGACACGGGTCCTTTGAAATAGTTACCTGATCCACTTTTGATGAATCACTCTAAGCCAGGACTACCTAGATCTGACTAAGAAATTAAAAAAATTAATAGTGGAATCAACAAACAAGTAAAAAATTTTAAAATATTTATACAAGTCTTAAGCATGATTTTGTTTTAACATCTAAATAGCATTAATCATCACTGAGAGAGGGAATAAAGAATTTTTCAGTATTATGTTCAAATTATTTACTACTATGTTTAATTAAATGCTGATGCCCATTAGACAGTCTGGAGGCTTGGTGTTGATCTCTATCAGTGCTTTTCATTTTTTGTTCAGACTTCAATATAAATTATATGCAAATCAGTTTGTAGTCGGTGAACATAAGCTATCGCGCTAACTGACTGATCCCTAGCAATGCTGCATTTATAGCTGTTTCCACAAAGGAGGAGAAGATCATAAAATCCATGTGCATGTGTAATGTCATTAAATTGACGTACTATGGGCTGCTTGATAAAAACAGTCCACAGTCACTAATTCTCTTATCATAATTTTATACCGTTTTATCTAACCCTGGGCATGTGCTGGTTTGCAAGCTGTGGTCACAGAGAAGCAATTGAAGTTTCTCTGATTAACAAGCTATATGATGCAGACCCATCAATTATACGTTTACACTGTGAGACCTTTCTGGGAGTTATCCAGAACAGTTCACTGATTTTCTCTATTGTAAGACTGAATTTCCAAATTTATTTGTTAACTGTTCTTTTTTTGTAACTCTTAGTACTTCTCTCTTTCCCAAAGATGGGGAAATATAAACCTTAGGTCAGTTAACTCCGTTACTGCGGTATGTAGTTTGACTCTACACTGTCACAATAATATCTTTTGAAGGTAGATCTCTCAACTCTTTTGTGGTAAGCGAAAGCATAATTAATAATAATAATTTTATTTTATTTATTCCCTGGTCTACGCATTAAGGTTTTGAACCTTACATTGATACTGGCCATTTTTCTCTTTTGACAACTGTAAATTCTGTTTTGGCCTTTAACAAATTTGCTTTGGCCCTGGTAATTCAGGCTAAAGATGATCCGGTGCCATTACTTACTACTATTCTAACATCTGCCTTAGTCTTTACCATAATCTCAGATACCAAGTGGAAATTTGTCTACCACTTGCACATGCGTGCATTCTACCAGTGACATAACTAGCAAAGCTTGGTCATCCCGCAAAAAGTATTTGGGACCCCCCAAAGCCTTCTAAATTTCGAATTGTAAATCAATTCTATTTTTATTAGCAAAATAATATTGTGTAACAACCAAAAAGAAGAAGAAAAATTTTTAGAATCAATTTTTTGGGGGCTTTCAAAATTATCAATCCTATCTGTTTCAGCTTCTGTGCTAGAGAAGCTGGGTGACTCAGCTTTTTCTTGACTCATAGAATTATGAAGGGAATTTCAGTTTACTGAACAATCCTCCTGCACTAGCTGCTGTCCTGTGAATAGTCAGAAAAATAGGCAAAGTATATTTGGAAAACTCTAGGCAAAAAAAAGAAAACTTGATGAAATGTAGAATTGAAACAAACAGAATGAAAAAATACTAAATACTTTTGAAAGAGAAGACATTTACACTAATACTACTACTACAAATGTTATTTAGAAAAAAACAAAACAATGAAACAGGGTTTTGAGCAGAATGCGTTGTCTTGTTTGAGAGAACTTTTAACGCCTAAGATTCAATCCGAGATGCTAGCTAAGAACAATTAGAGACCAGTCTACCACAAGTATCAGAACAGGAGACAGGGTATTTTAGAGAGAAATTTTAAATAAAAGTACTTAACTGAACATGAGATTAAACTTGTATACAGATCTACTGGAAGCACCCTATGTTAGACAAGTTTTATTACCTTTACTGTTAAGACTAATTTACCAACTAAATTTTACCTTCTCAAGTCAAGTTACCAATACATTGGCAGTCCAGGTGTTATGAAACAATTTCTTATTTGATAGTTTACTGTACATTTCTTTAATATCGGCCAAAGTCAATTTTTGAATGAAAAAATGAATATATCTGAATGCTACATTAGAGAAAATACCGATTCAAGGGTGAAATGAGTAAGGAAGCTTGTTGATGGTAAAGAGACATGCAGTTTTACTGTTGTGCATGCCTTAATGTTATTTCTAATAAATGCAGGATTTACACACACATCCTAAGTGTAAAGGTTTCTCACCTGGACACTTCACGCTTCCCTTGCTTTTGCACCTTTTGATATTTGTATACAAATCACCAGTTGCCTCAAACAGAGAAGGAAAACCAATGTTTATATTCAACCATAAACTCGGTGAGTATCATGAGTTTGAATCCCCCCCTTTTTTTTTTTTAAAAATTATTATTTAGGGGGAGGGGAAACAAAGACTAACTTATATTTTCAGAATTTTTAATCTACATGGGACGACCAGCTTATTGAGCGATTTAAGGGGAAGTAACTTTGCGGGCTTTACGATTTGATGCATCCAGCCTTATCTCCCCTGTCGTTTAAAGCCCGCTCTCTAATAACTTCAGCCGGTTACCCTAATGTTACTGTAGCCAGGTAAATTAGCAGAATAAAGGAGAGATCGCGCCCGAGTTGGTGTCCCGCTCCCTAAAGAATAAAATGGTCACGAGTTCGCCTGGTGGATGGGGACTGTTAAAGGAAACCCGGCTTATACAGAGAAACCCCCGTTTGGAGTCCGCCGGTGGCAGGGCTCGGTGCTCACCAGTTGGACCCCGGGGAGAGGGGGGGGTGGTATTATATAAGTCACGTGATTTAGTGAGGAAGCTGGACGGAAAGAGCGATGATTGCCAGGAAGTTTGTCCTTCAGCGACATTTCGATGGAGAGCCGGAGGCGGCGGATCTGGAACTCGTGGAGGAAACTGTCCCCGCCACTTTAGCAGATGGAGGTGTGTGCTAAATCCCCCTGGGGGTGGGGGGGGGCCGGACTAAGTAAGGTCCGTGGGGGGGGGGGACTCTCCTCCTCCTGCAGTTTGATTCGGTTTGTGTTCCTCCATCCATCCAGCGCACCCACAAGCTGAAGGGCATGCCCTCAGAACCCGTTTAGAATCCACCCACCCTTCCCGAAGGATGGCGGCTGCGAGGGTAGAGAAGATGGCATCTTCACGACTCGGTGCCTGCTCTCCACCAGGGGGTTCTGGGAATTGACCGATCGGCTCCACTAACTGTCACAGGCAGGGTCAGCGTTTGCCAATGCCCCCCCCCCACCTCTTCCCCTTCCCTTCCTTTCCCCTTCCCTTGGTTTCCCGCAAATATTGTATCATTACTTTTGGTTCTCTCTCGATATTTCCGCGAACGTCCGGCCTCTTCCTCCGACTCGCCAGAACTGTCCCCGAGCTCCGCGACAGATCCCACCGGTGTGAGGATTGCAGTCCTGCTGCACGTTGACCACAAGGGGCTTTGATGGACTTGTCCGGAACCTCTTCAGGGTGTTACGTCACACGATGTGCACGAAAGCAGTTTCGAGGAGCACCTGCTTCAGCTTTTGTATCACCTGACTCTTCTGAATCCCCCTTATAAACCTTTGCATAGTTAAGGTATAGGGCTGAAATGGACTCCCCTTTGACAGCGCTAACACATGGAAGATAGTGTCTTCAGAGTTTGGATCCGCCCATTAACATTTAGGTTTAAATTCGAAGTCAAGGTGCTCCACCGTTTTGCCAATGCACCCCCCCCTCGTAGACTTGGCTCTAGTGATGGATGCCACCACTGCTTATTGGTGCTCTGCACTTGTTTCATGGATTTTTAATGTCTCGCCAGCATTAGACCAATTGCAAAACTAATCCGCAGTAAAGGTACATCACACCGTAGATCTGACTCGAAAGCTTGCAAAAGCAGCAATATAATTTTCTATTTGGAGGCAAATATACCTACCCCTAACCCTGGCAGCTGCCTGACCCCTTTAGCTATCCAGTGTTCCACCTCACTCGCCTTGGTTGCTTTTTGCCTCATCACAACTATATTTGGGAAAGTTCTTAGCCTCTTCACTTTTATCAATGCTGTTGTGATCCACGGCAATGGCATGTTCTTCCTCTGGCCCTGATTGAATGGGGATCCCTGATTGACTGACGACAAACCGTTTGGTCCAGTCGCAGTGTACTTACAACACTACTTTCCAGCTCCCTGATAAGCTTACTGATAGATGCTGTCAGGGTCTCTCTCAGACCTTTTACAGTTCCGAGCAGAAAAGAACGTCTCTAAACGTTCCTGGCATGGAGAAAAACAAAACCTAGATATAAAGATAGATTCAGAGGAAGAATCACCCTTTTCTCGCCTATTCACTCTCTCTTGAACCCGCCCCAACCTTCTTTTTTTTCATACTCTTCTCAAAACCAAGTTGTCAACTCAGGGCCTTATTATTATGCTCTACAATGTTACTTTCTCCCCTCAGGCTTAGATTATATGGTTCTGTTTTAAATGAGCAAATTGTCCAAGTCACATTTCTGTAGATTAAATCATCATTGTCAGGCCCAGCAACACGAAGCATGTGCTGGTCTGCGTAAGCTCGCATGACTGCTAAGTATTTTTTCATGATTCTCGCAGAAATACAAGCAAACTAGATCTACGGTGTGACGTACCTAAGTATCATGGAATGGTTTTTTGTTTTGTTGTTTTGGAGAAATAAATTAAAGACAAGGCAGTACAAAGTCATGATCCACACTTTAGATATTATAAGCTGGATCTGTAATTAACCTCAGTTGAGATCTACATATTGGAACATGCATGGATCTACTCCAAGCTTGGATGCTTCGTTACCTTTCTCTGACTAACCAGAGGGTTTTAACTGATAGCCCCCAATGCACGTGGAATATGGCAGGTCGGGTTTGCTCCTATCCTTTTGTTTACATGCACTCATTGCACTGCTGCTGATGATGAGGTAATTATGCTGACATGTAAACTGGAACCTCAGGACCTCCTTTATCCTCCTTTTTAATTTTAAGTAAGAGTCCTTCAAGTGGACACAATTTATCACTTAACACAGATCTATGAGACTTTGTTCTTTTTCAAAATTTTAGAATCCGTCCCACCACTTCTGGTAGGGCCCCTACACTACGGCGTGCTTGGCGTATAGCTTATTCCAGCCCTGGTGTCGAGTAGATTTTGTCTGTCATGGTGCCTTTGCCAAAAAAACGACTCTTCAACCAGATTCATCAGGACAAGACGTGCACAAATTTAATCAAATTCGTCGTTTTTACATTTCTGCTTGGTGCAGCACTGACCCAACTGCGTCAGGCTTCCCTCTTTATAAAAAAAAAGCATTGGGTTGGATGTCGGTTGGCTACAGGGGGCACTGTCAACTGTTGTGACACCTGACACAGTCTTGTGAGTACGTGAAGTAACCTTATTAGCAACAGATGAACAGAGACGTGGTAATGAAGGGGATCTGATAAAAGGGAGATACTACTGGGTATCAAAAGATTCTGTTTTCATTAGTTTTCAAGTCTCAAAACTATATCTACCTGTTGACTTGTCTGTACAGCAAAAAACTAATATGCAATATTAGCATGGTAATTGCTGAGATTCCACATGGATCCATCCAAGCCTACCATTACATACTAGGCAGATATTAGAAACAGCAGTATGTTTCTGTGTAAATTGTATTTTTGGATGTTTGTTTATAATAATAAGACTCTCTGCTTTATACTCTTTTTTTCTTTCCCTTAATATTTCAGAAGTTCTCTGTGAAGCTGTTTGGTTGAGCGTTGACCCGTACATGAGGTACTGTAGCCCAAACTGGTTATAGCTGTCTTATTTCACCACTCCAAGAATTAAATTACAAATTTTTTCCCCAGTCAGTTTTTAATTTGTTCATTTTTGACAAAATTCTGTAACAGGTTGTTTTTTTTTGCAAGAACATACTTCTATTTTTTTAAAAAAATCTGAATTTCTTTAAATCCAGAATTTTCAGCAAGAGACTTCACCCGGGTGATCTGATGATTGGCGATCAGGTAGCCAGGTGAGTAGTGCCCCCTGGGTTCTGCTGTAAAGAAAAAGCTTTTAAAGGAATTGCAGAAAATTTAGGTTTTTATGCTCCGACATTGTGATAGATCTGTTTGACAAATATTTAACGAGGTAATGTTTCCACGGGAGCTGTTAGCCATGTTCAGGTCATTGTGATGCTGGTTTCTCCCCAGCTAGCTGATGAACACATTGAAAATACTTGCTAAAATAGTGTGGAGAGCAAGGAAGACGCATTGGCAGTTCTGGCATTAGCGTATCCGATCTGGCAGATAGACTAGTAGTTAGTTAGAATTTACTCAGAACGTCCAGACAAACATCATTTCTATCTGGGTGGATTACAGTGATTGGGCAGAAAAGTTCCATAAAAGGTACGCTGGATTATCTGATTAAATTGCCGTTTGCTTCCACGCAAGAATGGATGATTCTGAGTTGTTCTGGTGATTAAAGAAAAAAAAAGTAGGTTACTTTGTCTTTTAGTATTTATTTTCTTTAGTTATAAGCCACATGCAGACTGACACTGGTTGAAAATGTGGAAAGTCTTGATTTATACAGAATCTTCTAAATTACTGACCTACAGTTATTCTATTCTTAAGAACTCCCTGATATTTCTCTCCCTCTCTTTTTATAGGGTTGTGGAAAGTAAAAACAGCAACTTTCCTAAAGGTTCCCATGTTCTGGGTCGTTTTGGATGGCGGACTCATACAGTTGTATCCGACGAATCTTCCATGACTCTGATACCTCCATCAGAAGATCTCCCATTGTCACTGTTTTTGGGCTTACTGGGAATGCCAGGGTATTGTACCAGTGATCTTTTTTTAAAATTTCAACGGTTTGCTTATAGCTACAGCACCAGGAGTTTGGCACAAACCACAAACTCTAAAATGTAGAACTGACTGGATTGCAGAAGATTTTTCATGTTAAAAATAGACGTTTTGTTATGGCCCTTGATTAATTAGCGAAAGGTTAGTGATTTTCTATAGAATTTAATGTAACTCTGTCTTTTGGCTTTCACTCTTCACCAACAGTAAATCAGCTTTGATCAGACTTATTTCAGAAAACGTCTGAAATTTTAGCAAAAAATTGAGAAAGATAAATGGCAGCCAGCAGCAGTCTGTGAACAAACCCGGGGCCAGTCAACACAACATGCCTGCAGCAGGGTCTGCCTGAGGTCTGGTTAAGGGGGAGATAATATGAAGCTCCCCGTTTACATTCCTCTAAAATTTTTGGTCAGGGCAAAATCTTAGTTAAAATGAAACGTGGCATTCCTCTGCCGTTTGTTGCCGGTTAATATTATCTTGGATAACGCAGTGTTATCATTCTTCCTAACTAGCACGACTGCAGGCGATGTATTGCACTGGTTTCCTTTTGTTCCAAGGTAGCGTATGCAGGTGTTCCTTTGTTGTGCTCAGATCAAACAGTGCCCATTTTTGTTGGTGGTTAAAGCAATGAAAAACTCCCATCGTTGGCTACTTTGCACTGCTGAGAACGTTCGGCTTAACTGGCTGAGTGCACGGAGTCCCGATCAGTGCATCTTGATGCAGTGAAAGTGGGGAGGTGATCTTTGTTGAAACCAAGACAGAAATCATTTTGTGGGTGCCAGTGAAAAGAAGGAATGTGTTACCACATTGGCTGATGCTGATATGGACGGCGCTGATAAGCTGCCCCTGTTGATGATCAGAAAATTTATTAAAATTGCGGTGATTTAAACAAACAAGAACTCTACCAGTCTCTGCAACTTCAATGCTAAAGTTTAGATGACTTCTATCCCGTTGGTAAACTTGCAGCAAAGATGAAGATGGAGGGAGGTGGACTGTATTTATTGTACATAATTTTCCAGCATATCTCAACATTTCTTGAACTTGTGGTTTTGCCATCTAACACCAATAGTATACTTCATCTGTATGATCAAGGAATAATCCATAATTTCAAGAAGCTGGTGATGCAGAAATACTTGATTCATATCAATCACTTTTGAATGTGGTGGTCTTGGAGACTGTTGTCAACTATTTCCGTCACGTTGTCTCTAAAACTGTTAGCACACTTCAGCCCAGACAGAGGGAACTCTGAATCGTGCTGCAGTCGATGAGGTAAATGAAGAATTGCATCAGTTTTTCCAGAAGTTGCTAGAAGTTATGAAAAACAGACAGAGTAATACTGTTTTCCAACTTAAATGTCAACAACAGCATATACACCACAGCAACATAATCATATGAGGAAGGTTACTGCACTTCCTTCTCTGTCACTGTAAAGGAAGCAAATGCAGCATCTTTAACATTTTGGTATTTTTCTGGTGGCCTGGTGAGGTGTCATAGACAATGCCATCATAGTAGAAGAGCTTGTGGAGAAATGTGGGCTCAAGGAGCAAAACAAAAATCTGACTTGGAGTTTTCTAAGAAAGAATCTAAGAACTAATACTAGCAGAATTTAGAAATCTTGTCCACATTAGTTCACAATATTGAAACTGTAGTTTGTAATTTTTTCTGGGAGATAAATTTATCTGATTCTGTGATATATTTCTTTTTCTTCCTGTATGGTTAATGCTGAATCATGCTACAAGAAAATATTTTTCCGGTCCCCTCAGTTCCATGTTATCTGGTTTCCACTTATACACAAGCCTTTTAAAAGTGCATTATGAAATCCATCCTACTATTAGAAAAGAATCAGAAAGGTGGCTAATCAGCATGGATTGGTGTCAGCAGTGGGTTTGTGCTGATGCAATTGCATAAGAATAGAAAACTGATATGGTCACTGTTTGCATTACATATATCTATCTCATAGGCGAAGAAACAGACAACCTAAGGAAATGGGTAATAAAATAACAAGCTACATACATTGATTCTAAAGCTTTTTAAAATATAGTAACTACCTTTTTTAGGGAATGTTTATTTATAAGATAATTCAACATTTAACAACAACAAACTTTCAAAAGAGCATTTGTTTCTTGACCTAAGTCTATTCCCTTTGCCCTTTCCTCTGTGCCTGAGCCTTACTGGCTTCTGCTTGAGTCTAAACTAAGAACAGTCAACATAAAGGACATATTAATGTATTTTTGCCCTGAAGTAAGCCTTCAACTTCGTCCTTAATGGTGACAATTTATATAATAATTAAATTTATAAGATTTACTTATAACTTGTTGCCTTTTAACTGTTGATCAGTAGTGCATATTTATTTTAGAGCGACAGCCTATTTTGGACTTTTGGACATCTGTAACCCACAGCCAGGTGAGACTGTGCTGGTTAGTGCAGCGGCTGGAGCCGTGGGCTCTGTGGTTGGTCAGATTGCAAAGATTAAGGTGAGAGCTTTTTTAAGTCTTGCTGCATTGTAATTTCCACATCTTTCTGGCAACCTGGGCCAGCCAACCATGCACAAGAGATTCCTTACAAAATATTGCTTTTGTAAGATCCCTAAACATGTACAGGCCTTTAAAACTGTGTATTCTCTCCCTTTATAATGTTTGGTTGGGGAGTAGCAAAAAAAACAAAAAACAAAATCACTGCATGTATTTAATTTAATTTTGTGCGCTCTTGACATTTTGTCCATTTCTCAAAACTTTTCCCTTTTGTACAAGATTAGTTAAGAATAATAGAACTTACTACTAACCTGTGATATTATGAAGAGTGACTTTAAACCAGTGAGTTGAACCACATTGTGAGATCATTCACTCCAGTTCAGATGTATAATTATATTTGTGGTTAAAATTCTGAGCCAGTTCACATATACCACACACTCAGTCTGTGACCATAACCATTTTACCATTGTTAGGCAATATGCCAACAGACAAAGTAATTCTTCTGATATCGTGCCAGGCAGTGCAAGTTTATATTCCATGGTGTTAACTCACTAACTCTTTTTACAAAACAGTAAACGTATCCAACCAAGTAAACAAGGTGACACTTGTCCTTTGAAAATATTGTTGCAACAGTCCACCGTAATATCTTCCGGGATTTCCTCTGTAACTTTCGTCCTTTGTGGAGATAGCTCGAACTCAAGACTAGAAAAGGCTCGTTCAGCTGTAACTTGTGCTGATGGAACAGCTGGAAAACACACACACACACACGCACGCGCGCGCACATGACAAGATGACCCTCTCTCTTTTTACTGAATTCTTTTCCCTGCAAAACAAGCTA
Organism: Nautilus pompilius; assembly: GCA_018389105.1. NCBI lineage: Eukaryota > Metazoa > Mollusca > Cephalopoda > Nautilida > Nautilidae > Nautilus > Nautilus pompilius. The sequence goes on along the minus strand of JACATO010002155.1, from coordinate 27,509 downwards.
AAGCTTGTCATCTTCCTCCCTGGCATTTATTATCTTTCCTACCCACTTGATTGATGATTGAGAAAAATGGTTATTTGTTTAATGGGGTGATTCACTCAGCGTCCATGATATGAAAGCCGAGAATTTGACAATGCCATATCTTAACAGAATTCCTTCAACTCGAAACTCGAGCAAGCACTCAGTCATACCAGAAGTTGAGTACCATGTCGTGAGACAGTCTAAGACAGATCTCTTAAGTTTCAGTTTCTCATCAATAACCACATACATGAGAGTTCTCAGATTTTTGCAGGCAGAACGGGCTTTAGCACCTGAATGAGTAATACTTCGGTCTTTAAGTGCATCTACTACTAGCTGAAGAGTCTGGGCTGAGCAGAGGGCACTTGTTTCTGCAGCAGCAGTATCAAGATCAACCAGTGTTGCTTGTTCTGCTCCGTACATCTCGCCTGGATATATCTTTTTGTGACCAGCCTCTTCTCTGCATCATTGCAAAGTATTTTTCCTCCAGTATCCAAGTATTTCTCTCATTTTTCTGTTCATTATTATCTTTATTATGTTTGCTTTTTATACTGTATATCTGCTGCCCACTGATATCATATTCTGTAAGTACTTTAAGAAGCACATTCTCGAGATAGTGGGGTGTATGTCTGGCTATAATTTCTCTTGTATCTATGGTTCGCACTGCAATGTCACCATCTTCCACATACCGGATGTTAATGCCCAAAACTGGGCGATCCATACATGCTGCTCATTCAGTCTTAAAAGAAAGAAGACGACCATTCACTTGTTCTTTGATGGACTGGTGAATGGCACCGCAACATTTGTCAGTTTCTTCCTGATATCATCGGTATTGACACAAAAATTAACTACGACAAACCTTCAAAAATTGGATAGTTATCTTTCTAAAGCCAGGGTCTTCCATTTACTACTGTCTGTAATTCATGCAAGCATTTGAAAGATGTTTTTTTCACTTTCAGTCGTCGTCATCTTTTTTTAGAAGACAGTCTAGAGTTCGCTGTCTCTGGGATACTTTCTTTCAAATAGTCGCTTACTGGACTTGAGCTTTCCTTTTTGCCGCCGCCTCTTTACAGAGGACTTTGAATTCTTCTGCATGAAACCGCTGCACGTTCTTTTCCACACTGGCAGCATGATTCTCTGCAATGGTGGCTTTACAGTGTCAGATCTGGTGTTGAGACAAAGCTCTCTCGGGGGTCATACTTGAAGAGTTGAGGGTTGAGCTGTTTCAGCATGCTACAACAACAAAAGCCAAGAGGATTATGGAAACTCAAAGAGACCAGAACAACTGCAGTTGTAGATAATCCACCTAACTATTTATGCATATGTGAGTCAGTGACAGGCAGATGGGTGCTGATGACAGACACAGCAACAACTGTCCAAGCAACTAAACAGCAATCCACTGAATCAGCATTTACTTTAAAGTGGTTTAGTCTTGTCTTCCTAGTGTTGCTTTTGAATGGCTGCAGGGTAGTCCTTGGGTCTCTGTGCACAAACTGCATTACCCCGGATGCAAACTGGCCTGTTAGGAGTGAAGGGAACTTCTCTTCCTCACATGTTGATGGCGTCTCTCGCCAAGTGTGTTTTTTGTGCTTTTATGCCCACAGCAATGGCATCTGGGATTTCTCCCACTGTTCAGAGTCGACAATCAGACCAAGGATTCACAGACTTTCCACCTCTGACCCATGCAATGGTTGAAACTGTCCTTAGCTGGCCAGCCAGCCTCAGGAGGAAGGTAATTAATGAGTCCTTTCATTCCCAAACCTATCTCGTTATATATGATCAAAGCCAGGCATTTTCAGGTGAGCACGCAGGACAAACGGCAGCTGCGCAGTTGTTTGCTTCATTTCTCTTGTATGTCATTGTAAGTCTTGCTGAGTGTGACAGTAGATAGAATCTTGTTAACATTCTGGAAAAAAATCGAGATGTGATGGAGCAAGATTACTGCACCGTCTCTCTTGAGGGAGGAGGGTTAACGAACTAGCTGTATGTGATAGATGGGGAACAAGTCCACACAATGGTGGGATGGCCACAACCACTGAAACTGGATTCTAAGAGTGTTCTGTGTTGTGTAGATTTACCCACCTTGAGAGTCTGTTGGGTTGAGAATGAACTAGGTGTCTCCTCTTGGTCTGCAGTTGGTATTTGGGCATCTGAACAAAGGGAACAAATCACAACAGAGGTTTTGATCTATATGTTACAAACCTTGACTTTGGGCTGTTCATGTACCAGCACAATACTTTATTAATGTTCTGAAAGTAACTTAGAATGTATGATACAGACCCAACAGCTAACACTAAGAAGAAAAAGTGATCCATATGAATAATTCGTAATTTTAAAATTATTATTCTTATTTGCCAGGGCTGCACGGTAATTGGGTTTGCTGGGAGTCATGAAAAATGTGCCTGGCTCAAGGAACTGGGATTTGATTTCGCCTTCAATTATAAAACCGTTGATGTTGACAAAGTTCTTGATGAAGTTGCGCCTGATGGAATAGATTGCTATTTTGACAATGTACGTACTGGAAAAATTTTGTCTTTCTACCCCCTCCCCCATTCTTATTTGCTAGTAAAGCCGAACAGGAGATAAATTGTTTTCCAGTATGTTAATTTTTTTTTTCAGAAAAACCAGAATTCAGGGGCATTTGCATGCATTTTAATGCCTGCAAAAGATAAGGGAGATAACTTGGATGTGAATGATTGTAGGAATGGATGCATCGGGTGTCTCTCTACTTTATTATTAAATTTGCATTGGTTCATAAAGACTATTTAAAATATTGGTATGGATATTGGTTTGTTACAGGCTGATATGATTTAAGGTTTGTAATACTCTGTCTTTTTTTTAAATGACACTCACTGCAGCCATCTTAAAAATGTTAAATGAACACTTTAAAAGCGATCAGTAATGATATCTCACTCTGTGGCATAGAGGAATCTCTTTACTATAAATAAATACTTTAAGGAAACTGGGAAACAGTGTCAAATAAGAACCAAAAATGCTAAGAATAGTACATTGCAACTATAGATAGGACTAGCACTATCTTAGGTACAGTATATGGTTACATAAAAGAGAAGAAATATTAGAATAAATTGTTGGTTAGTTCCCCTTTGGAATATTGTTGTACAGTCTTGGAGTTTCTCTCAAACAAGAAATTGCTGTATTAAGACATGTTCAGCACTTATTCTTTTAGATCTTTACATTGTTGAATGTGTGGGAAAAATTAAATTTGCTTAGTCTGGTTTATGGATTCTATTGAGGCACCTTAGTAGAGACCTTAAACTGATTAAGCAAAGAGTGAGAATTTCAGTTATTAATTTGGTAGCATGTCAAACACTACTTGTAAAAGCTGTGTCTGAGTTATGCCTGGAGATCTCATGGTTGGTGGTAACCATTGTGGCTCAAGTCACACTTTGAAGAATTTGACAATGTACCTTACTCGTTAGACTGCAGACTGATCAGAAGATGGTTTGAGAACTTTGTTTCAAAATATTTACCAGATTCTGGCTAAGACAAATTGTCATTCAACTCTTTGTTGGTTAGAGAATTCTGAATTAATGTGTCACTTTGTTTTCCCAGGTAGGTGGACTCTTTTCTTGCACTGTATTAAAACACATGAAAGATAAAGGTAGAGTATCAGTGTGTGGAAGTATTTCTACATACAACAGCAAGGATGAAGAACTTACAGGTAAGACTGATCTGACATAAAATGATGTACATTTATTAAAGATGCTGAAATAAAGAGCAGCCAAAAAATTCTATGACAAATTCAAATCTGTCTATGTAAGGAAGTGATTTGGTCATAGAATCAGAAGGATGGAGAAATATTAAGACTGACTTAATACAGCTCTTGTTCTGAAATTTGAATCATGTTTATCCTGTGAAACGTACACCAGCAGTTGTATTAACTATTGGGGAGGCATTCTGAAAAATATATCTTCTAGCATGTAAATAAAATATATTTTTATCCTTTGACCTCTAATGGCATACTATACAACTAATCTCTTAACTCCTGCTGAAGCACTGTTGTTCTCTTTACCATAAAATCATTTAAACATTTCAAATATGACACTACATAAAGTGTCTGTAAGGAATTTTCTCTCTAGAGGATAGATCTGAGGAAATCAGCCTTTAGTATATTTTATAGGGTGAGATTATCAGGTTATTTGTTTATAATTGCTAAAAAGATTAAATCTTTAATAATGGCATCATCATCATCATCAAGTGTGCTTCAGACATTTAAATAATATTAGTTAGTTCACAACTTGTCTAGATAATGAGGAAAAGAATACACCAGTCTCAAGGTTTAAAGTAACATGGAGTATAGTTCCTGAGCAGCATCCATTTTCATCTCTGGGGTTGGGGGGGGGGCATCTGTCTGTTCTCCACATATGAAAATACAGAAATAGGGTTTGTAATTTTCAGGATCTTTTCCTTCCATAACCATCATCTTCAGACAACTTCGAATCCAAGGCTTTGTAGTGAGATCCATGTTCAAGGATCACTTCTTTGAAAGCAGAGAGCAGTTAAAGAAGTGGCTGAAACAGGTAAAAAAAATGAATCTGAAGATGAGTTTTAACTACTACACATCACCTTTTTAATTTTCAATATCCAGTATAAACTGTAATTAGGTTTTTTTTTTATTTTACACCTGTCTTCTGTATGTGATTATATGGTAGCTAACGAAATCTGGTTTCATACTCTGTAACCATCCTATCATTTGTGCTGGTATGGGCCCTCATCTTATTGCCTAATTTATGTTCCATTGGCATCAACTGATAATTCATCCTTTGAACAGCTGATGTAGTCCCAGACACTTTTGTAAATGTTGCAGCAAGAACCTTTCCAGAGATTGTTTACAAGTCAAATACCATAGCAACAGTCAAATGTTAAATGTTCATTAAACATCTTCAGAAGAATGAGAATCTTTTAAAGCTTGTATATTCTGAAATCTTTAACGCAGGCCAACTCTTCTTTCATACAATTCTTCGCATTCGGGGTAAATCCGATTTTGCAGCTATTACAAACAATTTTAGGTGCTTTCTCTTTTTCCCAGGGTAAAATCAAATACAAAGAGACCATCACAGAAGGATTTGAAAACATGCCCAAGGCTTTCTTTGCTCTCTTCAAAGGTGGAAACACTGGAAAGGCTGTTGTAAAGATCTAGAAGACAGAAGATTGTGGAGCAATTTGTCATTTATCAAGAGTCCACCACTCCACGGTGATTGTCTTCACCGAACATGCCAACCCGGGGTTGTGACCATTCCTGTGCAACTACCAAATAAAGTCAGCTGAGAGTTCCGAAAATTATTTATTTATTTATTTATTTTCTGTATTAGGCGCAGAACAATTACATTCTTGAAATACAGTAACTTACTAATATACATATACCTAGTACACACGCTAACTTGCATGGCAACTTTTTTTTGAATACTGTACCGAGAAATGACGACAAGGTGCTGTGTCACAGCAGTTATTAGGCTCACCTGTGTAAGCTACACCTCACCGCTGCTGCTCTGCACGTTAATTCACTTGTTATGGCTGGATTGGAATGTCACCTTATGGTGACTAATTCGTGTGGGTGGGCCTATGACGACGCACGACTGCCAAACTTGGTAACCGGTTTTTGTCGCTCCAGTTATTATTTACTTACTTACTTTTTTGTCTACAGACTTTCTGGAGCCCCTTTTATGTCGGTAAATTTGTCACCCAGGTAGACTTTTCTCCAGATTAAATATTGCAATATTTGATACACCTTTTGATGTCTTGTCCAAAGTTTACATATTGGCAACGACGAGAATAAGTCCGCCGGAAGCTACGACAGGTTTAATGAAAAAAACACCTGACTGACTGTTATCTAAACAATTGTCTATTGTTCTGTAAAGAGTTTTTAAAGTGACTGGGTTGGGGCGGGGGGAGAATTTCCAGTCGGGTTTGAATTAATGGAAACGCATCTTGAGTCGAGTTATCTTTTGAGTAACAAGGGGGATAAGGCTGATAAAATCCAATTTTAAAGCTTGCACGATTATTTCCCTTGTGTTATTTTTAAAAGATTTGGGAATTATAGCTTTCGAGTCGGTGGTGCTAACGTTTGAAGATTGCTGACGTACAAGGTTTGTGATTTCCAGTAACTACAGGTATCAGTCTCTCTGAAAGTATGCTTTTGTTTGATTAAAAAAAACCCCTACGAATGATAAGTGTGGTGTAACTAAAGGCGGTTAACTTCAATGTAGCCATTACACACCTCTCAGAGATTCTCTGTGAAGCTTTCACCTACAGTCTAAAACCAGGAGAAATAAAACTTAATTAGTAACTGATTAGGATAGTTTACGACTGAGCTACACAATGCAAGGTGTTCAGCTGTAGGACACCAAACGATACAGGGCTGCCATGATTCTTTTACTGGACTGGACAGGTGCAGGGTCACCCATCCAAACACAAAATTCTGATAATTGGTTTTGTTCATTTTCCCACAAATTTAACTACTAAATTATTTATTCCAGTCAGCAAGGAAAAAAATCGAGACCTAAATAATTATTTTTTAAAAAAAAAAAAAAGAAAGAAAGGAGATTCTAGACACCCAGAGAATTTTTGTGGTTGAATATAGACATTTATATAAAGTTCTTTCTTCATTTTTCAGAGGGCTAGTAATTTGTGTTCAAATATCTTAAAAAGGTGGGAGGACAAAGGGACAGTAAGGTGTCTGAATAAATAAGGCACAAAAGAGAGATCTTGTATTTATTAAAAATACAATATTAAAGCATACACAAAATTAATAAAGCTGCATGTCTGTTTACCACCAAATTTCATTCTTGAATCATCTTTACACATCTTAATGCTACATTACAGTAAATTACCAGCTTTCATTAAAAAGTTTCTTTAGCTGGTTTTTAGAATAGACATTTACTGTAAATTATTGAATTATTTCATATCACCTGGACTGTTGGTAACTTGAAAACAAAGATAAAATTTAATAGAGGTAGTAACACTCGTGTCTAATAGGCCTCTTTCAATAGCCAGTCTGTACACGAGTTTTATCTTATGTTCAGGTAAATACTTTTATTAGTTAGTTTTCCCCAGAAATACTTATCTCCTGTTGAGATGGTGAGATGGTCTGCAATTGTTCCCAGCTAGCATCTTTGACTGAATTTAAAGTACAAACTGTTTTAAAAAATGAGGAAATGCATTCTTTCCATCCAAATTCCTGTTTTGTTTTGGTTTTTTTTTTTCCAAAAGAAAGACTTTAGTAACGTTTGGGGACGAAGGGGGGATAGTGGAGGTGTGTCTTTATGAACCATGAAAAGGTAATTGTGATGTACAGTTTGACACACCATTGAGTGGTAGCGCAGATTTCCCCATGGTAACTGAGCTAATGGAAGAGAGTGAGATGCTTGAAAAGATGGAAGTAACAGCATAGGCTAAAGTACAGATGGCCTAGGATTGCCACTGCTGAATCAGATTTGACCAAACTGAACAATGGAAGGTCAAAACAATGTACGCTGTAATCGAAAGGGGGGAGGTAATGGCCAGAATCAGTAAACTTTACTGCAGCTAAAAACAATCCACCTGTGGATGTATGCAGAAAAACAGGAGTAAATTTGATTTTGTGCACGTGAAGGACTTGATTAATGAGACAGCTATGCATGACATTCACCATGCATAACTTTCGAGGAAGTCCAGTTCAGATCTTGCATCTGTGTGTGATTCAGCATACATACATACATACACACGTACACAGGTGTGCACGTGTAAATAGGTTTGTCCCCAAAATCTATGGATAAGGGAAGTTTGCTGTGGAGAATAATGTTACTGGTAAATCTAGAGGATGCTATCAGTTGGTAGTGGGGAGCAAGGATACTGTTGCTTTCTTTAGCTAGAACACCTTGAAATTTGGGGCAGAAGTCTTTATAATGTAGAAGTTAGAAATGTATATGGAGCGATAATACCAAAGGACACAGACTTGGCCTTAAGACCAGACATGGTTAGATTCCCCCTCCCAAAAGAAATTAATGAAGATGAATACCGTTTCTCTGATGGTTTTATGTCATGAACAAATAAATCCTCATTAGTAGTTCGTAGATCTGGACAGTACAGGTGAGGTGGACCTTTCATACAACATACCTCGTTCTGTTTTTACCATTGTGTGCTGCCCTCAAAGGGTCGACATTTAATAGGCTTAATCAGGTGTGATCTAGCAAAGGGCTTCTAAAACTTTTCTGGCCTACAGCCCCCTTTTGAAACCCCTTGTACCATTGGGGCTTTTCTAGGGTTTACATATGAAAAATATAGGACGTGACATGGCGTGTAAAGTAGGGCCTGCCAAACCCCGATGTTCCTTGGTCGAAGGAAAGTTGTCACTTACCTCAACAACATCACTCGCTGTAACTCATAGAAAACCAGACAAGGAGCTGAGCTGGGGCCTATCAGTTTGAAAATGTGCCAATATTTAGAATACAAGAAAAGAAATGTACGTCTGACAGCGAAAGATTGTGTGGCCCCGCAGATATGTACTAATATGGCTCATTCCAAAAACGCTTATCTATCGGAACCTATAGCTCGGCTCCTTAATCACAATCCAATTGCGTTCGCGAATAATACGATAACCGAAATAAGAGAGAATAAAATAAATAGTCTGAGAAGACCATCAAATTTAATCCAGGTAGAATAGTAAAGACTTTCAGGATTAAAATGGGTGCAAAACTTATTTTATATAGTCTAGGATGGAAATCATTCCACTCCATTGTACGGCCATTAAGTGGCGAAACGTTAACGGCAGCAGCATTGCCACGGGAATCCAGAAAAGAATGAATGCGAGACTGTGCCTTAGTACCGTTACCCTTTGCAGGGCTTCCCTTAAAAGTTCCCTCTTCCAGCCAGCAGAATGTACAGCGAGAACATCCAACCAACAAGTTCTTGTTTTTTTTTCACAAAGAAAAAAACTCTTAAAAACTTTAAAATGGTAAAGAACGTGATAACAAATAGTTTAAGATGAAAATGCGAATGAAGATGAACACACACACACACAAGAGTTAAAATGCTTCACTTCCTCCGTTAGAAAGGTACATTAGACATCAAGGGGACGAGAAAACAAAGCATCTTGGCCTTCGAGATAATTACACGGCATAGATGCGCATCAGTTAAGTCCAAAATTAAATTCGAACGCACAGGCTGCGGCTGCTGCTCTGTTAGTTCTTGTTGATGCCTGGAGTCCGTTGGTTTTCGGTTATTTTTGGACATAAAAAAACGGTAAATCCATCTGCAACCCTAAGGCTGAATTAAATGATAATAGGGTTGGTCTAATTCTTTAGATTTGATCTTGTTTTAGCCGGTCAGATTCGTTGGTGCACCCGTGGAATCTGGATACTGAATAAAGATGCCACCCTTCCAGCCAAGTCTAGAGGAAGAGATAGAAAGCTTGGAATGGCGGGGGGGATGGGGAATAGGTACGGATAGGCGGCGCTCGATTATGATGGAAAGGTCTGGTATCAAATAAAAGCCCGCCTATCTTTTATATTCGGTCTGGTTCTGTAGCCTCTCGCCTTTAGCGTTTTATTATTATTATTTTTTAAGTTAGTGACCATTTGCTAGTGGTGACATCTTAACGTATGGCACCGGAAATAAGTGACCTTTGTCGGTTGGTACCGATCACCTGAAAAGAGCAAACGTCCGCCATTACTGAAGCATAAGGTTCGTTTCATAGTGAAGAGGGAGGCAAGAAACCCTTTTCTAACGAATCCACACGACTGGCGGAGCTTTACTTCTTAAAATCAATGCGAATTATACACAAAGGCTACAAGAGTTAGATTTACGGGGCTGGGACCTCGAAGTTTACAACATGGCGTCGGCCTGGATAACCAATCGTCTGCACCCTCTAATTCGCCTCGTTCCCACGGATATGACAGATAAGGTCTCCGCGCTATTGCCGTTCGTGATATTTGCATATCGTCTGCTAAGCCTCACACCCTCCGATAGCGTTGACGTGACATCACCTAGTCTAAGAATGTCCTCCCTGAGAAACGTTCCTCTTTTAGACGCGGTCTACCAACGCCGCCCATTTTGCTGTGACGTCACTAGAACAACGCTGGCGTTGCTGCAAGTGACCTGCTTTTATGTAAAAAGTACAAATGACATTTCTTCCCCCAAATTTCTCTCCTTTCTGTAAGATTAAGAAAACAGATACGAAAAACCATTAAGTATATTTTGATTCCCTGGACTCTCCGCAGAACTAATAGCTTAACTTACTCTATGTTCTTCGGAAAATTTGGAACCGCTGATGAAGTGGAAATTCTTACATAAAATCCAATTTTTTCCTTTTCGCACGACGAGAAGAAAACGCGAAATTCAGCGGAAGTCCGAGAGAAATCAGAATCCAGTCAAGTGCAGCAATCATGCGAACTGCTGGAGTCTTCTCGTGATTCATTGGTGTTTTAAAAACATTTGCAGTTTACACGAGAGAGTTTGATTGATGTGAATGGACATTACGTGAAACAGTGGAACGGAATACTTCTACACTTTCTAATTAATCTGAATGGCAGAGTCAATGACACTTATTGGGCGAATTTCACTGCTAGTGTCTCACATTTCGTTTCCAAGCCGGCCACAGCGGCTGGCAGCGGGCAGGGAAGTGACTGCTCTCGTTTTATGACCACGAGAAACGGGCGGGAAAGTAATGGAAAGCTGGTTTAATGCTGATGACGCAACAACTAAGTGAAATCCTACCTGAAGGAGAATCAATTTGCTGATCCATGGAACTTGTGGTATGGAAGGAATTCTGGACAGCCGCTTTAGCATTACAAAGCTAAGAGGCATCGAGTGGTGATAGGAAAATCTCGTTAGTAAGGACAGCAGGGTGAGAAAAAGATGGAATCGTCTTGTCTTAATATATAGAAACTGGACAGCTTGGCCATTTCTTACCACCCCGGTCAGCGGAATTAGAGAGCCTACGTTTCGAGGATCTTCTCTCGCCATCGTCAGGGTGTGGCCCCCGACAAGGAAAACGGCTTTGATGTACAATGATGTTAATGCGCAGGTTCCTGTTCCTCGCCAAAACAGTCTCCGCCTCTCAGGGACTAACCCTGACGGTGGCGACAGAGGAAGTTTCTCCGAAACGTAAGGTTCTCTAATTACCTCTACCGGCGCGCTTCGGTGGGAAACGATCGAGGTAGCAACCGAGCTCCCGATCGTTTCTTGCGGCTCACTTTGGCCGGCTGTTCTTTCTTCTCCGGGGTCCTTATCGTCAAAGCGATTTAGATACCTGGGCAGGAGTTGATCCCGCTAAAGGATTTAGTACGAACGGTTGGCAAAAAAAGGAGAAATCGCCGCTGATAAATTGTCAGCGCAGAGGGATACTTGTCATAAGTAAATGGACGCTCCCCGAGACTCAAATAGGCCAATCTGGTCACGTGATAATCATGACTGCAAAGGATTATGGGAATTGCCTGGCTCTGAGAGGCCACAAACAAAACTGGGCGATAAAATATTGGTGGGAAGCCAGCTGAAAAGCTCCAATACACTGGATATTCCGCCGTCGACTGTTAACAGGATGATTATCCAGTTCAAGAGAAGACATAAGTTAACCATTCACGTGCCAAGAGACCAGAAACATCATACTATGTAGAGAAGCGAGAAGAGAACCACACGGGCGTTGTTCCACATCACGGGATACAACGGGAAAGCGGCAAGACGCCATCGATTTCCTACCCGACCCAATCTCAATCGTCGACTGCAGTGAGAAACCCTGGTGTCTATCTGCTCCCGCCCTTTCCACCGAGTCCGGTCCGCCCCGTTTCTCAGCTGCTGTCACATATGGGTATGGCATAGAAGAGGAGTTTTCCTTAAGAAATCCGCAAGCTACGGCCTAAAAAACAAAAAAAAACGGGCCCGTGTTTCATAGTGTGGGCTGCGAAGGAACTGCAACTTCTGCCTGATACACCAACACCCTCCGAAAGAAAGGCTTTTGCCCCTGTCTATATCAATACGATGTCTTTCCGTTCAAAGAAATGGAAAATGGTGGAGCCCTCAGCTAGCATCGCGTTTGCAAAGATTGAAAGAGGGATAAGGAATCAAAATCCTGCTAAAGCCTGGCCAATCACCACTTACCTCTTGGGGGGAGGGGGGGCTGTCCTCTCCCCGGTAGATATCTTGCACCCCAGGGTTGCTGGTTTTGTCCACGCAATGTGTCACAGTAGACTGCACCACACCTGGCTTGGCCATTGCAATGCATGGTTACAGAACAAACAGGCGTTCTTCCAAGCAGGTTGTCCGGGCACTTGTTCAAAATGTCTACAGGGCCAGTGCGACATCAAACAGACTGTCCCACCCACACTCACTACGCTCCTTCGCGCTTCCTTTCCCCTTCTTCTTCTTAGGACACCCAGGAAGAGAGTCTCAGAACTGAGCTCGCGGGCCGAGCCGTGTGACGTCATCGCTCTTATACGAAGTCGCCTTTCGTTAGGCCCAGCGGCGCCGAGTCCATTTCGAGAGAAGAAAAAACAAAACAAACAAAAACACACCAGGAGCCCGAGGAATTCCTGGGGGGGGGGCGCTAAGGGTCCCCATCAAATGCCAGATCTGAAGTTCACTTTTGACATGTTTGAGAAACGATACGAGGTCTCCAAGTGCCAAAGATAATTCTAGGAGATTCCACAGAACTCCCCTCTCCGGAGAAAGTGGACTGGCTCACGGGTAGATTTAACGGTGTTCGGGCGAGCCTGGCTTCTCTTGTTGTATTTCGAGATGAGGCGGTCGCACTCCGGTTCTCGCTGCTGTCGATCCCGACGAAGGACGTGTCCAAGCAGTTACCGGCTCTGAAGAATTCCCTAAAGCGCGCGCGTGCAACGTTTTCCAGCCGCGGGTCCAAACCCGACGAGACATCGCCGGCCGAGAGGTGGTTAGCGCGGAGAGATGCTCTTGGTCCACCGGGCCCGGCGTCCAAGCAGTAATCTTACCGCTGTTCTCGCTGAACATCCTGCATCACTACATCTTACAGGACAAAAAAAGCCAAAAGGAAGTCGATGAATGCAATAAATACGTGGGATCGTGAGCCCGGATTTGGAGGAGTTCGATCAGGCGGCAAAGTTTCGATTCCAATTCACCAAAGAAATCTTATTATTGAAAAGAACAACAACCGAGAAGCCGCATAAGGAAACACTGATACCTTAATGATGGGATGATTTGTGAGAGATGGCATAGTATAGTAGATTCAATCAAGATTGTTCCGGAACCAAAAGGGGTTCGGATATGTTTTCGTTTTGGAAAATCTACTAAAAAAACAAAACAAAACAAAAAAGTTTCTCGTTGAAGTTTATCTGTGTATAATTAGTTCGGCTATAACCGACATCAGAGAGAACCGTCTTGGGCAATGAAAAATAGTTACAGCTTCTTTTCCTTGGCGTGGAATTTATGGGGATTGCAACAACAACTTAACAAAATAAAACAGAGAGATCTATCGATTTCTGAGCAGTCTTTTGTGGAACAATACACCGCAGACATAAGCGGCCCGCGTCTGTAGACCTTTAATTTTTAAAGCAAACGGTGATGAAGATGAAGTTACTGGCGTTAATAAACAGACTGCATGAAGCGAACTTAAAAGAGATGGGGAGGTTAAATATATATGTTTTTTTTTTAAATGGCATTTCTAATATTTCGCATCATTCCTGAATCTGCGGCTACTGTCGAGAGAAGATTTTTCGGTACTAAAACTCGTCGAGAGCCGCCCGGGGCCTACGATGGCCCCTCCGGTCTCGCAATCGAACACCAACCACCGAGAACCGTTTTCGTGGCTGCTGAGCCGATTTACGTTAAACCGAAAAGTCTCCATGTTCGCCAGGTCTGTTCGCGCTCAGACCCAAACTCTCGCTGGCTATTCGACTTTAGCTCACGTGTTCGCCGACGCCGCCCCCGCCCTCGTGTTTTCACTCCGCATAACTTCGACAGGTGTGCGAAGTGAAGACCTTAAACCAGCCCGGTTTTAGCGGCAGTGACCTGATAGTACGTACTTTTACTTAAACGTGCTGCTTGCCAGTTGCTTTCATGGAGAACCGCTGGTTCTTTGGGGAAACCCTGGGTGGGTTCCAGCCCCTGACCCCATCCATCATCGTCCCGGGGGAGGGGGGGCCAAACAGTTTTCTCGAGGCTCTCTCCCCACACACGCACGCGCCGCACGCGAACACGTCAACGAGTGGATACACCGAACCCTCCCCGGATAGAACGAACAATTTCTCAGTCGCATTTTTCTTTTACTTGTTGGAAGTTTTGTGTCATAATATTACAATTTTCCTTAAAAAAAATTCCTGTCGGTGGTGGTGGGGGGAGAGCCCCACCCCCCCATAAGGTCACGTGACCGCTTGTTCCCGTGAGAAGGAATTCTGCTTTCTTTTCCAACGTGGAACGGGCCCGGGCCGCCAACCAGAAGTTTGCTTAAACAAAGAAAGGAGCTATTCCAGTTCAAGCTGCCGTTATTCTCGATCTTAGCCTGACGAAGATTCCCGCTTATCGAACCACGGAAGTTTTTTGCAGATAACAGTGATGGTGGTTGGGTGGGTAAACCACCGAGAAAGAGTTAAGGATCGGTAAAGTTTAAACTGAAACCACAAGAATCGCAACATCTGCGTACAGCATATTTTAAATAACGCAAACGGCTAAGGGTAGATAATTTAATTATAACAAAGAGTTATCTCCCTTACCCCCTATTGTGTTTTATCCGAGGGAGAGCCAAAAAGAAAGAGACCGAGCAGGGAGCCGCCAACACGAGTCTGACTGACTGTTTAAATTTGGAATCAAGAATCTCTACTTGGAACGGGCATTTATTGTCTTTCGAGAAACCGTGAAAGCACTATTTCAGTGCGACATCTTTATTGCAAATCTTCTTTCCGATTCATGTGATGAGCTCAGCTGATGCCTAATAATCACATCTGACACCAGACACGTCGTGTATACGCTGGGATGGAGTTTCCCATGCCCACGCATAACCTGTTGAGGTTTGGTCCACCATCGTGGAAGTCGCATCCTTCGCAATATCGAGTTCTAACCGTAGAAACATCCACTACCACGATTCTAGACATTTTCTTTTGTTCCGTAGGATTAGACCCCGGTTTTTGGTGGGTGGGGGGGGGGTTGCGGAAAGTCTCGCAAGTTCGCGTACAGCTGATGAAGAGCGGGCAGGCGAAGCCAAGGGAGTCGTCGGTAGCTTTAGACGGACTGGTTGTAAGAAAGTCGGCATCTGAAACGATTGTAAGGGGAAACGAGTCTTTGATGTGTGGCGTTAGATCAACGGGCGGTAAGTCGTGTAACCGACAGCCGCCCACACGAGCTACACGCTGCGTCGGGGCTCCCGAGTGTGAAGATACGAACCATACAGATATAAAATAAATATTAATGCGTGTATTCGTTCAACAGCTTTTGCTGTTAGGGATAAAAAAGAAAGAGGCATCGTCTGAACTAAACTCAACCTATGCGGGTTTGACTGGTGCGGCAAGGCTCCTCTCCACGGCATACGGTCAACTTCTTCGTATTCGGGATCCCCTGGGGGGGACATAATACTAACAGCATAGCCCCCCACCCCCTGGCGGCCAATTGGGGAACTCCGTTCGGTGTTTATTCGGCGACAATCGCGCGGGACGAAGCGATTCTTTGACGAACCGGCTTCAGGCAAACGACTTTCCAATCCAGAAAGAGCATTAAAAGTCTGCACATTCCGTCCGATTGTAGATGCCGTACCTTTAAGGGGTCGGAAGACCCGCGAGTGACGTATCTGATTTCCCGTATTCAAAAAAAAAAAGAAGTGTGTGTGTGGGGTGTGTGTGTGTGTGTGTTAGAACAAAAGCTCGCGGTACCTCAGCTGCTGTTCGAGGCGAAGTTGCCGCCGTCCAAGGTCTGGGCTCTCTACGCTGCGGGTAACGGTGGACCAGCCTTCCTCCCAGCAGGCACACCCCGGGGCTATTCGGGTGATGGCCACCTCCACTTCTATTCTTTCCCTCTGTCCGACTGCTTCCCCGTTACGCGATCGTCTTCCGGGTCTCGGGGATCCCCGGGAAAGTGACGTCATAGCGATGGCGTCAATAGTCAGCTCGGTAAACAAGAAAGAATTAAAATATTATATATATACCATTCATTTGGTGGGTGCTAAAGGCAAGTTATGCAACCCTCTAAAGATGACACCATTGGAGGTGTGCTCCAGAATGGTGGTTTGTTTGAGTGACCAAATTACGTTGGACGGTGTTGAAATAGGTGATCGATATTAGTATTTAGTAGAGAAATATAATTGAAAATTAAACGTTACCCTATACTTCTGTTTCCCGAAATTCGCGCCCACCTCGAGTAGACGAACCCTTCTTCAGCAAATGGATTACAGGCAAAATCAGTATGTTTTGGTATATAATACAGTCGACCCCCGCGTAATCGCGGCCCCGGTTATTCGCGGAATTTTCCTTAGAACCTAACTAATAATTGTTCGTGGAAACCCCCGCATATTCGCGGAATCGCAAATATCTTCCGCGATTTTTATGGCTTTTTTCGTGGCAATATATATTTTTTCACGCTTTTTAACGCTAAATTATTAACAACAATATAATTTACTAATTTTGTAATATAAATACTAACGTAAATTCAGCAAAATATCAATATAAAATAAAACGCTATTGGCTGGAGGTTTGAAAGTAGCCAATCCGAGAGCGTTATTCATTTCTCCTCGCTGCTGATTGGCTGCTGCCCACGTGGCGCTGTCTCAGGCAGATGCTGCCCAGCAGCCCCGCATCATCCCAGTTTACCGCGTGTAGCTATCTCGAGTGTTTCTCTGATTGTTGTATTTTTTATTAAATTATTATTATATATTTACTTATATATTTTTATTATATTTTACGTTATATTTTGACGTTTATAGGCATTTTTATGGACCACGTCCAATATTCGCGGTTTTTCACTCTTCGCGGGTGCTCAAGGGACGTAACCCCCGCGGATATTGGGGGACAACTGGTGTAGCAGATGGTCAGCTAATTTTCTTTCCATAATTTGACTCAGTACTTTGAAAGAGAAGGCGTTCTATTGTGGGAGTCAGTACATCATTCTGCAGAAGTCGGGCGAGCGGTGCAAACGTTAGAGACAGGATTTCGCAGCTGCTGGTGGAGAACGTGGAAGTCTCTGATTTGCCAAAACTTCATCCGGCTGAACGGTTAACAGCTGCTCTTTGGTTTACACGGTCCTTAGATGTCGTTATTAAGATGAGGGCCACAAGCACGTCGCCAAGTGTGGCAGGATGAAGGAGCTGCCATCATCAGCAGGTAAGGGCTAACAACTCAGCTATTTATTACGTAAAATTCATTCTGCATCTTCGAGCATCATTTGGCGGTGGAGACCGGTTCTTCTCTCTCTCTCTCTCTCTCTCTTTTAAATTCCTTATCGTCATTCCGGGAGAGAAGACCTTTGAATGATGTCTGTTTGGATCGAAATGTTGATAAAGAGGTTGTTATTTCAACCTCAGTGTCGGCTGACTGGACCATTCTAAGCTCAACAATGGACCGTAACTTCCAGAAGAGCCGAGCTGCGATCCAACCCTCTCACGATTTCTTCTAAAGCCTGCCGACCGGGAATTCGAGCTCCCTACCACTTCTCTGCCGGAGCGGCGACCCGTCTCGTGGGAGCAGTCACGTCGGCACCG
This sequence comes from Nautilus pompilius, assembly GCA_018389105.1. Classification (NCBI taxonomy): domain Eukaryota; kingdom Metazoa; phylum Mollusca; class Cephalopoda; order Nautilida; family Nautilidae; genus Nautilus; species Nautilus pompilius. The sequence continues at coordinate 9,847 of JACATO010002155.1, read as the reverse complement.
CGATCGACTCGTCCTGCGGGAGGCAGATCTCTGGAAAGGGTGCCGCCGGGCGCTTTAGTGACGGGTGGTCTTGAAATTGCGCCCGGACCCAGTCGATGGGAGAAAGGGGAAGAAGTCTGGCCGGCCGCGAACTCGTCACATTCTGCCGAGACTCGCTCTGAGGTCCGGTGGCTGTTCGGGGAGGCGGCGGACAGACATTTTAGCGCACAATTCTCTGCTCAAGGGGAAAGAAAAAGAAAAGCCTACGAAGAAAGGACACCCCCGCGGTGCCACGACTGGTAAAACTAGAGGAAGCTCGGTTCGCCAAACCGATCAGCGAAGCCAATGCCGACGAACTACTGGAAACGTCAAGTCTCCGATCTGCATCGACACCGTCAGAGCCCGATTGCAGCGCTCGATGAGGCGTTAGAAGGATGCGGTGCAACACCAACAGGCTCGAAAGTCGAACAGTTACCGCATTCAGGAAATTTGCATAACGTTGCTGGCGAATGCACTGGTACAAATGGACGTCAAGTATTAAGCCATTGCGTACAATATCTTGACGCCGTTGGTAAGCCAGTAGATGCATTTCTAGATGCTCAGGTTGTAGAGGACATCGGTTGCATCTGTGAAACCCACATCTTGCCATAGCTAAATGTTTGTGAATTAAACCTTAAACAGATGGTTGCCCGTGCACTGATGGATCTGATAACTTCTCTGGAGGAGTACAGACTTTGCTTGAAGAAAGGTGCAACCGTTATCTCCCCTGTCCACAATGCAGAGGCCATCTACTCCAACTAGCAACAAGAAGAGCTGCTGAGTTTTCAAAGAACACTAAGAGAGCCTTCAATTTAATATCCCTCCTTATATTCTTTTCAACAAAAATTCAAAAGCAATAAACGACATGGAAAAAATAGATGCTCCAGGGCTGAAGTTCACAATGGTCTGACCTCACAGAACCCGCTGAGCTTTTCGTGACCGATGTCTTGAATGATAACTGATTTCAGGAAGTATCCGCCGAGAAGGGACGGGTTTGGGTAGTCAAGCTGGTGGACTACTTTCTGCCATATTTAGAAAAGACAATTGTTATTCTATCTTTTTTAAGTTTACTGTTGAAATTAATAGTAGGTCTTTGTCCAGAAATAGAAGCTACACTTGAATTAACCAGAAAAGGCACCGGAAGAAGTAAAAACTTTAATCCTCGAAGCTGACCTATGAAGGACAAGTGTTTGTTAAGCGAAGAAGTACACAAACTTAATTCTTACCAATTTATAACAGCGACTTATGAATTTTGCTCAACCCTTACGCAGTTTTTACAGATGTCCGTGTCATAAAACACAGACACGTGACTGGAGGGAGGCACTGCCAGCAATGAGGCTGTCATGAGTTCATCTTCTCTTACTTCTAGTTACACCAGCTTCTTCGGAGCGCTTCTTTCCTTTATTAAATAGAACTGTGTATTCCGCAAGAAGTCGTCTTCCGTCTGATTATGTAAATGGACTAATGAACATATCATTTGGAGGACTGGACGTACTGGACGCGCGGAAAGCCAGGAAAGATGACCGCTGCGTTGGAGAAGTTCATCATCAAAGCCGTACAAAACCCACAAGAGACCAAAAAAGGGGGGGTGTAGACACGGTGTCTTATCTCCAGGGTTAATTTACACGATGATTCAGAATACTAATCAAATCTAATAAAATCGTCGTAAAGCCTTTTCTCTCGGTTTTTACTATGGTGATGTACATCCCGCCCCCGTTCTCACGGTCTCACCCCTCGGCTCTAAGCCCCGCCTGGAAATTCACACGACTTCTGAGAGAAAACTCTGGTGTGAAGAGAATTCACACAGCGTTAAGAACGGGACCAATGAACAGCTAGATCGGGGTTTATGTGTATTAGAAGCAGGATAGCGACTTTCGTTTGTAAGCTGCGGGAGCCTCTGCGTCGTAATCTAGTTCGAAATTATTGGATTAGACAGAATGCGATCACAGATAATCTTGTACGAGCTAGCGATGTCTTGTTAGGGTGTTTATATGGCTATATCGATCCTACAGAGGATCTGTCGAACATATCTAGGCTGTATCTGTATTCGATCGTTAAACCGGACTCTCCCGTGTCGTTGGGGTGAGCTCTGCATTGTATTCCGTGAGGCCGGTCATGATCATGGCTATCACTTTCCATCGACCTGTCAACTTGCTTGAGTTAGGAGGTCATCGGGTTAAATACTGAAAACCGCCAGGCGGTCGCTTATGTTACTGAGAAACGTTAACCAGCTATTGAGCATTTTGGGCCCACAGCTTCAACGTTGTTTTCCGAATGCTTCCACTAAGTTCTAATTTTTTTTTTTTTTTTTTAAATTTCTATTTTACTTCGGGAAAAAAGTTGACTAAACAACTTTTTAATGTTGGGGGTTAGTAACAGACAGAAACGTGACACTTTTCGCGGTGACTCAAAATATGACAGCTTAAGTTACGTTGAGAATTTATAAAAAAAGCTCGCAGGTTCTCTTTTCTCGAATAAATCTGCTCACTTGATACTGATGAGAAGTTTAAAACTTACCTTTAAAAACGCTGCGAAGATCCATAGCATTCGCGGGTGGATGGGAAGGTGCACCATTTGGAAACTTTCGGCTATAATGACAACGACAGGTCGATGCAAAGTATCTGCTTCCATCGTCTGGCCAACTGCACGACGGCATCGTTTCTGATGTTTGTAAGAACCATATGTTAATTCCCGCCTTGGTATTTCAAAGATATTTATTCCAATGTAAAGGAAAGTCCCATGTATTTTCTTCACGGAAATACGACAACTGGTTATTTTAATTTTCTTTCTTTTTTTTCTGTGTGACTATAATCAAGCACTTGGAATATGGGGGCAGTTTAGAGTTAGGACACCAAAAACCTGCTCTTCCATGGGGCGACGTTTTGGCGACGGTCCTTGGCGTCTGGCTGTTCCACGGTCTTATTCCTCTGAAGACAAAAAAAAAAAATAAGAAGAGCAGTTTCTTCGATCCGATGATTTCTTCGCAGGTTATGCCGATTGGACATCCTCTGGACTCCACCTTGTTGGTTGGAAGGGCAACCATCTACTAGATTTCCGAGAGCGATGCATCTTTCAATATTTCCGGGTACAAACTTATCTGCGACCCTGTTCTCAAAGAGAGTTAGGCCAACAATGCTAATCTCCATACGAGAAATATCGTGTGTTTTTGTTTTGTCTGCCAGATTTTGTACCGTTTTTTTCTTTCTCTCGGAATTTCTCATTTAAAAAAAAAAAAAAAGATCATCTTGCCGGGATTCGTCCAACAAAGGCAGATTAGTTAGATACTTCCATCGATGATCATAACGCACCTGCCATAATGATCTTTGGCGGCTTGCCTGTTACGAAAATACGCCGGTTTCTTATAGAAGGCAGCAGAACGGAGACGATCAGTCGAACTTAATTCTTGGTCGATTCATTTCTTGAAGCGCGAAGAGCATTTATCCCGTCAGACACTGAATCGGCGAGATTTCGCATCCCGATACGGTCCGAGTCCCCTTTTCCCTTCCCCTCTCTTCCCACCATCTGTGTGAGGCTTCCACCTCCACCTCCGTAATTTCGGCGACATGCTGATGAGCTGCTCCCACCAGACGATTTAAATGTTCAAACACGTGTTTCTCCTCGCTGCCGGAAATGCACCCTAACCCTTCCCCCCTACATAGTTCCCTACCGCGGCTTGAAGACAACGGGATCGAAAAGGTTAAGTCAAGTCGCCTTAAAACCCAGACGCGAATCAAGATCCGAGCCGACGACCGCAAGCTTTTTATTCCCAATCGGACGCGAGGGATTTGTGGCCAAGTCACCGATGACGAAGCTGGAGCCGTTCGACTCATTTCCGTTACATTGATGACGTAATCGAAGAACTCTTGACGTAATAAGTTCCGTTGTCGTAGCGTTACCGCCAACGGCCTTGCAGATCGGTCTGGTACAGCGCTGGCATCATCAGCCCCGGAGAACTCCCGAGGTGACATCGGTCGCGGATCCACGACAATTTTCCGCTCTCTACGGCACCGGGCTGACAGAGAAGCTCTGACGTTTCCGCCTTACCTGGTGGACATAACCACACGACATATGCAGCTTTAGGTAAGTCGTTTTCGGCAGCCGAAGGGGACCAAATTAATATGGCAGGACATTATACAATTTTATAGAAATGCTAACAAGCAATTACCTCCATGTGTTTAAATTTCTGATTTTTCCAGCAAAGAAATACCAGTTTCTGATTTGCTGTAGTAAACGTATCGACGGGTGTCTGAGAGCGATACTAAAGGATTAACGTCAGTCAGGCACCTTATAAACCTCCTCTTTAATACCATTTATTTTCTATATTTAAGCCTTGTTTGAGTGAAACAGTTGATTACTGCCCTCTGTGAGAGCGTTTCTCCTTTTTTGAAGAAGAAAAGTAAATAGCAATGTATAAAGTTTTTTTCCTTTTATCAGCGACAGGTTAATAATTCTGCTGTCTCCGACAAGGAGGCGGCCTAATGAGCGTCAAAGAATCAGGCAGACTGAGAAATGAACGCATTCAATGGTCATTAATTCCGGGTAATAAATTCCGTTTGAAGTAAAGGTTCTGAAGTTATAACCAAACCCCACGAACCAGCGATAAATCAAGGGGTGGGTGGGTAAAAAGACGGCTTACTCTTTCTTCTTCTTCTTCTTCTTCTTCTTCAAATAGCTAGCGACCGAATCAATATTTTATTGTTCGGTTTTGACTTTGTTCAGAACTCGCATGAATTCGCCTGGTCGGATACTGTGACTGAGGTTATTTGAGCAAGACTATATAGTTCTAGCCCGACACAGACAGCCCATGATACGCATGGTCGGCAATAATTCAGAGGGCACCAGCTCCCGTCCGGAGACTGCGCGAAACTTCTACGGTGCCAATATTGGTCTTCCGCTCGTTTGGTCGGTCGGGCGATAAACGACACTACTCACAGGGCGCGGAAATAGCAGGGGGTTGGTGGGGGAGAATCGAAATTTGGAGCAGAATTAGCCGAATTTCGTGCAATTCCGGCCAAAGAGGGAAGGTCGTTGAAGGGAATTCCTCGAAAACACCGCTAACGAATCAATTGACGTCGGTCTCCTCACTATTCGGGACCGCATCCTTACCTCGCAACCAGGAGGGCGAGTGAGGTATGATGGAGCTGCCGTTTTTCTTCCAGCAGGTGCCCCTAGTAGCTTACCATCTCCCAGGAGTCCATTGCCAAACTTTCATTGCTCAGCAGCACTTGAGCAGGTAATATAACAATGGGTTTTCCGGTCCGCCGTCCAGAATAGCTAAAAGTGTTTCATGACTATCACTCAAAGGATGTTTTCTGATTAAAAAAAAAAAAAATTAATAAAAATAATAATAAAGAAAATCTAGAGAGCTTTTGTTGTTTAGAGTTGATGCAAAGATGCGGAGAGCGCATTTGTGACGTCAAACATAAAAAAAAAAAAAAAAACAGAGCGGAGAGCCGCGCGCTCTCTTTCGCTAAGGTAATCAAGTCGTTATGGCGATATTAGAATATTTACCGGTCCAATACGTCCCGCCCGCCGCCTGCTATGTTAACGGTTTACTTCGCGAAGAACAGCTACACTAGCACAGACTGAGAAAATCTTCTGTTTTACGCATTTATATAGGAACTTTCGAAAGTTTCCGACTAAGCGAATTAGCAGATGTAGAAGTTGGCTCAGTTGGCCGTAGTCTTTGCTCTGCATGTAATTTAAGATCACAGAAATAGCGCACAGCAGAGAACAAGACGATGCAAGGTGAGATAGAGGATACAGGGCGACAAAAAAAAGTGATACCAGTCATGCAAAGCAACCGAGAGTTGATGTGCATCGCGAAGATGGAATAGATTATACAAATCAGCATAAAGAGGATGATGTACATCCCGATGAATATCGATTCGTGGTGAAACAAATCGCACGAGACAGTAAAGATATAAAGATGATGTACAGTCGGAAACAAGGCGATAAAAGGTGAAATGGGTGAAACAAAACAAACTAAAGATGATGTATAGTCCGAGACAAAACGATACATGGCGGAATAAATCATACAAGACAAAGATGAACAGTTCGGGGCAAAGCGATACAACGTGTGATAGCCTATACAACGCAACATGAAGATGATGTACAGCCCGGGGCAAAACGATACACGGCGGAATAAATCATACAAGCCAGCATGAAAATGACGGGTAGCCAGGGTCCAGATGCCATGAGGTGCCAAACTAAAAACAAGCAATATGCCGAATACATTGTAATAAAAGGCACGGAAAAATAAATACATATATATATATTTGAATATTAAAAACAAATATTACCGAAGATTGAAGACCAGCCATAGACATTTTTTGAAACATAAAAGCCACTTGAGACAAGACGTCGATCGATCGCCACTGTGCTGCAGGTCAACAGCTCCTGGACAGAGCCTCCCGTTGCCAGCCAAAATCCAGATGCGTGGCTTTATTATCTTTGATAAATTGTTAACACACCTCACCATATCGAACTGATATTATTAATTATTCTCTCATAAATAAATTCAACGCGGTTACGACTTGATTCCTGCTTTCCAACAAACAAAGCGAACCCAGTTTATCATGATAGCGTAAGGAGAGCCAGAGAAATAGATAACCAATCTATTGCTGATGTACTATGACGGAGCGAGATGATAAAGAGGTTGAAATAGCAACCAGCAGTCTATAGAAAGTGTATAACAATAGGCAGGAAAAAGTGGATTAAAATTACTCGTTTCTAATGCCTAGGTCTGTTTGCTAAAGATTATATAAATCTAATCTTATACTAAGAACAATAATCTATGTACTAATATTAAATTAATTTTAAAAGGGCTGTAATTAATGGAGTAATAAAACATAAAACTTAACATTGAAGTTTTGTCCATCTGGCTCCCTCATCTTTATTCTCGGTTCAGACGTCGGAAGACTACAGCCAAGTCAAGTCGTTAAACTTATTGGCTATGCCGATTACCCCGCCCTCTGACGATCGGATGTCTTGTTTTATGCATTCCGAAATCTATAGTCGCGTCTCTCAATTCGTTAGAATTCTTGATGACCTGATCAGCTTCTTCCGATGTTTCTGAGAGGTTCGAAGCCCTTTTTCTTTTTATTAATCGCTCGATCTCAACATTGAGCATTTTTTTAAAAAGAAAACTTGTTTGCATACACATCTTAAAACGTCCTGCTTTTGAGGAATTGACTTTTGCCGCTACTTGTTGGCACAGAATTATACTGACAGCGAGCGACTGGCGCTTTAATTGGTGGCTCATTTTTTCCCCATTTCTGCATCAAAAACTCGCTGGTAATTCTTGACGCTGTTCGAAAGAAGCGAACACCGATTGATTCAGAAGTAGCGAAAAAATTCTATCCAAAAAAAAGTCAACATAGCAGTCTCTCTCTCTCTCCTCTCTCCTCTCTCCTCTCTCTCTCTGTGTGTATACTGACGTCATCATCATCATCATCTCCTCTCTCTCTCTGTGTGTGTACTGACGTCGTCGTCATCATCACCATCTCTCTCTCCCTCCTCCGCTCTGTACTGACGTCATCCTCTCTCTGTACTGACGTCATCTCTCTCTGTACTGACGTCATTTCTCTCTCTACTGACCTCATCTCTCGCTGTACTGATGTCATTTGTCTCTACTGACGTCATCTCTCTCTCTCTCCTGTGTGTAACTGACGTCCATCATCAATCCTCTCTCTCTCTCCTCCCTCTCTCTGTAGTAACTGACATCATCATCATCACCATTATCTCTCTCTCTGTACTGACGTCATCATCATCATCTCTCTCTCTCTCCCTCCCTCTCTCTGTACTGACGGCATCATCATCATCTCTCTCTCTCTCCCTCCCTCTCTGTACTGACAGACATCATCATCATCTCTCTCTCTCTCCTCTCTCTCTGTGTGTGTGTGTGTGCCACCGACATCATCTCTCTCTCTACTGGACGTCATATCTCTGTGTACTGACGTCATATCTCCGTGTGTAGTGACGTCATATCTCTCTGTGTACTGACGTCCCCCCTCTCACTCTCTCTCTCAGTACTGACATCATATCTCTCTCTGTGTACTGACGTCATATCTCTGTGTGTAGTGACAGTCATATCTCTCTGTACTGACGTCATATCTCTGTTGTACTGACGTCATATCTCTGTGTGTAGTGACAATCATATCTCTCTGTACTGACGTCATATCTCTGTGTGTAGTGACGTCATATCTCTCTCTCTCTGTGTACTGGCGTCATATCTCTGTGTGTAGTGACATCATATCTCTCTGTACTGACGTCATATCTCTGTGTGTACTGACGTCATATCTCTGTGTGTAGTGACATCATATCTCTCTGTACTGACGTCATATCTCTGTGTGTAGTGACGTCATATCTCTCTCTCTCTGTGTACTGGCGTCATATCTCTCTCTTTCTGTAATTTCACTGACTGTTATTAACTATCCCCCCCCAACTTTAATGTCTGCTTTTTAAGTTGTCTGCCATTTTCTTTGCGAAGAAGATCTCTGTAACGCCATAGACCCATCGAAGAATACAGGGGAGGAGCAAACCTTTCTGACCGCGGTTCGAATATGGATTTTTAATCAAAACCTACGGCGCTTTTCGTAAAAAAATCTTTTAGTCGGATAAAAGTCTCGTGTTCTCTTGGTTCTTCCCCATTAATTCCTCTGCGGAAGATCGCCAGTTAAACAGCCACAGATGGAATTTTAATCTTATTCGGTGCCTTACACGTAGCGGATCTAACATTTAAAAATATTTCCTTAGTTAAGAAAGTGCCCTTTTAAAGCCCGAGTCCGTGCTGTGCTTTTTGAAAGTTGTCTCGATCATTTTACCGAAACCAAACCTAAGTCCGCGCCGTTACCGTTTCTCCGATCGGTGCGTGGAAAACAGCTCTGCCGTTTACAAGGGTGAATGCTGGTACATCCGGAAGAAACCGGAAGGGACGCGAGTTAAACGCTAAGAAAGCCCCTTAGAACATCCACTACTCCGTGAAAGAGCTTTTCTGATGGGCAGAAAGAAAGCTAAAACGCCAGTACAGTAGTTTATTATTTATCTTTTATCTGATGGGCAAGAAAACTGTACCAGCTGTGAGAGGTTTCTTATCCGTCTGTTGTTAAATCTGTAATTGGTCCATTTACCAAACAAATCGACAAGACGACTTATCGCGGCTACATTTTCAGAGAATTTATTGTTTTTCTATTACATTTTAGTTTGAGATAATAATCATTATTTTAACGAAAAATGTTTCTGCTTCATTTCTGTTTTTTTTTTAATTTTTTTTTTACGTTTCTTCTAATTTAATATAATATTAAATATTTTCATCAGTAGCAATCACAAACTGCTTTGTAAGTTAATAGTTCAATGGATACAATGACAGTTTATTTCAAGTAGAAGATGAGATCAATTATCTCAGCTTATTTCTCCCCAATCATTTCTCTACATAATTGATTCTTATAATAAAATGCTAAATTTTCTGAGATCGTTTTCTTATAAATTGCCGGCGAATCTATTGCTCATACACTAACAAAGAACATTTCAGATGGATGTTTCTGGTTTCGATAGGAAATAATTTCAACGAGCTGAATACAATAAAATAGTTGGTAAATTAAAGTTGTTTCATAGAAATTGTATGGTAACTTATTCTAGTAAGCGCTTACTGACCCTTGTTTTTTTTTACTGTTGACATAGAAAGAGAGAGAGAGAGAGATGATGATGGTCAGACAGAGAGAGGAGAGGGAGGAGAGAGAGAGGAGATAGAGAGAGAGAGAGAGAGAGAGAGAGAGATAGAGGAGAGAGAGGGAGGGAGGGAGAGAGATAGAGAGAGAGAGAGAGAGAG